>WBMZ01005065.1:0-37329 GCA_013400975.1 Atrichornis clamosus
TAAAATAAAATAAAATAAAGCTGCCTTCCCCTTTCCCCAGGAGCAGTTGTAACAGGAGTGTTACTCTAGAGTTTTATTTCAGAACGCTTCTGCATGAGGCTTTCCTTTTCTTTATTGTGAGAGAGAAGGTGAGAAAGTGTTGGAACTATATGAAGAGGAGAAAAAAAATTCTCATAAAATGGAAAGAAGAAAAAAAAAAAAAGGCAGGAAGAGAAGGAAGGTCCCATTAAGGCAGCGAGGAAAGGATAAAAGTGGCAATGACTCAAGTTTCCTTCAAACAAAAAAAAAAAAGAAACAGAACAGCTGAGAGCAGATAGAGTGAGAAAGCTGTTAGAAGAACTGTCACACCACGCAGGAACACTGTTCACATCCCAGAGACCCTCCCTGTACACCACAGATGCTCATCAGTAAATGAAGTTGTTTAAAAACTCTGTGTCATCCTGCGGCTCAGAGAGGAGTGGGATACATTTTCGTCCAGCATGATTTAGTGTTATTTGAGTTGACCTATTTCCTTCAGTTTCCCTTTTAAGGAAAGCTTGGATTCTGCAGAAAGCAGGAGGGCTCAGTTCCACGTTCTGCCAGGAACCTGCTCTGTGTCTCTGATCATATATCTATTTTTCTTTGCCTCTGTTTACCTCCTCATTCATTTCCTTGGCTTTAGTCCAGGCCTCAAAGGGCTGGAAGAGCAATCGATGTCTTCGATACCAAACTGAGAAATGCAGGGAGGAGAGGAAAGGGGAAATTACTCTGGCTTATGTGCAAATTTCTGATATTATTTATTTTATTACCTTTTTTTTCCTAACCAATACAAAAAGCCAGGAAGAAAAATCATCTCACACAAAAAATCTGACTCAGCATAAGACATTTTGTTCAAAGAGTAAATATGGGAGTAAAGGAGAAGCATTTAGCTCAAGCACTGATGCTGTCAGGGAGGGTTCATTTAAGAATTGTCATCAAAATGCAAGTTCTTCACACACAACCTTTACTTACATCAAGAAAACCAACCAACAAAACCACACCAAAATTAAAATTCTACCCCCCCACCCAAAAATCAAAATAACATCAGCACTGAATGAAAGTGGACAGTTTACACAAGGCAAAAGCATCCCACCACTGCTTCCTGCCCCATTGTTGACTGTTTGGAAACAAAGGTGTGTCCATAGTCAAGGGCTTGCTCCTTTCTACCTCTGTCCTCCCTTTCCATTGCGGAAATGTTTTGTGGTATTGAGAAGTTACTGCCCCACAGTAAAACATCCAGTGGAAAAAACAACTGCAAGGGAACAGGTAACAAGACAAAGGTGTATTTACAGAACATTTCTTACTCACTAACCTAACCCAGAATTGTCTTCCAAGCCCGGCATAGCACGTCCTTAAAATGTGAGGGAAAAGCGAATTAAATTTATGATGTCTTTTGTGCAAAATACACAACAGCAGCCTTCACCAAAATACAGGTTGGAGTGACTGAATCAGGAGAAAAAAGTAAATAAGCAAAAGGCCAGTCACCTGTAGTGATTTTCAGGCATGCATGACATGTAGTTCAGGACAGAACTGTGTTTTATTTGCACACTTAACTAATGCAAAGCACTTCTTTCTTTATTTTCTTTCTTTATACACTCCGAGCAAGCAGTGCTGGTGACAATGCCTGTGTCTAAGGAGACATGCTAATAAATGGCCAGCTTAATTTCCTTAGCCTCCAATAATAAATAACTTGTGTGACCATCCTCTCTTCCAGCACGGCAGGTCTCCCTAGTACCAAAGGGAGAGGCCAGGCTTTTTTACGTTGAGTCTTTTTGGTTTTTTCTCCCCACGTTATTACTACTTTAATACAGAAATCTCAGAAAAGCAAAGTCTGCAGTCTATTCTTTGAGACTCAGCAGACGTCTTTAAAACACTTAGTCTATTAAAGCTTATAAAGCATGATTAATGACCTGAGAGCTGCTGATCTGAGGTGAAAGACTCAGCAGAATTTGCCCAATAGCTTTTGCAGATTTCTGTGCTCTACGGTAGAAACCAGAATCATCAGCATAATTATTTCACAGAATCTCAGATGCATTGCTCAAGAAACCTCTCCAAAATACTAAAAAGTGACTCAACAAGCAAAGGTGAAGTGCTCTGCAGCTCTAGAGTCCCAGCTTCTGTTTGCTCCTTCCATTTTTTTTCCATAGTAGTGCAGTCAGAAATTTGTTTATTTATTTTTTTCATAAGACCGCATTACAGTTTTACCCAACTTAAAGCACTTTTTGCTCGGATCAAAAAGAAATGAATTTTCTACAGACTTTCCACTCCAGCCAAGGGCATGAGTAGGTGGCTTTCATGATAGACATTCTCCATTTAAAAACCAGCACCCTGCAGTGCTAATTTGTGTGATGAAAATATCACTGTGTTCAGTTTACCAATAAAGTTCAGACAAAACAACACATCAATTTTGTAACCCTTTCTGGATCTGTAAGCAAAGGGGAGTCATTTAGAGATCAAGCAAAGCTTCTCAGGTAAACATCAAGCTCAAAATAATATATACATGGAAATATGCAATGCGTTTTTTTCGTTGACAAGTCTTTCTCACCATTCTGTTTTTGCAAAAGTTGTTGCTTTTATATTATTTACTTTTGCTTACCTGATCAGTGACAAAAGTACTTAGAACTTCCAATTAGAGCATCATTTTTTGCTCTCATGTTCACAAAACAAGTAGATGTGCAATAAGGGCTAACTCAGGAACAGGACGAGAAAAACTAAAAAATTATAGAAAGCTAGAGAGGCCTCAAACCATCTGAAACCTTATGATAATCTAACAATCCATCCATCAAATCCACACCTTTCCAATTGAGCACCAAGGATGTTGTGGGTGACCTTGCAGAAGTGCAGGTAGATGACATGTGTAAAATAATACTTGTATTACCTCACGGGCTAGAATGTCACTGCTTTCCAAACTGAACTGTGGCGTTCCCACCAATTTTATTTACAAAATCCGTTTTCCCAGGTAGAGATTAATCGATAAGTAAATTGCAAATAAGAATAGAAGTAAGACCTAGAAAAAGGTTTTGTACTTCATTTTTTGTGGCACCCCAGGGCCTTTTGAGTGCCCTTCCAGTTCTCTCACTACAGGATCTTTTGCCAGAGGCATAAGCAATTCTGACTCCTTTCTTTGATTTAGTGATCCTGACCCTTCTGAAGTCTTTCACGAGCTCATGAAATCTACATAGGAAGGATTCCCAATCAGGAAAACAGGGAAATAATTGAAACGGCATAGGGAAAAAACATAGGTTTTACCTCAGGATAAAAGGGAAAAGGAGAAAGACATAGAATTATGAAACTTCCTTCGGGTTACCTAAACTTGTCCGGAACAGTATTTAAACTGTCTCCATTACACCTGGCACCAGACTGGCACTCTTTGACTAAATATGTAACTGTGAGTTAGGTTACTTTTATGGGAAAACCTCACTTTGCATTGCCATTCAACACCCAAGATTCAAGTTCATACCTATTCTTTGGCAAATACAACCAGCAATGTGAACTCCATTCAGGTGTCAAACCCACCAAGTATTAATGGACAAATCTTGTCAACTTTACTCCCTCAAGCCCTTTCCTTTTAATGGGATTTGTGATTGAGTAAACATCCAGGTTATAAGTGGATGGGCAATATTGTCTTTAAAAGCCAACTTGAATGGATTTAGGAAACAGAAAGTACTCAGTACCCCGGAGTAGTTCTCAAAGCCTTTTGTATTGTGGCAATTATGCAGCCAGTCTAACAATCGCCCAGCCCCAGCCACTGTCCTCCCCGCTCCACAGGGCCCTCCTTTGCTGGCTGGAACAATGGCAGCACATTACCCACACGTGCACGCAAGGTGGCTTCGATTTCTGGCACCAGAAAGTTTGGTGCTGCCAGCTGCCGAAGGGGAAACTTCAGCAGACTTCAAGGTTCAGGAGCGAATGGTGACCTGCAGTCTTGGTTGTCTTCTCCCTCGCCGGACAAGGCACCCTCTGTTAGCAGGCACTTCAGAGAAACCGTGGAGAGGCTCTCGCGTGGGAGTTATTCTCTGGACAAAAGCAATTTGTGAGGTTTCCGATCCCCTCCCCTCCAGCGTCTGCTCATTCCTGCCCTCCTGAACTTCAACAGCCCCTCCTAACATCTGAGGTCATGCTGTCGCCCACTGAAGTAACCCAAGCTTGAGCGGAAGGAAAAAAACCCACACGTGCATCCACACCTAGTTCGGGATAAAAAATAAGTGGGAAACAGGGAGCAGGGTGCTTTCTTTTTTCCAGTTTCAGTTATTCCAGTGAATTTGTTAGCACTGCATCCCCACAAACAGAAGTGCGGGTGGCAAACTGTGCTGCAGGATCTGACACAAGCTGCCAGGCAGCTGGGAAAAGGTCCCTACGATCATATCCTACACTTTTTTTCAGGCAATAGGCACAATTCTAGGAGCACCACACACCTCCCTGTGGGATTTGGGGGTCTTTGGGTTTACCCTCAGCAGGGCTCTCTAGAAGGCACAGGAAGCTGCTGCAGGGACACTTTTGGCACTTAGGATAACATCAGCAGAATATATCTGGCTTTTTAAATTAACAATGTCAAAATCATGACCGGGAATTATGATGACAGTCTTGGATGTGAAAGTTATGAGGTTCTGGGATCCAAACCGTTCAAGTATGTTACATGGGCAAAATAAAATATCCCTTGGAGTTCTGATCAGCTACAAAGCCACAGAAAGAAAAACAATATTTTGTCAGAAATGTCAAAGTTTTCAAGCTTCCAGGTGCACGGAACACCTTGTTAACTTTTATTGTGGGTGTCTTGCATGTCTGATTTTAACTCCTTCATTTTTATTTCTGCATTAAGTCTGTCTGATCGTAATGTCTTAATCAGATCCAAACTTGCATAGATGTGCCAGGACAAAAATAGCCAAGCCAAGCAGCTTCCATGGCCAGGATAACAGCCTGGTGAGTATCTAGCTGTGAGTCCTCATGTTTAGGTCATACCACACTGGAGTTGTGAACTCTTTAAACTTCCATAATCTGGATACATTGCAAAACCCTCTCTTCTCTGATCCCTAAGGCACAGACTCTTGAGGGCATTTTTCAGAAACGGGATAACAGATCACTCTGGGCAGTGAAACCCTGCTCAGCCACCCGAAGAGACAGCTTCCCTGTGCCAAGCTCCAGCTTTTTGAACACTCGTCAGCAGCTCAGGACAAGCACATACGGTGAGTGTTACCGGAGGTTTTCCTAACCCAGGCACTCTCGTGAAGGGGATGCAGGCCAAACCTGAGGGATCACCTGCACGCCTGCCCTTGTCACTGCAGGATGTGCTTGAGATCAGCTGCCCTCAAGCCTGCCTTTGGCTGATAGCCTCTCCCCTGCTGTTGTTTTCTTCCTCTCAGACTAACAGGGCTCCCTCAGCAAGGAAACCTGTGGTTCTCTTCTGGGAGAGTTCCCACTCTCCCCTCCTGTGCACAGGAGCCTGGTGAAACTAATTTTCCCTCGCAGTGTCAAGAGACGGAGCATAAGAGAGCATGAAGTTTTGTAAAATAGTAAATATGTAAATATGTTTTGTAAAATTAGTAAATATGATGATAATTTAATAGGATGATTGCAAAAAAATAATATTACAGAGTAGAGGCTATGGGTAGGAAATTATGGTACAGAATTGATGTTTTCTATTAAATACCATTCAAAAGGCTCGGGTCTGGGCACCTGTGCTGTCTGGAACAACTCTGAGAGAGAGACAGAAAGAGGCACTGACTTTACAGCTCTGACGGAGGGAAGGCAAGGATTGATCACAGTCCTTTGCCATCCCAGATTCCTTCCTGGACTAAGACACAGACCTGCAACTGGGTCTTTCCCATCTCTCTTCTCCTTACTCCACGAAAATCTTCACAGATGCAGATTTTGTTTTTAACCGCACTTTATCCAACTCTTATAAAAACTTCTGTGTAATTGAATGCTGCATGTTGCATAGTTTACAATTATTTGAAAGTTTATGAAATTCCATTTTGTTTCCCTGTCTCCAGTGTTATTCCTTCAATTTCTTCCTGAAAAGGGGTTGTAGCCAGGTGGGAGTCGGTCTCTTCTCCCTGGCGACTGGCAATAGGATGAGGGGCAACGGCCTCAACCTGAACCAGGGCAGGTTCAGGTTGGACACCAGGAGGAAATTCTTCATGGAAAGGGTGGTCAGGCATTGGAAGGGGCTGCCCAGGGTGGTGCTGGTGTTCCCACCTCTGGCGGTATCCAAGGGAAGACTGGATGTGGCACTCAGTGCTCTGGTTTATTTAACGTGGTGGGGTTCGAGCAAAGGCTGGATTCAGTGATCTTGGAGATCTTTTCCCACCTAAATGATTCCATGATTTTGTCTCCACTAGAACCACTCCCCTTGATATCCCTTTATCCCAGGCAAGGATAGCTGGGATCTGCTCAGCACAGGCCTGTGTATCCACGAGCACCATTCCCATATTCCTGTTCTTGTGTGCTCCATCCTTGCCGCAGGTGAAGCAACCCAAAGACATCTCCTGAGTCTCAAAGGACAGACTGCAGACTGTGCACCTGAGGAGCTCCTGCCTGCTGTAGAGCACACTAAATGCGTTTACTGTGCTGGCTGCAGCAAGAAAAAAAAGACAGCAGAACTGTTTAGTAGCTTGTGGATCCCTCTGGGCAGACAGGACCTTTCCTTGGCTGCTCAGGGTGGTGTCAGGGCAGCTCTGTGGCACGGGAACGATATAAAATGCTGTAGTGCTCCAAAAGGGCCTGGCTCGAGGCATTGAGCAGAAAAGTAGGTCAGAAAGGAAATCTTGCTCCTACAAACACGACAGTGGCAGCAGGCCACTGCACCATGCACAGGGTTTATGTAAGGCAGTGGCTGGGGCTGCTGCACTCTGATTTTCACAAGCCTGGTGCTAAAAATCCCTTGCTGCTTCACACAAAAGCAGACACCAGCTTGGGCATAAATGTAGAAGGGCAAATGTATACCCGGTACCACAGCTTTGTGCTAATCTAAACATTTGGATGCAATTAAAGAACACTTCTCTCCCTCATTCACAAAGGATACACTAAACCAGAGGCAGAATCTTTGAAGGCACAACGAAAAATTCAGTCAGTAGTTATTCTTCTGGCCTCCTGCTCTTCAGCTCTGTTCCCAGTTATTCCAGGGCTTCTATGCACCATCCCACGAGAGTAAAGAGACCTTAAAAGGATGTAATCAGCTCCCTGGCCTCTCTGAAAAAGATATAACTCATGGAAAGGGATGTCTCAGCAGTCTTCCCCAGCTGTCACAGGAAGGGTATATCAGCTGTGTGCCAGAGCAAGTCAGAGTGTTCCCACATTTTCAGCCAACAAAGGCTAATGAGAAAGAGGGGCAGAGAGGTACAGAAGGCATTAGGTATGTCACAGGAGGTCCCACTCTGGCGACACTGGGAATCGGCTGAGACTGAGACAGATCCCACGACAAAGTACAGAAAAATGACTTAAATCAACCTCAATTTACCTCCATCACCTTCATCTTTGCACCAGGGTGCTGGGAAAGGGGAACTGGGATCTTTTATCTTCAAGCTGCTTCTGTACTTCCACTGATTAAATAAACCAGATAGGATTTAGAGAGACAGCCTTATTAGGGGAACCAAATAATAAAATGGACACTGGACTTCTCTGCAGTGCAAATATTCTCTCAGCAGTAATTCTGCTGCTGGCCTTTGCTGACTGTGCTGTTTTAGGACCTTTATTTTCGATATGCTGCAGTTTCCAGAGCCAACACCTGAGCTGATCCCCAGAGGCAGCAGCACATGCTTGGCAGTGGCAGTACCCAGATGCTGAAATGTATTTTGAAGTAACAGGACCTTCAGCACATTGGTAAGTGACCAGTTTGGAAATCATTCTCTTATATTTAACAGCTTGCCTGGAAAGGGCTGATCAAACAAAACAAGTCTCTTTCTCTAGTAAACATACCAGGTAAAATGACACGGGGAAATATATTCAACTAAAGAAACCCTCTAGTGGATCATGTGCACATTTATTTTGACATGAAGAAAGGGGAATATTTCATTCTGAATGCTTTGGCCTGTGCATAAACTTACCCCAGGCCAGGAACAACAACAACAGCAGAAAAATCAGCCGTGGCCTCCAGTCCCTGGAGCAGCCCATTCCCTGCCTCCAGAGTTTCCTTAGCAGAACAGCACATTTTCCAACTCTCCTAGGCCTGACCTTTCACTTTTAGCCCTCTGTTGGCTGTAAATGACTGGGTACTAACTGCAAGATTTAAATATCTCTCATTTATCACAATGGGCCATTAAAGTCGATGCCTATAAGCACACAGACCATGGGGTTACTGGGTCTACTGCCCAGTCACGTGCTGGAGTTAACACATTCCTCGCTACACCATTAAAAGACAACTGCATTTCTTGAAATCTTTTTTTTTTGGACCATGTTTCATGGCCTGAAAAGTCAAGGCAATGGCCCCACAGAGCATTGAAGGAGCTCCATAAATAGACTTTTAGAAATGTGGTGTCCTGTGAGGGATTAAAATAAACGTTTCAAACTCTTCGTGCATGCAAGTATTAGATGGATATCAGAGACAGCAGTTCTAAGGGATGTGGAAAAAAAGGGTTTAAAGAAAACAATGAATCACAGAATTGTGTAGCTGCAATTCAGTCAGGACGGTGCCATGTTGGTGTCTGGCAAATGCTGACACCCCTTCAGGCAACCAACTTCTGTAATTTCTTTGTATTTTTATTTCTAGGAGCTAAACGTAACCAAGGACATTGTTAGGCCCTCTCTAAAGTGAAAAGGGGCTTTCAAAGACACTTTCCCTTAGGTACATTTACTTTGAGTGTCCCTCACTCTTTGAGGGAGATGCTTAATGCTCTGGTACAAAATTTTCAGATGTTACAAAGTACTTAACAATTGGCATCATTATGTAACTTTGCTGAATATTTATACCTTTGTTTATACATCTAAATATTAAGTTTAGCAGCTTCGACCCCCATTATATTCAATGTGCAAAAGCTTCAACAGAGTTAGGGCAGAATTCTGTACCTCTGATCAGTGCATATACCAGTCCAGGCATTATTTATTAAAATAATTTTACACCCATGCACCTAAGAAAAATTTCTGATAGCAAGTCTTTACATGCATCAAAAATTTAGGAATCAGTAACAAAATTATTATTGAGAGATGACATTATAAATCCTGCCATAATGTGAATTTTATAAGCTTGCTAGTGTTCCTGATATTCACCAAAGAGCATTGTAATTATGTTCACAGAAAATGCCTGAAATATCTGGTTTGGAAAAAAAAGAAAAAAGGCTCAATAAAGTAAGAGCAAAAGGTTTTGTACTGGCAACACCAGTGGCAGGTGAGAGAGATGAGCAGCAAGGGTCAGGAAACAACTGACCTCTCTTTAGACAGAGACGGAGAACTCCACCAAAATGTAAAATCTCAGAAAATAAGCCATTTAATCAATCAAGTAGTCTTGGAATACTTTCACATAATTTCATCAGAGTATGAAAAAATCGGTCATTCATTTACAATGGAAAATTTTGGCAATATTTGAGATGTCCTGAGTCAGCAAAATCAATACAGAGGCAGGGGAGCATAAAATAGTCCAGTTAGCCTTGGTACACAGATTTCTGCTCTCTGAGCTCTAAAATTCCCCTCACAATGATCAGCAAAGGAGTATCTGTGTCATTTTCTGCCTGAAAGTAACTTTTCTTGTGACAATTGCACTCCAGTGCACACAGTGCAGCCACTTCATCACGCCCCCAAATGTGGCCACAGTGACAGCTCTCTCCTCACTGCTCACTTTCATTCCGGGGATCCAGAGAAGGAAATGAAAACTGGCTGCCACCACGGTTAAGGGACAGTTTCTCAGCTGGGCATAGCACAAAGAGGGGTGGTGGGTTTGCACTCACAAAAGATACCTTGATAATCAAAGTCAGTCAACAAACATCTGCATTAACGGACCACGAGACTCTGGACAAAGTTAAAAAACTTTTTACAAAGTGTACAAAGACTGCAAGAAAGATGGAGAGGCTATTTCCAGGAGCATGTAGTGACAGGACAAGGGGGAATGGCTTCCCACGGCCAGAGACCAGGGTTAGTTGGGATATTGGAAAGGAATTCCTGGCTGTGAGGGAGGTGAGGCCCTGGCACAGGTTGCCCAGAGAAGCTGTGGCTGCCCCATCCCTGGAAGTGTCCAAGGCCAAGTTGGAGGGGGCTTGGAGCACCCTGGGATAGTGGAAGGTGTCCCTGCCCTTGGAACTACCTGATCTTTAAGGTTCCTTCCAACCCAGGCCGTTCTATGATAATTCTATGATGATGATTCTATGAATTCAGTTTAGACCTCTCAAAGGGCTCTTTTCATATATTTCAGAACACATCCCGGAGAACTGTAACTACAGGCTCGATTTCTGCCCCCTCTCCCTCCATGATACTTCACTTGTGGCACACGACAAAACACATTTCTGCCGCTCACGCTATTCAGAATAAACCATAAACAGCTTCAGATTTCATAAGACTGCAACACAGCTTTAGAGATTTTGAGGTCACAGAGTCCTTGATTTAGCAAGCCCTTCTTTCAAAATGCAGACCACAGAAACTCAGCAATTTTTTAATACTGAGAGCATTGAACTGTGTCTCTTTTATGAAGAGCCATTTAGGTAAGTCTAGATGATACGCAACAGAAAAAAAAAAAAAAAAAGGAAAGGATTCATTTTCTTCTCAGTTAAAAATGTTGCTTGAAAGAAATTCTAATATCATCATTACCCAGCATAGCCAAAAATCACCCTGGAACCTGCTGTTCTTTTCAGAACAGGTCTGGATTTAATACAAGCTTGTCTTCAAGATACATTGAAAATACCTCCGTGTTTTCATTTTTCTACTCCAAAGCTGTATTACGGAGAAAGAGCTACACAAATGCCTTCCGTAATAATGTCTTGCTTTTGTAAGTTCTAGGCATGGTTTAAATAAAGGTGCACTTTCCCTGATTTGTGTTGGAGGAAAAGCTGCCAGTGCAAAACCCAGGTGAGATTCTGAGCCCACTTTTCCATTCTGTGAGCCGCGCAGTGACGCAGCCAGGTAAGGCACACACAGAACACGGAGGGAACATAGGCACAGCTTTTGGGAAAACGTGTCTTTCAGTTTTCTACAACACCTAACAGCTTCTGCAATCAGGATTCCCAGGAAGAGGTCATCCTAAAATCTAGTAACATCTTTAATGAAAAAGGTTTTATAAATGAATATATTTGCTGTACTCTGGGTGGCAACTCCACAGATGGCAGGGGCAGGACAAACTAGGGAATATTACATTTTTTATTTATGTCAGCAGACTCCTAGTCTGGTTTCCCCCCCTAAAAAAAGTAGTTGGTAGCTTAGAGTGACCCTTACATTACAGCATCTGAGGGCATCACAGTGATTAATTTTATCCTCCCTGATGCCTTTGAAGTTGAGATGAATGACTGGTCCAAGGTCATATAAAAGGCTGTGGTTGATCTGGGAACAAAAGTCAGATTTTTGGTGTCTAGACCTCTGCTTTATCTCTGTAATAAACCTTGGCAGTAAGAGGAGACAAGGAAAAAGCTGTTTAGAGGACAGTTGGTTGCATTCAGAGGGAGAAAGCCAAGAGTACAGAGAAAGCAATTTCTCCCTGTGAGATGTTTTTAAGGCCAGTTGGCACACATTTTATTGAGTCCCAACTATCCTCTGCTCTGGAAAACAAATAAACAAGATTATAAGTAGTTTTAAATTTTGGTATTCATTTTTAAAAATCTGGTCCGTCCATTCTGTACACTGGTGAACAGATTTTCCTCACAGCTCTCCACTTTCCTACAGGGAAAATTACCCAACTGAATGGAGAAGTGAACACTTCCCAGGGGAGAGCCGCCCTGCAGGGAGACCTGGAAAGGCTGGAAGAGTCTTCTCACCACGTTCCGGTATTTAAAGGGTGGCTGCAAAGTGGTGGAGACTCCCTTTTTACAAGGAGTCCCTTGGAAAAGATGAAGGATAATGTGCACAAGTTGCTCCTGGGTAGATTCCGAGTGGTCACAAGAGGATGATTTTGCACAATGAGAACAATCAGCCCCTGGAATAATCTCCCCAGGGAAGTGGTGGATTCTCCACCACTGGACAATTTTAATATTCAGTAGGACAGGATGCTGGGCCATTTTGTCTAGACTGTGCCTTTGCCAAGAAAGGTTGGACCAGATGATCCCTGAGATCCCTTCCAACCTGGTATTCTAGGATTCCATGATTTATTGGAATGCTTTTTTTTCTCCTCGTTACTGAGATTTTAATCCAAAAACTAATCAGGAGTTAATCAGAAACAGCTGCTTGGTTTTAGTGCATTTTATATCAGACACCAAATCTTTTATTTCTAAACAGTATAAAATAAAATTTCTATGCAAATAGGTCTATATAGTACATATAATTGTATAAATAGACATCCTCAAAATGATATGAAATGTGCCAGCAGCACCTGGAGTCAAACAGAAGGAAGAAAAAATTCAGAAAAATTCTGAGTTACTCCAATTACTACTTCCTAAAAAAAGATTGTCCATTAAGCAGACGTTAGCACATGAAGTAGTCTCTCTTACCCATAAATAATCTTGAATTCATTTTGAAGATAGAAATCTTGTCTATCATTGAACTAAAACCAAAACTAAGCATGAGGCAGCATTAACTTAAAAGAAAGGTGAGAATATGATAATAAAAGTTTTATTCTGTAATATTAATTATTGTTATTATTGACAATAACAATAATAATAACTACTGTATTTTTATTTAATAACTACATTTAATTAAATCTTGAAACAGAATCTAGGTTATTACTAAGTTCATTATAACAAATGTAATCTATTAATTCTAAATCATTAGGAAAATCTGAGACAAGTACTTGTAAAATTGAAATTATAATTCTCAATTCTGATTTGCATATGTGTATAATTGCCATTTGCTCTGTGAAGCTCTGAGTTGTACCAGTGTGTTATGAAGTGAACTGGTTCCCATTTCAAAAACTTTCAGACTCAAAAAGAAATGATTTACAATATCGTCTGTTTTTTCTTCTGAAAAAGCTGTGAAATGGTATTATAAGAAAACTCCCTGCCCTAATCCAGGAATTTGCTTTTTCTCCAATCTCCAGCCAGGAAAATCCACATCAATCAGAAAGGATGAGCATAGCTCAGTTTAATTGTTTACAACACTGAGTAATTGATCTACTTCATGATTGCTTTAAACAAATATTGTCACTTAGATTGTCCTCTCTCTCCATCCGTCTTTTCATCACTAGAAACAATTGAACTAATTATTGAGTCAGATTGTAATTTATTTATTGTGAACATTTCGATTAAATTCCTCTCAGTATACACTTCTTTTTCACTCGTTCCACTTTTTGACATCTATATATCCTTTCAGGCGATTTAATCTGTGTGTTCTGTGAGTGAGCCTGATTACTTTATCTTTACAAAATGAAAATATTGATCATATTAATAGTGGAAATAAAGGTTTATGAGTCAATATGTTGGCCTTTGAACCTTTTTTTCTTTAAGCCAGATGTCAGCTATGCACACAGTGTTTCTGCAGATGGAAAGAAAAGAAGAAATAAAAACAGAGCATGGAGGAACACATAAATTATAACCTAAATTCTAGTCGAGGCAAGCACAGATTAAGCAGCTCATTTGTCATACACAGAAGGCGCTTTTTTTTTGTCCTCCCTGAAGAAAAACAAAATAATTTTGCTCTCTACTTCAGTATTTCAAAAGCATCATCAAACACCATACGTTGCTACTTCAAGGAAATGCGTTTATGAACACAAACATAAATAGCAATTTCAGAATAACTTTAAAAAATAAGTCAAACCTTTGACTAAGATAACTACAGTAAAAAAAACTCAATTGTAATAAAGTGGAGCAATATCTCAGGGGCAGTAGGTTATTGTATGTTAGCTTCACTTCAAATTCTTAAATGGTTCCATTTTTCAACAGTTTAACCACCTACTCCAATGGAACAGTGCTATCAAATTTCCCTTCCAACTCCAACCATTTATGATTCTGTGATTTACCCAATGCAAAGCACGATTAAATCTAATGGAGAAAATCTCCTTACAATTATATGAAATGTACCCTAATGGAAATCAACAGGCCTTAGGAGAGTAGCTGCACCACAGAGAACAGAATCTGGCTGGCTCTGGGTTTATTTTACTGCAAGTTTCTTACGTATTTTGGATGATGTCATCACTTGTTCTCCATATGTAAGATAACCACAGTAGAATTTCCACTTGTATCAGTGACGTTGGTGCTTGGGGGAAGCACTACTTAGCAATAACTAAACCATCAGTGTGCTATCAGCATTTTTCTCGCACTAAATCCAACACACAGCTCTGTGTCAGCTTCCAGGAGGAAAATGAACTCTACTTCAGCTGAAACCAGGAGAGTGTCTTTCAAGATCTGAGAAGCCAGTGCAATAATTCGTGCCATCTTTTTAACATGGAAACTATTAATGTTTCTACATAGCGCAGTGCTTCATTTAGGCAAAATAAGATATCATGCAAAATTTTGTATTTTTGAACATGTGCTTTGGGATTGTTACGCTTGTTTTCTTTAGGATGCTAATGTTGAGGCAGCAAATCTATCAAGTGCCAAAAATTAGATTAGGGCTTGAAAGATCTATTCTGGAGAGGCTAGAATTTTTTTTTTCCAGTATTCGGCAAGAGGAGCTGAGCACGAGCCAGGTGTGCCCAGGTGGGCAAGAAGGCCAAGGGCACCTGGCCTGTGCCAGCAGTGGTGTGGCAGCAGGAGCAGGGCAGTGACTGTCCCTGTGCTGGGCACTGTGAGGCCACACCTCAAATCCTGTGTCCAGTTCTGGGTCACTCACTGCAAGAAGGANGCAAGAAGGACATTGAGGGGCTGGAGCGTGTCCAGAGAAGGGAACGGAGCTGGGGAAGGCTCTGGAGCACCAGGAGCAGCTGAGGGAGCTGGTGGGCTCAGCCTGGAGAAAAGGAGGCTCAGGGGGGACTTTCCACAACTCCCTGACAGGAGGTGGGTCTCGATCTCTTTTCCCTGGTAACAAGCAATAGGACAAGAGGAAAATGCCTCAAGTTGTAGCAGGAGAGGTTTAGATGGGATATGAGGAAAAATTTTGTCATCAAAAGAGTTGTCAAGTCCTGGAACAGGCTGTCCTTCCCTGGTGGTGTTTAAAAGCCACATGGATGTGGTACTTGGGGACGTGGGTCGGTGGTGGCCTTGGCAGTGCTGGGGAACCATTGGATTTGATGAGCTTAAAGGTCTTTTCCAACTTAAACCATTCCATGATTCTGTCAGACAGTGATTGCCCCAAATGATCCAGTTTGGTTCTATTTCATGCCATCTAAGTCACCCTGAGGAAGTGACTGCAGCCCTCAACCCCCTGCACCGCTCTGGGGAGGAGGTGGCAAAAATTGGGATTGAGGTTGAGCCGGGGAAGAAGGGAGAGGTCAGGGGAAGGTGTTTTTAAGATTGGATTTTATTTCGGATGTTCCTACTCTGCTGTGATTGATATAAATTGGATAAATTAAACTGATTTCCCCAAGCTGAGTCTGTTTTGCCCATGTCAGTAAATGGTGAGTGATCTCTCCCTGCCTGTGCATATCTTGCAATATATTACTGCAATAAAGCCCATGCCATTTTGTCTAGCTCTTAAAATGGTAAAGACAAACACATTTCTCAGGACAGCAACAGACTTTTTTTTTTTTTCCAGCTTTTTATTTTTCTCTATTGCAATCTATTCTTCACAGGGCAACTCTTTCTCATATATATCAATATACGTAAGCTTGTTTGGGTTTAGAAAGAAAGGAGGGACATTTAGAGGGAAAGTAGTACATGACAGTGGAGAGTGCACCACATTTGAAATCAGTCTCAATGCAGTTTGGAGAAAAAGACCATCACCACCTCAGGCAAAGAACTACTAAAGACACAATACGTGTCTGAAACTAATTAAACAAAGAGGTCAGAGAAGTGATCTAATATCAGTTTCCTTGGAAAGAAACCTGAGATACAAAGGCCCTTCTTTGCATGGGAACATTTTTAAAATTTATCTGCCATGGTTTTCACCTTTCTGCTCCCTAGCTTCAGTGAAGGGTGTTCTCTCAGGAGGTGAAGGGAAGGCAAAGCAAAGCCCAGCCCCAGGATCTCGATTAGCCAGCTCCCCACCCCACAGGCACCCCCTCTGCTGTTCTTGCGCAGGAGCTGGAGCAGCGCAGACTGACACTGACCCTGACCAGGAGCACGGTGTGTGTCACCCTCCAGTGAGCTCCCTCGGAGCATCCTTTATGGATGAGAGGGCATTTCCCTGTCTGGAAGGCTGTTTGAAGCGGGCCTTTGTGAAGAGCATTTGAGCACGGAGTCAAGCCCTGCCTTAGGGATTTGCACCGCTGGCAAGCAGGGAAAGTGCTTCACACAGCCTTTCAAATCATTTTCCTCCTCCAAACAGTATTTCCTGTGTCTTGCCTTCCTCCCTCTTTCCCCTCCAAGCCTCATTCAGACACCAATCTTGCTGAAAGGCTGTCTCCTGGTGTTGATACCTCCATCTGCCTGGATTAGGACAGGCAGGAGGACATCAGCAGATGAGTCACGCTGGGAAGTCTTTAATATCTCCCTCTAGCACCTCCCAGGGCAGCAGCTTTAACGTGTCAAACACTGCTAAGCCATGGCAGCGCGGCTGTGAGTGCTGGAGAGAGGCCGTGCCAGGACATCTCCAGCCTCTGCCTGCTCATCCGCAAATGAAAAAAACCAGCAGACATCTCCCTCAGGAGATGATTGTTCCACGGGAAGTGACGAGGCACTCACAGTAGGTGAGCTTTGAGCTGTGTGGCGGGGGATGCACAAGATGAAAATACCCTTTGCTCAAAAAAAGCCAGGCTTAAAGCAGGGCCAACGCCTCAGGAAATTCCCTCCTGACTGCAGCTACTGCAGTTCTTGTTCTCCACCCTGCACTGGGACAGGGCACTGTGCAGGCAAACTGCAGAACAGCTTCTCCGTGAGTGGAAAAGAGAAGCAGGGAAGACAGAGAAAAAAGGTTGAGGAGTCGCTTGATCTCATGGAAAACATGTGCCAAAGCCATTGGACTTCTGATCTGGAGCTTTGCACAAACTCTGCCTATTTTAAATCCACGACGTTTTTACTACTGCCTTCAGACTCTCTCCTATTGTTTTACATTCAGTTCTTGTTTTCCTGTCTTTAATTAAACTATAAGTTGCTTAGGGCACCATCATGACTACTCCTATTTATACAATGCTTGGCATATGGATTTTGAGGCATTGCCAAATGTGGAGAGAAAAGAAAAAACACACAAGACAAAAAACTATTAGGAAGCAAGGTCTGACTTAGAAACCTATTTTTCTAGACTACATAAACTTTGGGGATTCAGCTCTGGAAAAGCAAAAGCAGAGAAATTAGTGAAAAAACAATCAAAAGGGAAAAAGATATAACAACATATACACATGCTCAGGGAAATGGAAACATAAACAGGCAGGAAGAGCCACATTAGAGCCCAGGAGCAGTAGGGCAGCACAACGCATGCAGGTGTCTTGCAACCGGAAGCCAAACAATTGCTATGCCTTAGAATAAAACCAAAATAAACAGTCCCTACGACTGTTCCCCTGGATTCTGCCAGGGAGCAGGTTATTATAGAGTTTCAGGAGCAGTCACTGCCCTTCAGAGCATTTGGAATCTTCAGGTAGATCACATACAGACCTTCACTTCCCAGAGGATAAACTCAGGGTAAAATTACCCAGATGAGATCAGGATCAGCCCATGTAATTGTCTGTTTTTGCCAGACTTCTTCCTCAACAGTATCATTCCAGTGTCATCTGTCCTCAAGTAGTGCTTATAAGAAAGCATCTTCCAGCACAAAAATCAGCTTCCATATAATTTTCCATGACAGATTTTTATTGAATTGAGTCAATTTATATAACAATGAAACAGAAGAAAAAAAAACTCAACAAAAGAACCCAACTTTTATCTAGCTGAGCCTTCATTAGAGACAAGGCTCTAATAACAAACTTCTCTTAAATACTTTGTATAAACAAATACCTGTGGTTCCACTCCAGCCACATCCTTATTGTGGTCTGGAGGTCTGACACAGTCTGTAATCAGTCTCTGCACTGTCAGTAATTTCATCTTTTTGCTGGTCTTGCAAGTCGAGTACATGAGGTTACCTGAAAAAACCTGGTTATGTCAGTAACTTCATATGAAAAACCAAAAGATTAAATAATACCTCTTGCTTGGGGAGGAACAAACAAACAAACAAAATACCCAACAGAATGGTCCCAGCTGGAGCCCAAACAGGCCACTGACATCAAAGGATGAAGATGTTGCTCAATATTCCTTTTCATAACATTAAGACCTTTCAGCCACAGAATACCTTAAAAAAAAAAAAAAAAAAAAGAATAAAAAGGACACCTCAAAGCTCAACATCCACAAGCCTCGACACAGGCAGCTGCATGTGAACATTTTACACGTCTTAACTGCTGTGCTTTGTTTTGGAATATGTTACTCCCCTTTCCACAGGGGTGACCTCATCACTCAGCCTTAGCAACTGCTGCTGCTGCTGACCAAGGAACAGCTCAGGGATTGCAGGGTGAATCCAAGCACTTGACTGGGAGAGCAGGGGAGGATGACACGCTCCAGCAAAAGCTTTTTCCTGGACCAGAAGTGGATAGTTATGGCAAACAGATGGAAGGAATCAAATCCAAAACACAGTGTGTGACCTATCTCAGATAGAGCCTCCTTGCATTTCGTTTTGGCAGAGCTCGGGTATCCCTGATGCCAACAGAATGTTCCTGAGATGCAGATCTTGTCAGCAGGCCCCAGGCTGCTGCCCTCCCCCTATCAGGACTGAATGGACAACATGGTCCGGCAGTAAATATTGACTTGAGAGGAACTTATACGAAAAATAACATTACAGAAAAGCAAAACAAGGCTATTTTTTCGAAGTCAAGAGAACATGTTTTTGCCTTCCAGCTATGTGACAGGCTTGGTTTCACACTGGCCAGACCAAAGCTCTTAAAATGCATGGATAGGAAAGAAAATTAACTCTGAACAGGGCTGAGCCCCATTGTTAATCTCCCTAAATCAAAGTGTGGAAACAGGGTTTTCTTTCTCTCTTTGACAATAGCATGGCAACACCCTAAGTGTAAAACGGAAAGTCTTGGAGCCCCACAGGGATTTGCTAACAGAGGCATGGGTCAGAAAAGCAGGAACCAAAATTACCCGCACAGCAGCATCTAAAGGATCCACTCCTGCACTTAGGAAGCCTAGGTTTATTTAATACCTGTTCTCTAGAAAGGAATCATCACCCGGTAACAGCCTGCTAGAAGTGATAAAAACTTGGAGAGAAAACAGAATAAAGAGAAAGAAGGCTACAAAATAGCTGAAGACATCCTGTGTGGCCTGTCTTTTGTGTGAGTCAGGAAGAGAATCCATCAGAGAGAAGAATGTCACTGATATTAATAAGCAAGAGTAGAGCAGCACAAAACAACCCCAGCGCAGACATTTGAAACGCACGGTCCCCGTGCGTGCCAGAAGCTGCCGCCCTTCTCGATCTGCCATCCCCACTTCCTCTGTGAGCTTCCCCCAACCTGTTTCAGCAAAAGCAGCCTGGGCTGCCTTGCACAGCCTGAGAAGAAGCTGTTTGCCAGCCCACCCCACTCTGGAAGAGATGGGCACGACGGCACAAGCAGCAGCCCGGAGAGGTCTGACACCTGTGAGGAGGAGAAGTGGTAACAGGCGGCTTGAGAAGGAATCCTCCTCAGCAGGGATGTGTACTGACTCACAGCACACGTGACTGCACCCAGGACCGGCCACTTTATCCTTTCCAGCCCTTTATTCCTGCACAGCTATTTTGCTCTTCTTTTTGGCAGTTCCTACCTGCCCCAGACACGGATGCTTGTCTGCTTTGGACATACAGCAAGGGTGTGAAGAACTTCCTTTTTTTTTTTTTGCTGTTCTCTTTCAACATTCATCTCAGAATGTATCAAATCTTGTCTGTGGGTATTTACACCTTTCTGTCATCTCCAGACAAAGATCCCTTCGAGCCCAGAGGGCAGTGGCTGAAGTTGCAGCCTTTTCTCTCTGGCTTAGTTCTGATTTTGTCCAGTGTCTGTCTTATGTCAAACATATTTGCAGCCCCTGAAGCAGGAAGCAACCCCTACCTCTCCTCTCATCCTGCTGTACTAGTCTGGCTTACTCCTGCTTCTTCACTCAGGGTACTTCTGAGCCTGTGAAGGAGCATTTGGTGCAGCAAAGGGTGGTTTCTGTTTATTTTAGATAACCCTTTATGACTTCTGTCTGGTGCCTGTCCTTTCAGGACTTCAGTGGTGCTTGAAAATGGGGTGGTCTTAGATATTCCCAGAGACTTGGACATGGGGGTCCTCCTGAATCCTCCTTTAGTCACTGTAATTTGCTGTAAGTTTTTCTGTGCTGGGAACTGCTTCTGACTCTCTTTTTACACTGTGAGAACAATGGGATTCAGATGTGGAGGAAGGCCTGTAGGGACTCCTGTAATACAAATCACACATTAGTAGGACACGCCGCTGGAAGTGTGAAAACCATGGTATAAAATCCCAACAGCTGCATTCTTCTGCTGTTCTGGCAAACCAAATCCAAGGGCAAACACGGCAAATGAGTGTATGTGCACCTGAAGCACAACTGTCTCCCAGCCCAAGAGAGGTGTAGTGGAAACTGCTGTGAGGTGTGTGCCAAGTCACTGCCCCGCGTGAGTGCTGAGCTGCCTTTCCCACATTCCTCCCTCGGGAAACAAAGGGGAGCCGGGTGCCAGCAGTTTTGCTAGCTTGGCGTTGCACAAAAGGCCCGTGGGGTGGGTACAGTGGAATTTAGGCTGGGCACGGAGGCAGGACGCAGCAGCATGAGTCTCCAACAAACAATAGCAACAGCGGGATCCAAACAGCAGGCAGAGAGTGCATGCACAATGACCAAAGCAAAATATCTGGAGCTGCAAGGACACTACGTCCCCAACCGTGTCTCCAAGCAGGATCCCACTGTTGTTAACCTAACCACCAAGGAATCAGGAATGTATTTCACATGCATGTTATCCAAAACGAAAGGTGATAAGCAGAGGGATTAACCTAAGGCAATAAATTCCAGTCAGGTCCTCCAGGTTAACATGGTGTTGAACAAGCCAGTGTCCAGACTTCATCCCACAACAGAGGCACGAGCATTAATGCACAGAAGCATCAGGACAGAAACTCAGGACAGTTGACAGGAACAGAATTTGATTCAGAACAAATCAGGGAAATACACAATCATATTTGAACCATAAGTACCCAAATGAGAAACACTGGAGAAGAAAAGTCCTCTAATTTGTCAGGAGACCTGCCAACTTAATCCTCCCTTTTGGAGGGGAGGAGGAGGAGGGGATAAAAATGGTCTCTGCTCTCTGTCTTTATTGAATAGGTCATAAACATAATAGATAGCTGAAAACCAGCTAATTAGTTTTGGGAGGTTTTCAGGAAGAAAAAATTGTATCGAAAAATGTTCAATTCAAAATATTAACCCCTTCACTTCTTGGTGTTCATGAGAAAAGCTTCTCCAGGTTTAAGGCTTCTGAAAGGCACCTACTCTGTCTGAGGTCAGATTTTTGCCCCACCTTTTTTCATATCAGCACTGGGGAGAGAGGGAGAGAAAGGACCAAAATGAAAATAAGGCAAGTAAAAACGGGAGATTTAGTTTTTTGCAAAACTGTGAATAAATTTGTAGGGAAAGAGCTGAAGACAGAGTGCAGACCATGTTGGAGGGGAAAGCTCTGACCTGTGATGTTGATCACAGCTCTATCAGTGAATCAGGGGCATCCTTGTGTGGCCATTAGAATTTAGCACACCCAGGTAGTAATATGGAGAACTGACTGTATCTGTGGGGATTTAGGCTGTGCTGGTGTTCCACATCACAGTAAGGAGACAAGAAAAGGATGGAGAAGATTTGTCACATTTTTGTAATATTTGGCCAAAATATTATGCTAAAATCCTTTCTTCTTTGGTTTTGTGCTACAGACAAAAGAATAGGTTTAATGCTGTTGCTACTTTCTGTATTTGGCATAACTTTTAGAGTTAGACCTCTTCTTGTTGCCTCCTCAGGATATTTTCTTGCGTGTGACACGTATGCCCCTGAAGTTAGAAAACAGCCAAAACCCCAACCTGAATAAGTGGAGCCTGTCCATCCTGTGTAGATGCTCAATAATTAGTCTTCAAGTGCTACATGGAAGCTTGAATAGGGAATTGAATGGTATTTAATTTAGGGGAGGCCTTGAAAATGAAAAGGCCTTCAGTGTATACGAAAAATAACACATGCAGCTGCTTAAAAACCTTTCTCAGTCCTCACAGTAGAGCAGTTCAGGTCTGCCAGCATGGCACTTCCCAGCTTAACAAGAGATAGACACAGAATAGCTTTCAGTCCACTCGCAGAAGAAAATTGTCAAGACCAAGGACAGAATGTTCCATACATTTCAGAAACAGCTGCCTGGTTTGGTTGTGGGTTTAGGCAGCTACGGGAGATTTCTGAACCTGTTCATGTCACTATTAAGCAAGAAGCTTTGGATGGAAATGGAAAGCGAGTTTTACAAACTTTTTGCAAATGCCACCTTTATGATTCCTACATGTTAATATCTCATTATAACTGTTAATATTTCATTATAACTGTAGAGACCAGAATCCTTAAGTACAACAGCTATGACTTTCCACAATTTTACCTGACTTGCAAAGAGGTAAAATATGAATATCTGAAACAACTCCTTAAGGCCTACCTGGAACTCACTTCCTAAAATGGCCTACAAGTCTCATCTTGTCAAATATTTTTTCAACTGCATGAGTGCCTTGCAGCAAATTAAAAAAGGTAAGAAAATAAAAATAAGAACTGAAGTAGCCAAAAATCCCAGTCTGTCTTGTGGTGCTTTACATTTTGTTTGGTTCACTAGTTTTCATATAGAAAATAAATTTTTAAAAAAGGTTTTAGTAAGAGTTTCTGTGATATTCTGTGATGATAATCTTTATGTCAGCAACTAATGCTCCAGAATCTGCTGAAACACTAAGGCCTCCTTTTCATTAAGCATCAGGGTCAGCACTGAACTCATTCATCCAGCCTCGAACAACAAGTGAAAAATGCTCTTCCTCAGATCTGATCTGATCTGATCTGCCATTCAACTCGTCCGCTCTTGACACGTTCCCAGCAGCAGAAAGGAGAAGGGAAGCAAAGGCTCATTCTCCAAGGGAGAAGCTGAGCCCAGGCCCATGGTTCTTTCCAATGAATTTTGTGCTCAGGTTTACAAGCCCGGGGCGAGGGGCGGCGGGGAGAGGGGGAGAGGAGCTGCTGCTGGTTTCAGAGCACACAGAGGGTAAGCAGGGACCACTCTGCCTCTCAGCTGGAGAAAGGCTGATTGCTGAAACCATTAGAGAAGCAGCCCTGGCAGCAGGCGGCTCTTCAGCCTCCAGGCCACCATAAAACAGGAGCTCTTTTTTTTTTCCGCAAGAAGAAAAGGCCAGTGTCTCCACAGCAAGCACTTTACCACATGCTCCTTTTGGTGGGGAGAGAAAGCCTGACGCTGTCCCTCAGCAAGCAGGGGGAGGAGAATAAAAACCTGCTCTTTACCAGTGCTCCTGCGCAGCCTTCTTTTTTGCAGGGAACAAAATACAGGTGATGCAAGCACATCAGAAACTTCTTGCAGCTGCTTTTCAAACTTCTTTGAGATATTTGTCACCGTTTGTCTGACATCAAACCTGTTTCTGCTGTCATGCAACAATTACAACCTTTATTTGCACGACTGGATCTGTGCGACAACAAAGTTCACAACTGGAGTCACAAATAATGTAGCAACTCAATTTTTTTTTATATGCGATTTCAGTGTAACTGTCAGACTTTTAACTAAAATAATGACACAGGATCTGTGCTTATCAAGAGCTAGGCATTTCAGAATCCTTTTCCTCTGTTTTCAGACTTCCAACATGCTCAGAGTCTAGCATAAGTGTTGGAATGTTGCTGTGATCCTCAGTCATATTTTGCTGATGTAACTGGAAATAATGATATTGTAGCAGCAAACCACCTGAGCATTAAGTGTCTGCCAATGATTTCTGCCTCCCCACACTCCTCAATCTCGCAAACTCTGCATGTGAAATCTTTAATACTTTTTCACTGACTTCATAAAGCTACTTTTTTTTCTTTTTTTCTATCTACGTTCTCACAAGCTGACTTCATCAGCTTTAACATGCAGTCTGGGACCTGCACCTCCCACGGCATGAAGCAAAGGTTTAGCTCAAGACCTTAAGGAAGGAGAAGATTCATACCTCAATAAATGATCATATCTCAAAAAGCCAAGTGACCATAAGAGAAGTTAGGCAGGTCCGAGCTCGAGGTCTGCCTCCACAGGTTGTGTTTCCCTCTTGTGACGTAACAGAGATGATGTCAGAGAGGGCAGGTATGAACACCTTTTGTAGGGCCCTTACATCAGGAGCTGATGAGATTTGCTGGAAGCTTAGGCCCTGGCTGTCCTCAGACTACCGCAGGTTCCCTAGGTTGGCAACACAGGGACACATTTTTGTGTCAGAAAACACCCCCACCAGCTGTGTAGCTACAGCCAGAAGAGCTGTGCACAGAGCAGCCCAGGAACTTCCTTTCCCACCGTTCATTCATGGTTTTAATTAACCACAGCATTTACCTCCTTTCTGGCAGTTTATGTCTTATATCCCAAGGAGGCTTGAAAAACCCAGTGTTCCTATCTGTAATGAAGGCATGGCAAGGGGAAGTGATTTCTTAAAGGTCACCCACAGAGTTTGAAGCAGGACTGGGAACTGACTTTGGGTCTCCCAATAAACCACGAGTGCTTTCACTGCTAGTCCAAACTCGTACTGTATCTAACCGGCTCAATCACATGTGGTCTGCCCCTCTGCTGCAGACACAGCTGAAAATATACACCAAGAGAAGTGACAGAGTTTTGAAATGGAGTTTGCAAAAGACTTATCTGGAAGAAATATTTTGAAATTCAGATTTTCCTTCATTCTCTTCAAAGAACCGTGTTCAGTAATTTTGCAGTGGAGCCAGACAGGATTTCAAGCTGAAGCAGCCAAAGCAGAGACATGTGGAGAATGTTTTCATCAGCATTTTGTACAGGTTTTGTCAGATGTTATCTCTTTCATGCTGGTTGATTGCTTACTCTAACCCCTCCCACACATCCCTCAATTTCTTCATTCCCCCTCTCCCCAGGAAAGACTAAAATAAAATTGCTATTGTTGTGCCCACATGTAATATTTCTTCTCCTTGCTTTTTGTCCCATCTATTTAAAATCATAATCTATTCAAGACAGAGGCTGTCTGGTTTTCTGTGTTTGTAAATTATGTGACATATGATCCCCAAGCTGAAGACGGGCCCTCAGGCAACAGCAAATGAACTTTGGCACTTCTCGATGAAGTGGTTAATACATCTCTCTCACATTTCTGCCAGAGGTCACTGTCATCCTGGAGCAAAGGGAGATATATACTTGCTCTTCAGCCATCTCCCTTCACAGCTCAGGGTAAGAACATGAACAGCTTCCAACTGTCTGTGCAAGTTCCTGTGCCAGGCCGTGCCTGGCAACAATGAAGGAAAAACAATCAAAAGGTTCATCCATATCTTCCAAACTAATTTCCTCACCTGCAGGTCTCCATTTCTTAGAGTAAAAGTGTTATTTCTGTGCCAGCATATTTAACACTTCAGAAGAAAAATTTACACTGGATGGCTTGTACAGCTCCTTAGTAGTTTCCATCTTTTTGCTGCATCGCTTTGGAGGGAGGTGCTGCAGGAACCACAGAAATTCCTGTATAGTAACAAGAGGTTTTGTGTTGTATCCCTGGTTCTACCATCTCAAAGACCAGATCAATTTAGTAACTAACAAATATTTAGAGGGATTTGTTCAGTGGCCTGAAGCACAATTAGGCAAACTCAACTCCTGTTGCGTTTTAGAGCTGGATTTCTGATTGCCCCTATGATATGAACACCTCTCACGCCACAATATAACAAATACAACTTGTATTGGGTAAATAGGTAATAACACCATTATTTAGGGTTTAACAGTTAAAGATTTCACAGCAGATCAGAAATAGGACTCAGGACACTTTCTGTAGTTTCTTGGTTTCCCTTCCCTGGCTGCCCCTGTGTCCATGGCAGAGGAGTTTGGACCACCAAAGGCTCCTGTTTAGTACTCACAAAGCCCATTGTGACAAAAAAGAAGTGGGGCACAGAAAAAAGATGTCTTGGGATCCAACCAGCTCATAAAGACAGCATCATCATGTCTTGTTTCCTTCTCTCCCAAAGGCATGTTGGCCAGACAGAGCTGCACTGTTCACAGATGAGGTAAAAGGAAATTAGCAGGGAAGTCCTGTGGCAGCAATTAGGAAAGAAAAGGAGTGAGGGGCAAAAAATCTGATCTTTAAACCGTTTCCTTTCTACAGCACTGATTTCCATCCTTCCTGCTAGGTTTACCAAGGGTTTTCCTCCCTTCCTAACCTTACCTTTACCTCAGCAGCATCGAACCAGCTCCGAGGGTGACTCAAACCCAAGCCGTGCATGTGTCCTGCTGGGCCACTTCTACCCACCAGCAGTGTTTGCTGTGTTAACTGCCCAATTCACCTCCCAGCTCGAGCCTACACACAGCTCCAGGGCTATATCTTCCTCTGTTCTCCCCTCCTCCTGAAGCTGGAAGGGGTTTATGATTCACTGGGATCGGTGGTAAGGCCCAGCCTGTGGACCACAAGCTGAACTGCCCTGGATTTTGCTATCAAAAAGGACAAAGTCAGTCTTAAAAACTTCTTCATTCCTTTTTGAAATGGCTCAGGATATACCTTTATAAGTTGTTCCCTCTGTAAATGTGTAAGGGCATGGATTAGTACATGTGGTTCCAAGGTTATGTAAGAACATGTCTGTTATCACTGAAAAGAAGGAAAGGTAGACTTATCTATTCCATATCCTTAATTTGTTCTGGGAAAGAGGATTCATTTAATCAACCCAGAACTTTCTGCTTGACTAATCTTTCTCTCTCAGCATTTCCCAATCCACATTCTTCTGAAAGGAGACAGGGCCCTGAGCAATGACATGTTTGAAGTTTACCTGGCAAGGAAGGAACTCTTGGACTGAAATGGGTGTCCATAGATAAGGTGGGAAATGAACACTTGCATGTGTTATGAAATTTGCAATTTTTACTACAGGGCAGCCAGGCTGTGTTATTTCAAATATTGGCTGAACACTATTTACTGATTACCCTTAGATACAGCAAAAAACGATGTCATGGTTTGGAGCTGCTTCTTGTTTGCTTTACATCAGTGAAAACTTCTTCAACAACAGAGTGTAGAATAGTGTCCTTTTTCTGCTATAAAATAGAAAGACTTGAAAAGCAGGTTATGAAGAGGTCTAAAAACAACATAGACTTAAAAAAAAATAGGATTGTTTACTTTGTATAAAACAAATTAACTTTGGTTACTTCAACCAACCCCGAAATCAAGTATGAAGTGCTCTTTATATAAGAGAATTAATGGATTTATATCTCCTTGGAGAAACTTACAGATGAATTTCAACAAAAGGAGATCTATTTTGACCTGATGCACATTTAAGAAAAAGAAATATGACACTGGTTATCATTTACAACTAGTAAAAAATACATCTAACTCTTTGAAGACAAATGCTTATAAAAGAGGTGTTGAACAGATCTGAAGTTTACTAAATATTTCCAAGCTCTTTTCATTTCTTTGTCAAATCCTACAAAATAACACCTCTTCTCTAAGGGTCTAGGTTATCTCCCATTTATGGTTTCATCCTATCTCGGCAGACCCTTCCTGTCACTTTTTGGCTCAAGGTGCTCCACTCCCTTTTGTTTGAGCAGTAGGAAGTTCACAGTTCCAACAGGAAGGCCGCACCTTCCCAAGACAAATCAGATGTTATTGTATGACTCATTTTTCAGGGATAACCTTGATAATATGACATGCAATTAATTTTTTTTAAATTTAAAAAAAAAATCCAAACCAAGGAAAAAGCCCCACAAGAGTTTTATCTGAGTTTTGGCTACTCCTTTTTCCTTCCCTTGAATTTCAGATATACGTGCCACATTTTCTCCTTCCTTTAATACATGAGAAGCTTCCATTTCTCACTATTAATTAAAGAATGAAAAATCATGTGACCTGTTTTCTCAGTCTTTGCATGCAACATGTAATTTAAAGAATTTCAGGTTTTTTTCATTTTTTAAAATGTACTTAATAGCCAGTACAACTTGATACCTGCTGGCTGAAAATGGATGGACATGTGGAACTTCAGTCAGTTGCCTACAGGTAGAGATATAAATTTAAATCTTATCTTTCTAGAATAAGTCAGGAGGTTACAGATAAAACATAGAAGTTCTTCTGGAGTAACATTTGAAGGCCAGGAAGAATACAAGAGTACTTAAAAAAAAGGTATGCAGTGCTTATCATTAGGCAACTAAACTGAGCTTATCTGGTCTAAATAAATACACAAGTAATGTGATTTATAACCTTGGTGAGTCCTGTGTTAAAATCTCATGCCATTTCCATGAGCTGAGACTATAAAAATTTACTCTGTTAAAGAATTCACCTTCTGTTAAAGAATTCAGCTAGCAACACAAATGAATATGATACAACTATAAGAGCTTGGGTTAAAAGAAAGAAAATGGAAACTCCCTAAGAGTCTCATGTAATTTGGGAGTCTAAATCCTGTTATGATTACAGGTTGCTAGACATTCAAGAGAAAATGATGCAGGCTTTTGGGCCGCAGTTATTGCAGCAAAAGCAGGAAACGTTTGACAGCTCTTTATAGCTTTCACTGTGATACCTGAGATGAGCAAAGATCCTCAGGGATCAAATCCCGAGCAAAAGTATGTGTGAGAGAAAAAAAAAACTAAAAAAGTATTGAAAAGTAAAACAAAAAAAGTTATGCTAACTCCTGGAAGGCTTGCCTTAATTTTAAAGTTTTAGTGGTAGAAGTGGGTTATGGCTAAGATCAACTCATGTCTGCTGCAGCATAAATTCTATTGTGTTAAAAATGTAAGTGATTTGAGATTATAAACTGTACTCAAGTATATCAAGGAAACCTTTAACTGGCAAAGAAGTCAAAGAGGGCCACTGGATATCTCAAGGATCCTCCTTTGGCAGAAGTGAGGCTCAACCCCAATTTCCCATGCGCCACAAAAGCCTCATGCCAGCTTTTTAGGTGGCTCAGCCGTGCTTCCACTTGCCTTGGCTCATCTTCTCAGTGTCCTGCCAGGGACTTCTGGCACCTCTATTTATCCTGCCAGGGAAATTCCAACTTCAGCTGTGGAAGGAGGTGGCTGTGCCCCAAAAAGTCATGAAGCTCAGGCTTATTGGTCTCACTTGAAATAGGGGTGAGCTTTCAAAGGTGATGCAGCTGTCTGGCAGTGCAGAGGGTCTCTTTTCCTTATTTTCCTTGAGGGTGAGGAGGACACAGGCTGTGGTGAAGTGGGGTTACAGCTCAGGGAAGGCATGGCCTACTGCCCTGGGCCGCTCAGAGATAAAAAGTACTTTTCCTGTTCAGTCCCCAGACCTGGAGATTTGTTTGGCATTTCCTGTTTCAGTGGCCAGGACAGTGGCAAGGCAGAGGCATGGGGAGTTTTTGGCAGGAATCACCTGGCTCTTTTCCTCTCCTGCAGTACCCATTGAGGCAGTAGGGAATAGGCAGGATGGAGGTGTAGGAGAAGGAGGCAAATCCCCCTCAGTCCCCCAACATGTTCTGATCACGTTGTGATGTTTGTGAGATGCATGAAAGTTTGATCTTACACATTATCTCAAAACATTTTTACAGACTCCTAAACTTGAGTTTTACCTCTCTGGACCACTGCTTAACCTTTGCCCAGAAAGGATGAGATGAACTCTGCTCTCAGGGTGTGCAATGACACAAATTCATGGCACCAAGATTTACTTTTCAGTTGTTCGTTGCCATTTGTTCACAGTCTGTACACTTGTCTGTCTCGTGCACAGACATCCACTGCCTTGTAATCTCAGGCAGCATCCTGTTATCCTACAGAGATCCCACTGGAGCTGGAAGGAGGAATTCTGCATGCGGAAATCTAATCCTGTGACATTTTCAGTGTGACAAGAACCAGGACAGGCTGTAATTCTAACCAGACAGTCTGTTATTGAAAGATACATGGTCCAATTTCTTGTCTAAAATGCAGCTTTTAATAGGGACCAGAACTTTGGGGTGCTAATCCAAGCCAAATTGAACTTTGTGTACTTTGAGGCTAAACTCTCATTACCACATTGTGTACTTCAATATTGTGTAACTCTTTCAGTACTTCTTGTTTGTCATGTAATGTCTTCTTTGATTTTTTTTAATGTAAACCAATGCAAATGTTAGAAGAAAGAAGCAACTCTCTATGTTAGACATCAGTAACACTTTAACACATTTAAATGAAATAGTTTATTATTCTTAGAGGGTTCACTAAGGGAAAAGGAAATCTTCTGTCTGAAATCTATGGAAGGAGAGGAAAATTTCATATGGGGAATTCAAGGGGAACAGGAGGCCATAGAGGAAAGGGCAGTCAGTAGGCTTAATTTGCAGTTGTCTTTGGCATCTTTGGAGACACTTCTGTTAAAAAAAAAAAAAAAAATCCATTTTGAAGTTAGAAGGCATGGTCAATAGGAAAACAAAAATTTTGCTAAAGGTATGATTGATCGATCTGTGTTCTCTATGATGTTGGGCCAGAGACCCTTAAATTACAGGGAAAAAAAAAGAGAAAATCTATGCCAGTTTGCCTGAAAAGTTGCCATTGATCTGCATATAGTATGCAGAGCAAAGTCTCAGTAATGTTGTTTCCTAACTATCTCCATCTGGATCACTGAGTTCTGAACTATACAACAAAGCTTTTCCCATTTGGATCATGATTTTGACCAGAGCATTATACATCCCAGAACCTCTGGGCCAAGGAAATTTGCGTCATTAAAATGTCCCAAGAATTGTGTTGCTGAAGGTGTAAATCATAGGTTACTGTTTAGCACAAAATGCTATGGGTTACGCTGGCTAGGACCAAACCAAAATGAGGAAATTCAACAGATTTTGTACATTCTGCATCCTGAACTGACATGTATAGCAGCATTGTTTGTGGAGCAGAGCTCCCTTCTGGGAACATCTGAAAAGTTACAAGTCCTTTTAGGATGATCTCACTGCTTGTAACACTTTGCATCCACTAAACACAAAAAGCCACATGCAAACTTGTTTGAGGGCTCCAAGTTGTTTCCTTCACTAAGAGTCCCACAGCTCTGACAGGACCCTGACTGCCTCCAAACACCCAGGGTTTGGCTTCCTGGGCTGAGGGTGGACCTGGAAACAGCCTTTCCCTGTGAGTCTGGATGATGCTGGTGGCCAGGGGTCGACTGGATGACCCTTATTGCTGCCCCAGCCAGGTTGAAGTGGGACAGAGGTTAAAGTCTCATGGTTCTGTCACGTCCCTGCACGAGACCCACATCCTTTGTAACCTCTCTTTTTGTAACTGACATCCCTCATTTACCCAAAAAGTGGCTGCCACCCCACCAAGACATCAGTAACAGTGACTACAGTCTCACTTCCACTTCCCTCAAAAGCATAAATTGGCATTTGAAATCCTCAGAGGATGATAATGTGACCATCTTGCAGACAACTTGACAGGCTTGGTTCTCCCTCCTCCACAAAACAGGAACACCTCTTTGGTAGGATTCCTGCCTCCAAACCTGTTGGAGAATACCCAGGAACACTTGTACACAGTGCAGCACACCTGGATTTCGTAGCTCTAGTACAGTTATCACCGGCAATCTAACAGAATATAAAACCTGCTGCTTCAATAAACCCTGTTATTGGTGAATCTGCTGGTGAAAGTTACTGAACTCCAGCAGACTTACAGGGTTGAGCTGGCAAAAAACACACTCTTGGTGAACCTGTGATTGTGGATGAGACCAAACTTTGGCCAGAAGTACCACAGTGTTGGTACTTCTGGGACCTTATGGAATGTGACCCATAACCAAGTTGGTTATTATCAGAAATTAAGGCCAGCTGCACCCAGCCCCTTTGATTTCCAAGGAGCAGCTGGAAAGCAAGGGAATTTATTTTCTGCCAAATTTCTGCACTCTTTATGCAGCAGCGTCTCTGTACCTGACCCTGTCCTCGCCCCAGGGGCTGCCTTCCTGGTAAGGCCTGAGATCTGTGACTGATTTTCATCACTGTCCTGGGCCTGCTCCAAGCTGGCCTCTCTCCAGCCCTCAGTCGAAGACAATCCCCTGTATCTGGGCATTTAGCAGGTAAATTAAAAAGCACTGAATAAACTAGTGCTGATTTAATCTCTCTGAACAGTGGAGTCTCATCCTGAGCAGCATTAAACTCTAAGAAATGGATTGCAAAGACTGCAAAGCTGTGTTCAGATGAGAGCCATGGTGAAGATGCAAGCCCATAGGGATGACTCATATATTCCAGCTGAATGCAAGCACAATGGTGGAATGTGAAGGGGTTTATAAGAAGTACCAGGCTGGTGCTGCTGGAAGCTCCATTCTTCAGTTTTTCCACAGACTCAGTAAAACACGGACGGTGGCAATAAAGCGGTGTTCTCACTACCCGCCCTACTACATGGGGTGGAAAGTTTAGCTCTGTCTCAGTGCCCGTTCTATGTTTGGCCTTTTGGCTGAGACTGCCAGCAGCGGGTTGTGCGAGGTTACTTTACTTTATAGCTATGGTTTGGTGTCCCCCAGCTGCTGGCACCTCATGCCCAGGCCTGTCACTTTTGCCTGCACGCACCCCGGCCCCTCAAACACACACACACACACAGCAGCCAGCACTGACTTGCAATCACTACCAGCTTGGTCCAGATTTGAGTAAATGGCTTGAACTCCATCCACTACAAACTCCTGAGTCACCCTGTTCTGCAATTAAAAAAATTTCCAAGCCGGAGGTCCAGTTCTTGTTTGCCCACATGTTTTAGGCTTAGACCTATGGATGAAACATTAAACAAACAGAATGTTTTACGTGTCACGATGTTCATTTAATCCATGCACATTTGTGCTGCCTTCAGCTGGCGCAGTGTTAATTTTCTTCCCAGTGGCTGGAGTGGGGCTGAGTTTTGGGTCTGTGCTGAACACAGAGCTGATGATATAGAGATGTTTTTGTTATTGCTGAGCAGGAGCCAAGGCCTTTGCTGCTTTTCGTGCTGTCACAGAGGAGAGGAGGTTGGGGGTGCAGGGGAGGCTGGGAGGAGACACAGCCAGGACAGGTGACCCCAACTGAGCACAGGGATATTCCAGACCCTGTGACATCATGCTCAGAACAGAAAGTGGGGGGAAGAAGGAGGAAGGAGGGGACATTTGGAGTGATGGAGTTTGTCATCCCAAGTCACTGTTACGTGTGACAGGGCCCTGCTCTCCTGGGGATGGCTGAGCACCTGCCCATGGGAAGCAGGGAATTAATTCCTTGTTTTGTTTCGCTTGTGTGCAGCCTTTGCTTTCCCTATTGAACTGTCCTTATCTCAACCCCTGTGTTTTCCACCTTTAACCCTTCCAATTCTCTCCTTGATCCTGCTGGTGGGGGAATGAGCGAGCGGACGTGTTGGGCTTGGTTGCTGCCTGCGGTGAAACCATGACAACATTACAAAATGAGTTTAATTTTGTCTCCTACGGGTGTCAAGAAATTTCAAACAGAATTTATCTGTTCATCTAACATACATCTACATTCACGTTTATAGCTCAATTTCTCCTCATGAACATAAAAACCTTCCTAAAAGGTCTAGACTTTTAAACTATATTAATTTTCCCTTTTTAATGTCATAGAATCTCATGTGTAATGATTTCCAAGAAACACAATAGGTTTGTTATTGTAAAGTAAGAGACCATAAGACAGATATAGTACTACCAGAGACAACAAAACTTCCTGTTTAAATAAGCTATTATACATAAATAAATAATCCCAAAGTATGATTTTATGTTTGTTTCATATGCTGGGATTTCTTATAATACTTTAAACAGGCCGCAACCCTTTTTTTATCTTTTCATTTTCTGTTTGGCACCTAAGTCAAAAATTCCGCAGATGACATGCAAAGTGACCTCTCTTTGCACTGGCTTCAGACAAGGCCTTTAGGACAGTGATACCTAATGTATATTTAATTCTTAATAAACCTTCTCTTTTAATTTTCTTGCTGTTTGAGAATCTAAGACATGTGTGTGCTCGGAACAACACTGACATTAATAAAAAGGTCAAATAAAAGTGCTTATAATGAGCCAACAAAGCTGGAATCTGAGCCAGACATTTATGGACTAGCTTTGGCATAAAAGCAGACTTTCCACTCTTCTGAAAGCCAGATGTACTCGGTTGCTCTCCTCACCACTGCAATCAGAATTCTTTGATGATTCTGACACTAGCAAATTACTGTTTAACCAATTATTCAGCCCCTCCCTTATATCTGCAGCAGGAATTGGAGCACCGTGGTCTTCTGTCCCAGGCTTTATCTCAGATTTGCAAAGGCAACCCTCCCTGCTACCTCTGGAAGAGGAAAAAAAGGAAGGGACAGTTGCGTAAAAAGACCTCCAACCTGTGAACAGGGGCAGATGAGAAAATAACCAGCAACCTTCCCTGGTCTGGCACTCTGAAAGAGTTTGTTGGGGCAAGTGAAATGTAGGAGAGAATGAGACCAAATGCCGAGTAGACGGTGGAATTGGCAACTTGACCACGATATTAGTGGAAATACTGTTGCATTAATTCTTCCTCTGTGGTTTAGACATTTTCTTGGACATTCTCTAGTGTTAAACTCCCTACATACTTTTTCCTCCACAGCCAGTGTATTTTAGTGGAATACTACCTACAGAGCAAGGTATTACTCAGACTATGTAACTACTTTGAATTTGTTTGGGAGGAGCTAAACCTGTACTGAGAAAGGGCAGGAGAGAAGAGACATATCAGAAACGTGGCAGCCAGAAAAGGATGAAGAATGAGATTTAGTGCCAAGATTCAGGGGCATGCTAATGAAGCGGTTACCTCCCCAAGAACAGCTTTGATAATAAAATCTAAATGGATGCTTCTCAGTCCTCTCATCCCCCAAATAAATTCACACTCCTGTTGGTATTGGAACATGCTCTCTTTTCCTGAGAGATTTTCCAGGAGAAAGGTCCATAACTCAGGTTTTAAAGGAGAAAACTACCGTATGCATAAAATAGCTGGAGCTCTGTCAATCCCATCTTCCCTGGCTCTCCAGAGCTGAGCTGGCAACCAGAGTGGAAGGAGGTGTCAGAGGCGTTTGCTGCCTTTGGGACAAACACTGTGATTCTAAGAATGTGACATTTTTCTGGGTTTTCTGTCTTCCTGAGAGACAAGAAAACAGGAATTTTTTTTCACATTTGAGGTCTGCTGGCCGTTGAAGTTTTGACACTATAGATAATGGTAATACCTAAATGTAATGTGAAAAAATGTAGCTGTTTTACTTGCGAGTAGATACCAAAACTATAGTGGCAAAAATGCCCATTGCTTGGCCTTTTTTTTTTCCTGTAGGTTAGAGAATATTTCAATGCATATTAAAATGATAATAATTATTATTTTTAATCCAAGTTTAAGTTTTTATGAGTGCAAAACTGAAGCTACTGTGTTATTTTAAGAGGAGCTCTAGAGTGTGACTAATATATAAGGGGACCAATCTGCTTTAGAGATTATTTTAAATTAACTTTCATTATCTCAGGATATTAAACTTAAACTTAGCTGAAGGTGGAAAAACTGTTTAACATAAGTATTTTTTAGAAGAATTACCGTGTTCCAAAAATGAAATATTGCCACTATCCTAATAATACTACTCAGACTTACTGAAATTGCCAGCATGAATATTTCCATCAGCTTTAGTAGCATTTCTTGCAGTCTTATCCAGTACTACTGGGCTATAGGTAATTTTCCTTTTATTTTGTAGAAATGGGATATAGCCTTGGAAAAAACTTTGGGAACTTTTAGGATAAAGGAGAGCACACGTCCTCTAGAACTTGGATATGAATCACCCAGGGAGGAGGATGAGAATTTCTCTATGCGCCCAGAAGAACTTGGAGGTTTAGACTTTGGAGCTTGAAGCCCAGCACTTGAGAGCCTTCTCAGAGGTTGATATTTTTCCAACACTCCCAAGCCTGCACTTGATGGGTCTCTCAGTCTGGAGCTCCAAAGCTGCTACCTCAGCTGGACTTTTGGAACCTCTAAGTTCTGGTGTCTCTGCCGCACAGCCGGATGAAGAGCTGGAAGCCACCAAGTTCAAAGTTCTATGTTTGTATTATACCGAAGAAAATGTTCCCATTTTTTGAAAAATTTGAATTCTCTAGGTTTATCTGTTTGACGGGTTATACTCAAGAAATGTTCTGAGAGAGAGGAAGATCCATGTTGCCAGCATGACAGATTTCCCAAAGAGCAGAAATGCGCACATGTCCAACAAGAAAAGAACAGTATCTGTTAATCCCTTAACTGCCAGTAATGAGCTATAAAGCTGGTCAAGGGAAAACCCTCAAAATCTTCATCAGAAAGTAGATTCCAAAGGAAGAAGCAGATCCAAAACTCAAGCTGTCTAATATAACTGTACTTCTGAAAAGCCCATGAATGTAGTTTTCAGTCCTGGATGTATTCAGGCATGGACAAACACAGGTCAGAGATTTAATCCCTATATATATTTTTTAAAAATATCAAGAAACACTTGTTTTGCAAATTCACAGAACAGATCTCCTTCGAGATTAATTTTAAACTTGAAGTGATATTTAGGATATTATGCCTCAAAGCTGTGTGGTCCAAAGAAAATTCCTTTTCACTACAGTCATGTGATAAAGAGCCTAAACTCAGTTCAGTGGTGAGTGAGCCTTTACAAATGATCCTCGAAACCTAGAAAGATAAAATGGAAGCACTGACATAATAGTATTTGAGTATAACTACTTCTCTTTTTGAAAATTTGCCACTTTTATAAAAAACAGTTTTGTTACAGTTTTTTCTGAACTCACACAAATTCTTTAAATGCCAGTCCACAATTTTCTCCTTGCCAGTTACTTTTCTGGTGTGAAATACAGTTCTTTTTATGCCAAGTTTTTCCTAGAATTACAGGGCTTTTTACTGAATAAAATAACATGATTTAAACAATAACACTGTGTCTATGTTTTATACTCCATGGACGTGTATTTGAAGCTTAGATAACCTAGATACAAACTGTGGGAAGCACATTTACTGGTGTGAGTTATTTTCTGCAAATGTGTCCCTATTCATTTATAGCAATGAAACAATAATGAATACATAACTAAGCATGTTAACGATGGTATATTAACAATTGCAGAAATCCCATATCCTCAGCACATCTTTGAAATGAAAT
>WBMZ01005066.1:0-135407 GCA_013400975.1 Atrichornis clamosus
ACACTACCAAAAAGACATTTCTCTTGCTTCAATTAACTGGCTGCTATCCTACAGAGTTTTCTTTATGTCTCCTGAGAACTCAAACAATACTTTTGGTCTCTGGACTTCACCAGCTTGTCTTTCTTAAGACTGCCTAAAAGCTAGGCTTTCTGCAGGCTGAATATCAGATGAGGCTCTTTCACAGTTTCCATGTGATGCTCCCATATGTCCCTAGGTCAGCTGTGAGCCAGCCATGAGAAGGCAAAGGCCAGGTGACTGTGCTAATGAGGTGCTGTCACCAGACTCACACACCCCATGCAGCAACACTGCTCTGGGCCTTTTCTTTGGTGCAGCTGCTTTGTGTGAAAGGTTGGCAGTGTGCAATGGCTCCAGATGCCAAGCCCTTATTACTAGCCTATTACTGACTAATCAGCTTCTCAGACATGTGTGGTACCAGTGACTACCAATGACCTCCCCAACACCCAAACCATTTAAATCTATTGAAAAAATTATAGTTGTTCCTTATACAGGCTTGGCAATTCAGAATGCAACAGGTTAGCTTTGATGCAGCAGAGATTCATGATGCTCATGTAATGCGAGTTGTCACTAATAGGCACAATGGTACCCTTCAACCCTGTGTTCAATGAGGGGTGAATAAATGCTTTTATGTACATAAGGGATTTTTTAACTGTCACTTCCTGTCACTGGAGCTTTTCTGAGCAGCAGTGCTGGAAACTCTTTACAGTGGAATCACACCTCCATGAGTTACTTTCGGCTGTGGCCGCTGCAGAGCCGTGCACCATCTGTCATGAAGGCGGTAGAGAGGAGTGTTGGAATAGCAGCCCAGACTCATATGGGAAACACTGGCATTGGCTGTGTGACAGAGCAACTGGGAGCCTCACGAGGCGGGTGACAGCTTCCTATTGTAGCCTCCTGAGAAACGACAGGCAGAGCCATTGCACAAAACAGATCTGAGCTCTCAAGGAGCTGAAACAGCAGCAACGCAACAAGGAGGAATTTGTGGCAGGCAATTCTCCACCCTTGTATGAGACTCCTAAACTGCTCTTGCTAGCAAGGGCAGAGCCTATGCCTTGCAGTGCTTTTTCTCCCCACACTCTCATATCCTGCCATTAAGATGACAGTATGTGGGTAAAAAAGTATTTTGGCACAGAGCACATGTTTGTGAGCAACAGTAACACTGTCAACTGCTCTTATTATTAATGGAATATGAGAGAAATCAAGTGTGCAACAAAAAAGGTAAACTCAAAGGATTTGTGGTAGCTTTAAGCTCTATCTACTTGGAAATTAAAGAAAATAAACTGTGAATTTACAGCTAATGTCTCCACTTAGTATACTTTAGAAAGCTGAGATTGAATCTCACGTGCTGTGTTGTACATGTGTCAGGCTTCATTATTTATGCAAGATGAAATTAGCAGAAGTTACTTAGTGCCCAGCAGGATATTTGGCAGCTGTTTGAATAAGAAGCTGATCATCAAGTTTAGAGAGTTGATTAGAAAAGAGGGAAGACTAGTAAAATGCTATAGGGTGACAATGAAAGCGAGAAGGCTTAGTTCAGAGCCTTGTGAAATCAGATAGAAACTTTCAAGTAATTTCATAGTGAGTTGTGTAGACCTTTAGTAAAGGTTCATATGATCTGAGTGGGAACTGACAAGGAGAGTGATGTGGGTAGGAACTCTACAGGATTGGACAAAAGTCTTCTTTCAATAAGGAAAGAAATCAACTGGAGAGGCTCTGGAGTTTTGCAGGGGTTAGAGGAAGAGCTGGAATCCTCTCAAGATTCACCAGAGGATGGTAACTTTACAAATAGGATTGATTTTATAAAGCTTCCTTTAGTGAAAGGTAAAAAATGTACTGGTCAGTCATAGATTGTTCTCTAGGTTTTATCTATAGTCAGTGGAGAGACAGGAGCAGCCACAAGGCAATTCAGTCCCTCTATTTTCTACTAACAAAAAAGAAGACAAGATGGCTATCTGATGCTGCAAGTCTTAGAGGACTAAGTTTATGTACAAAGAAGGCAACGATCAGTTGTTATTGAGCAGTGCTACTTGAAAGACTGCTTTGAAGAACTCAAAAGATAATCCAGGGTGTACTTGAAACACGTTGCACATTGTCCTTTTACAGATTGAGTTGTGATTTTGTAATTGCATCTCTTTTAGAGAACAGTTTACTTAAAAGAATAAAATTACATTCAATTGCACTTTTATTAGATAAAAGAAAAGCCATTTTCTGCAAAAGTGGCTATTTAGAAAACACTGACACTCTAATTGTCTTTGTTTATCCTAGCTGTGCAGAGCTTGACCAGGTGGAAGCTTCCTAATGCAAATAGCTATGATAAAAATTTTTGAACACTTCAATCCTGGCAGCCCCCATAACTTGCCCCTACTGCTCTGAGAAGATGTAGTAGGGAAAAAGTTTCATAAATGTAAAGCAAGGCCTTAGGCCTTGGGCATTTGGAGTGGGGGTAGTGGAAATTATGTATAAGAGGTGGTAAGAAATGCAAGAGATTTCTTAGGGGGGTCATTGAGGTGCCAGCATTGGAGATTGTTGGAAATTACATGTTATTGGCAGCTGATTCTAACTTTGGACAGATGGATGAATCTTAAAGGATCATGCATCTTCCATTGGAAAGCAGCACTTTGAACTCAAGATAGTGACATGGCATAGAGACGTATGGACTTGATTGATTTTCCAGCTATCAGCCAAACACGTTAGCCAATTGAGCATACAGATAAACCATTATTGTGTGTTACACAGAGCACTGTGTTGTATCTAGAATTAAGCTGTGGTAAGTCTTGGATAAATTAAGATTTACCTTGACTGTGCAGTTTGAGAGTTCTTTACCATGCTGGAGAGTTGGTTACGTTGCTAGCCTTGGCTCAACCAGCTCAAGTTATCAACTATAGCTCAACACTTTCTTTAGAATCACAGATGTTTTTTAATGTCACAGGCACAGACACATTAATGAGTTTGAAATTCTTCTCTTTAGAGACCAAGACAACAATGGAGAAAACATTCATCTTGGCCAAAAATTATGTCATCAAAAATGGTATATGCACTGAGAGATATTTGATACTCATACTTCTTTCAGGTGATCTTCTAAGTATCTTCTTGCATTTATGGTCTTGAATATGAAGGACATATCTCAACATGTTGCTGTTAAAAAACCCTTTAACAGACATCAGTGCAAGGAGAAAAAACTTAGTTTGTCATATTAAAATAGCTTTACTAATTCATGAATGGGCAAGAAAATGGAAAATATTATTTAAATGTAAAAAATGGTGGTGTAGTTGTTAATAGTTAAATTATGTTTTTAAAAAGTCTATGAAGTCGAATGCCTTGTAAGGCTAAATGGAGAGTAGTTATGCTACTAAGTTGTTAAAATACTAATATTAAGCAAAATATATCTGTAGTAATGGAGAAGGGCAAGGGTTGGGAATTAAAAAGAATCTCATAAAATAGAAGCTGTTTCCACATGATATGATGATATAAGGCTCTGTGAGATATAAGGTGCTCTGATAATCCCTGAGAAGTGATTCCACTTAATCCTATTTTATGTCACTTTATTTATATATTTCTTGCTTCACCTGCTTGTAGCAAACATTAACACTGATAAAAAAGTATTTTTGTGATGCAGTGGATCACGATCAGAAAAAAGAACACTTAATAAAACTCCATAATTGAAATGGCTTCTAGTAGATATTACACTTCTTTTTCCAAAGTGACCTGTGGCATAGACTACACTTCTAAAATTCAAAGATGCTCCAGTATGTCTTCTTTACAGCTCTTTTTAAAGATATAGTCACTGGAATGATAAGGCTTACTTAAAGATAACATCATCCAAGAGAGGTAAAAATGCTACATAAAAAACAACTTCAGAATTCTGAGGACAAAGTTTGACACAAAGAAAGAAAATTTAAAAATCAGCTTTCATTCTACCTGTGGATCTATTTTGGAAAGAAAGTCACATAAAATTCACCAACATAATAAATCTTCATGCAAGTACTTTAGTGTGACCACCAGAATATTGAGAGCAAATGTATCTGCTACACTGAAAAATGATGAGCTAATTGGACTAAACTACTGGAAAAGTAAGCAGCTGCCAGTTTCTGAGCATCATGCCTACATGTCCCTTCTTACCTTTCCTGCACTCTTGGATTTAAGTCTATTTATGTCAGAGACCTGACCACAAAACTCAAACTTGACTCCTACAAAGTGTTTCAGGCAGCTGAACATGGCTTGCTGATAACACAAGAGAATAGAAAAATGGTGTTTTCAAGCCTCTCTTGAAACAAACTTCTTTTATCTGAAATTTAATTGAATCAAACCATATTAATGGGAATATCTCTACCAGTTCAAAAATTGGACTTAAAGACAGGTGGTTTCCCTTAGAAGCATAATACCAAAATAGACGTTCCTACTCAAAGATATAAAAAGAGCAGAACTTTTTCCACATGTGATTTTGTTATATATATCATGCAGTATATTTAAATTAGATAAAGAAGTCTAAGACATACTTACATTGTTGGAAAACATTGTTAGATAATTTTAAAAATTTATATCTCTTACTAAAGCATAAATTTGATGGAAATTGTACCTGGTTCTAAAATTTGTCAGTGATATCTTCAGCTATTTATTTTTGATAAAAAAACCTCCTAAATCCTAGCAGTCCTACATATGATCTTTCTATATCTGCATAGATAAACTAGATACTGACACGAACAAGTGAATCCTGCATGTTTTTAGGCCAGGATTTAGAACTCCAAGACAGGTGGTGACCTCATCTTGACCCATGTAGATGCATAAGGGAGATAAGAGTCCACAGGTTATCCTCCAGGTAGTATTTTTGGTAAATTAAGACATGTCATAGTGCAGAAACTAGGGTGAAGTGTGCTAGACCCACAGTAATTTAATTGATCTGTTTCTTCTTCTTAAAAATCTTTCCATGAAAGGCCTGAAAGAAACCACAGGTACTTTGACAGTGATACAGACCTCTTCCTCTAAGAAAATTCTGACACTTGGGTGCAGCCAGACAAATGTGTTACTGCAGGAACCATTAAGGAGTTAACTTGTAACATGGTAAAAATATACGTGACCTATATTAAAACCCACTCCATGATAATTTTCATGACCTTCTCTACCAGTTAGGTAGAGTGTGTAAACTGGCAATTACTGACATGCTGGTCTCATGACGTGGGTCTAAATCAGCTTAGTCTGCAGAGACTCCTGTCTCTGTGCCTGTGCCAGGCACATACCGGATGCTGTTTAAGTGCTAAAGAGAGTTGCACACATGGTATTTGGGACAATGATCTGCTTGCTATTTATATTTCAAACTGAGTCAAGCTAAATGGATTTCCGAAAGCCTCTTAAGGAAGCTTTAAAGAAAGAAACAAAATGAATAGAAGAAATAAACCAAAAAGGATAGAAAAAACAATGGGGTGGGTGGGTTTCACCTCAATAGTTATGTGCCACGGTTTACCTATTTGGTATTACATTGGACAAGAGAACAAAATTTAAAGATTAAAAAAAGGAAGGAAAGGGAAAGTATCTTCACCTGGGTGATTCTCACTTTCCTGATTCCAGCAAGGATAGCATGATTATCTTGCCTTAGGCCTATGCCTCAGGGTTTCCAGCAGTATAGATGTGAAAGAAAGATGCTAACTAACAGAAACTGTAAGTGAATTTCTAACAAAGCGCTAGCAGCTAAACACTATAGGAATAGTCTTATGGCCCTACATCAGAATCATGGTCTGAACTGTGCTAAACTAATCAAAAAAACAAGGAGAGGTGATCTGTGAATTCGTATGGCCAAGGACAGCATATACTTCTGTAGTCACTGCAATTGTTTTGACTGTCATAACTTCTTCTGACAAAGCTGAACAGTATACATTTTCTGGCCACCAGGTAAATTTCTCTTGTTTGTCAGAAGGTAAAGTAATGGACAGCAGGGCTGAAACCTTAGTACAGCATTAGCTGCATTTGTCAGGAGAAATGATGCACTGAGAGTCTGGAGCAGAGCAAGATGTAGCAAACTATCTTTCCTTGAAAAGGGCAAACACTAACTGAGAGTTTAAATCTCTAGTGTGGCCAGATAACTGCAACCTATCTGAAACTTGTTGAAAAGATGCACCTGCTGTCAATTTAAAGAAAAAGCTAGTGACATGCACATGATTTCACAACCTGAGGCTTTGATTTAAAACTGCTTAAATAAACACCAAAGCAGCCTCTCTTAAAAGGTGCTTCTTGAAAAGAATACTGAGAACAAGAGTAACTTCCTTTACAAGTATGATTGCTTGATATTGTCAAGAATCCTTAATGCTGTATCTGCAGATTTTCTAATTCTTCATAGTAAATAAAGTCCATATGCTGCTAAACATATTCTTATTAATACTGTGTAATATTTAATATATCTTGAACATCATTTTTTTTAACCTACTTTTTTTCTAGAGTAAATGTAGTTATCATTGTGAGGCAACTTCCGTGAGACATAAAAGAGAAAATGACACTCAAGTAGTTGACCTTAATGTACCTGAGTCTTCACATAGAAATTCCCTAAAAAGAAACATATCATAAAGCCTCAATATCTTGTCAAGAAGATATAGAAATCTTTGTTGTTTTTAAGACTTCATATAACATTCAACTGCCAAGTTGGAAATGATCTTTCTTCATTACTTATTCCAGAAGAGTGTCTGTAAGCTTTTTTACCATTGATTCCTCTGTGTCAATTCCATTTCTTAAAGAGATTCAAGTTTCCTCAGAACACTTAGCTTATTTATATGATGCTTAAATCTCATCCACCCACAAGTCACCTTTTTTCCTAAATCCTTAAGCAAGCATGATTTAGAGGGTTTTTTTTTCACTGCTCTTTTCACGTAAGTGGGCAATATGCATTTAACATTATTATCACTTAGTCTGAGGTTTACTGAAGCATAGCTTTTGCCTGCTGAAGCGTATGCAACCTTTAAAGTTCAACTGCCAGCTTTTGGAGACAGTTAAAGAGTCACCCTGCTTAGCAACATCTCTCATTCTTCCCCATTTCTTTTCCTGACACTCCTAGTGTTAGATTTCATGGAAATAGTTCTGTATATCAGTATTTGAAATGGAATTAAAACCACATAACCAATGTTACAGCTTCAGACAGAAAAGAAGTAGGCGGCAACTTGCTTTTTTCTATTAGGAAAGGATGAAAGTGTTGTATATATTGTTCAGCAAGTCACTTATGAATACAACAATGATTTAAAATAAAATAAAATCAACACTTAGCCATTTCATAAGATATACCAAAAATGCAATATTTCTACTGATAGTTTAGGATTAAACTTTTGAGCAACATCCCCTGTGAACTAAAAAAACCGAGTTCAGCAGCCACCAAACCCAATGTTCTGTCTTCCTATAGGTCAGTGCCTGGTGGCTGATTGACTTTGTTGTGTTAGTAGGTACAAGAAATACCAAAGCATAAGGAGGTCATTTATAGCACCAAGCACTGCTAGGTGAGCTAATATCAGCCTTTTCTTTACTGGGCCTAATACAAAGATGTCATGGCTCCATAAGGCTTGATAAAGTTAATTAATCTTGAGACCTTCAGTTTTCTGCCAAATGTAGTTGAAACTGGCTACTACTATTACTACTACTACTACTAATATTAATAATAAAAAGGTGGAGATTTCTTTTTAGTGTAAGAGCAGGCATGAGAGACAAAGCAATCAATCACATAGAGTTTTTCTAAGAAAATGTGATTTAATTCCCCTTTCCCCCATCTGCTCTGCAATGTCTTAAACTCCATACTGTCTGAATGACATTGCAGTTAATGTCAGTGAATTTAGAGCTGTTAGTAGGCATGAACATTACAGTTACTTTCAACTCGTACTGTTTGATTTCCATTAGCATGCTTTATCAACAGACTGTACCTAACAGAAGGTGCTGAAATCTCTGTCAGTAATTCCTCATAATTTTAGTCCTTATGGAAATAAGAATACATCTCACAGGTGAAGCAGTGTATCCATTTTTGCATGCATCCTGCTAAACATGGTATTAATTTTCAAATGCCCTAAATACTGCACCACTTCAACTTAAATGAAATTATTTGCAGGTATGCTTCCTATTTATCTCACTACATGGTATGTACTTCATCTTCACCCGCTCATATAAAAATATATTTCCAGCTCTCAAACTGACATTTTATTAATTTTCATAGACATCTGAGCGTACATTAAATGCTAACTTTGTACATACTTAATAGGATTTTTCAGCTTCTCAGTATTTTTTTTTTTGGTTTGTAGCTTTCGTCTATTAGGGCATTGCCATGGAGGCTGCACTGCTGTAATGTCTTTAATTATGAAGCACTTTTCGTGTGTTGTGACCTCTGCTGGCAGCACATGACACACAAAACATGTTAACCCCTTGCCTCAGAACAAAACTTGCATTTCTGCCAACAAATACAGGTTATATTTTTTTAAAAAGTCAGGAATGAAATAACATGGGCATAGATTAGGGTCTCAGAACTCAAAAATGGAGGAAGAAAGTCTCCTAGAAATGTACTTACGCAGACCTCAAGAGAAAGAGCCACAACACTTGTGCAAGTCGCTTTGCAGACAGCAGGGTGGAAAAACAATGCACAGACAGAGGGAGATGCAGTGAGCAGCATCAGGCCAGAGGCCGGACAGTCCTTGGGGCAGTGGACCTGAAACCCCTGTGCTGGAGCTCTCTACTCGGGCATGGAGAGCTGCTCTGGCCTGGCACACGCAGGGTGGTGTCACACCTTGTCCAAAAGAAGGATCTGCAGAGGTTACCGGCCGTGGCTGCTGTGGAGGCCCCAGTTGTGGATCAGGTGCCACCTGAGCAGCTCTGCTTAGCTGTTCTGCCTTTGCTTGTCTATGGGAGAAGCTCCAGAAGTGCCTTGTTAAGTGGAAACAGTTTCTGTTAGAAGGAATAAATCCCTGACAGGAACAGATATTAGAAAGGACTATGTCTCCTTGTACCACTTCTCACTTTACCACCATTCATGTTCCTAGACTGAAGGTGAAGGTTTGTGCAGATATTAATTGCATTTTGTGTGGAGAGGTACTGGCCACACTCTGATGGTGTCCTCCTGGCTGGCAGGAATAACCGAAGCCGTCCAATAAATATCACGTCCAATCTGTTGGGCGGTAAAAGTGTGATTTGGTGTTAGGAATCTACAGTGGAGCCAGCAAGACTGAAGCCTGTTGCAGGAAGTGACATATTTGTGGGAAGGCTTGAAAGTAAGTCAGGTGCACTCTATGTGAGGCACTAAATGGAGGGTTTAGAGGTAGAAGTTGAGCACGGAGTGGAAGAAGAATGTTTTTGCCTCCCGTCTCGTTATTGCTCCACTGGGAATTGAGTAGTCTAGCCAACACAATGGGTTTTAGTCAACAAGCCTTCCTCTGATATATTCCTAACATTCTCTATTTAAAACTCTAAATTAGTGTTTTTTAAAGTTGATATCAGTGTTTTCACAGAGATGCAATGTATAAGAATGACAATTTTCCAGAGCTGACCTTAAGCCATATGCCCATCAAATTGAGATGCTGTGCTCTATGAAGGATCACTTTAGTACTTACTATACCCATTAAGTTTGGGGAAGAAAAAACTAAAATAAAGTTCACAATTCAGTCTCAATATTTCATTGGAATAGAGCACATTTTTGTGTGTGTTTATTATCAGTCTTTAACTCATTCATAACTTGTTTCTGTAATAAATAAAGAATGAAAATATTATATCGTGCATCAGAAATCCATGGACTTAATTATAAGCTTGTTATAAAACAGTCCTTCTGGAAGGGACATCAGCATGGATTTCCTAGAAGTAGACAGCTTCAGACAGTGAAGGAAAAAGAGATATTTCATCCCAAGGTTTTCAAACTAAGATAGCATGCAGAATAAATGGTCAAAATATACTGACACATTTACAAAATTCTAGAGGAAAATTACCTAATTTTTAAAAAGCAGTCATAAATTGATACATAGTTTATCTTCCCCTATTTTTTCAAAGTAATCTCAAAAGAAAAAAGAAGTTAGAGACATACTGAAAAATACATTTCTTTTTTTAAAGATAAAATAAATATTGCTAAGGGCTTCAGCACCTAAATACCTCTTCTGTTTGACCACTGTCTTTTATAACACATTCTACAAAGAACTTTTGAGCACCTATATTTTCAAAGAGAGGAAAAGTACTTAAGTGATCCATAAATATATAGCCAGCATAGTCCACAACTAAACACACATATTTCTACTTAGTTCACCTAAAAAGTAACTTTTTCTCATTTAGCCAAGGAAATTTACAGTAATGTTTTTTCTTCTATTGAGATCGATAAGAAATATTAATTTAAACTAGCACATGCATGGCTAGAAGTTCTGGGTGAAACATCTTGAAATGGGCATTATTTTTCTGTTGCTATCATCTAGATTTCATTATAAAAATTGTAATAAACCTATCTAAGCTTAAACAAGCCCTAAATAAATAGCATTTTCTCCTTGTGTGTTCCTTCACTGGATTGACCTACAGCTCTCCATAGGTAAGTCAATTGATTGGAAAGGCTTCCTTCTTACATCACACCACCATTAAATCATTTTGGTTGGAAAATACCTCCAAGATGATCAAGTCCAGACTTTGATGAAACACCACCAAGTCAACTAAACCACAGCACTAAGTGCTGTGTCCAGTCATTTCTTGAACACTTCCAGGGATGGTGACTCCACCACCTTCCTGGACAACATAAGGACATAAGCAGTGCCGCCACCTCAAAGCCACAGCCTTTCACAGTCACCCTGTGTGGACAGGCATATGCCACCAAAGTGGAGGATGTAAACCTGTGCTCTGATATCCTTAGGCTGCAGGTTACTGAGGGTCAGTCTGGTTCTTGGGTCAGCAAAATGCACATACTTAAAATATGTTTAAGGAACTTTGAACATATGCATGCAATCCTGCCAATGCTTTCCCAGTCTCCTGCAACACAAAGAAAAATGAGGCAGCACAAACCCTAACAGGAAAGAGCTGGGACAAAAGGTGTGCATGTGGATCCATCCTCCTGGAAAGAATCATGAACATCCACTAGGCTGGATATCTTCCTAAAAGAAGCTCTCTTCTCATCCTGTCCTACATAAATATAATTTTAAAAAGTGAAATTCAGTAGGAGGATAAATACAAGTTGCTGCTCTCATTTCTGTTGGTAGGAAGAGAAAGAGTTACTTAATTTTTCTTTTTTTTCCTTTAGAAATCCTGATAGCTCACAGACTTGGAGAAGAAGTGAAAACTGGTTTACTGTGAAAGTAAAATACTGTTGCAGTACTGCTTTGTCATCTACACAATGATAAAAACAGGACAAAGCTGCAAATCTATTCCCAAGGCAGTGTGGATTTTAAGCAAGCGCAGGTGGGAATTACCAAAAAAAGAAATTGTAATAGGAAGATGTAAGATACATGTGACTTAAACTACAGCTCTTGATAAAGACTCAAAAGCTTTTAATGGCATTGTATTGTCTGAAATCATTGCAATATCTGGTATTGAATTTAAATGTCAGCAAATACATTAAGGATGATTGTATACTAGCCAGAAAAATCCAACTGTTCCTTCCTGACTCTTGATGAATCATGTAAATGATGCAGTAGGACAGATAGTGCACTAATGGTCAATATTTTATGGGAGGCGGCCTTAAGATGAGAACTGTACTCCATAATGAGGGTATTACTGTTCAGAAGATTTTTGGGAATTACGAGGAGTCTCCATAAAACGGTCCCCACACTTTACAGTAGGCCCAAGCAGATATTTTTATCCTCCTTTCCAGACAGCTGTGATTCTCAATCAGTGTCTCACAAATGCAGAAATCAAAACAGGAAAAAGAAAAGGAGGAAATAATTGCATACATGGGGAAAAATGCAGGTTAAAATATAAGGAGATGAGGGTGCAAATAGACTCATAATGACATCGCACGGGTGTTTGGCAGATGAATGTCATGAATGTTAAGGGAGTGAGGGCAGTTATGCCTAAATATAGCTGACTTCCCAAAGTAATATTTAAACTATTAAAGACTATGTAATATTAGCAATTTTATATAGTATAATAGAGGACATAACATTTAATGTTACACACTGTGTGTCTGCTAACCTGCTGCAGTCATTTGTCTCTGTCTGTTTTGGGTTACTTTTGTATATCTGAGCAATGATTTTTTTTTTTAACACATAATTTGAAATTTTACACTATCACAGTCAAGAATATTTTATGGAGATTTCTACTTACCAGGTAGGATCAGCTGCTGCCTACCAGGGTGAGAATATTTCAAATTGCATTCATTGGTTCTGTAATTATTTTAAGTGACTTCTAATCAGGATTTGAGGACCATGTCTATACTCTCTTTTCTAATTATCAACTGAGGTTTGAAGGACTTTAAGTTGCCTTAAGTAGCCTGATGTATGCAGCTCATGTCTCATTCATGCCAGCCCACCGATTATTCCATTGTGGTGACAGAAGAGAAACCAACCTCTCTTTTAAAAGAGAAATCACAAAAATACAACACTCTCAAAATGGCAATATTGTGAAATCTGTGTTATATAATGTGATGGTTTTGGAACAAACCAAAACAACAAATAATTTCAACCAGATCTGCAAGTGAATGCATCTGATAGAGACAAGTTTTCATTAATGAGAAAAGTTTGACTGATTAAGAAAGATCTCTTTAACCCAATCTCCAAGATAGTCTGCCTGCCAGAATTAGTCCTAAATAAAAGCTCTCCAGGAGATACATGCTATCAACATTGAATTTGGAAACCATGAGACTGTGAAAGTTACATATTTTCCAAGGAAAATCTTAGGCCATGGGTAAAGTGTAGACGGAAGATGACTGCTTTTGAATACAACATATTTCCCTCTAATCTGGGCACAGGGAGCTGGAGCCTGTCAGGCAGGCCAGAAGTTTGGTGCAGGGAGGGACGGTCTGAGGGAAGGCAGGAGGAAGACACAGCCTTGCCTCCAGAGCATCTCCATGGCCACTGCCAGCCCAGAGATTGCAGGCCCTTTGCCCAGACACTGCAGGGCCACTCTCTCAGTGCCAGCAGAGGTATCTTGCCTGTCTAGGCAGAGGAAGAACACAACACTTTTCCCACCAATCTGAAAGCCAAAGATTTCAGGTTGTTTAAAAGTAATCCCAATTCCTTTTAAAGCAAAATTTTGTACACAAGTCAGGGAATAAATTTCCAAAGTGTTTTTTCTTTTTCAATTTTGCAAATATACTTTTAAAGTTATGCATTTTCTGAGACAATGATTAAACCAACAAGAAATTATTGAATTTGGAGGTAAACATGATAAAATCTACAGGACTGGCTCAAAGTTGTTACAAAAATGGAGTGATCTTGACTTTTCTTTCACTTCATTATAAAACAAGTTGAATTAGAGAGTCCGTATAAAGAAGACAGAACAGTTCCAGGACTTGTCTCCTTGCCTGTGAGTGATTAATATGTAAAGTCAGATTAAAACCATTTTTTTCTGGCAGGTGAAAAAAGAGATACCAGGACCAAATTCATCTCCAGTGACAATTCATTAGGCTCAATACAATTAGACTAGGACAGCTTTTAACATTGTTTCAAAAACAAGACATAGCAGAAATCTCTCTACTTTTCAATGAATAAATATTGAACAGGTACTTCTGTCTTAATTTACCTAGATTCCTTTAAAGCAAGTAATTTTAAAAGCTATGACACAATTTCTGTTTATTCAAACAAAGAAAGCTTTTATCCTCACACACCTGTGCTTTCTAAGCTAGGGAATTAATCAGCTATATTCTGCTAAAGATAAAGTAGTATGCTTTTAACTAATTATGCTGAATGATCCAGCAAAGTGTCTCTGAATAGGAGAGTAAAGCACTATCCCATTTAATATGGTAATGAACAGAAGCATCATTTACTGTCACTTGCTGCAGGAAGCCACTGAGATACCTCTCCTCTGCAGGGCATGAGACTGGGGATCAGGACACTGGGCTTATTTTTCAAGTTCTTTGAAGAAACTCCTCTCACTTCCTGATCAGATAAAACTGTCTGCTTGAGCTGTTACAAAGCTTAACTAATAAGAACCTTACCTTGATAACCCAGTCATCTTTGAGCAAACACAAAACATTTTAAAATGTGGTTTGGGTGCCTGTCACTGCTCTAAAATTAAAAATTCTTGATATTAATGTGTCTGTGAGTTAAGTATTTTCCCACTGGTTTGGCTCAGTTTTTGTTTGAGACGTTGGGAAGATGGAAGTTCTAGTAATAGTCTCAGTGAAATTCCCATCTCAGTGTCTCAAATGGAAGAACACAAAGGAGAGCCAAAAAACCCCATTATTCCCAACAGTACTCAGAGTAGAAGTTCTTTTCAGCCAAAACAAAAAAACATCCTCACTTCTTTTAAGCTCTTGTGTGGTGTGAACAAGGGATTTTATCTTCTTCTTTTAAGCATACAATACAATAAGGCGAATAAATTGATTGTGCCTGCAAGTTTTACTTGGTATAACCCACCCTTCACCATCTAGACACTCTAATAATTCACTAAGAATTATGCAGTTTAAGTTCATCTACAGTTGGGAATTAGTAAAGAAAAACTATAGTATAAAACTGTAAAACTAGAAAACTATAGCAAAACTATACCCCCATGGTAGGGCATTTGGAACTAGACCATCTTTAAAATTCCTTCCAACCCAACCCATTCAATGATTCTATAGCATATTTCAACTATACTCTCACTACTTCACTTTCACTTTCACTTTCTGAGGAAATCTCTTAACTGACAGATGGACTTTGAGGTGGGTTATGTCCACGAAAAACAGTTGACACTCCTGTTCATTACCTATAAATTCCTCCTATTCTTCCATATGGATGCAATTATTTGGAAAATTCTCAAGAGATTATTAGAGCCTCTTATTTTAAAAACGCTCTTTGAAGGTATAAGCAGTCAGGGAAGGCACAGATCTGAGGACAGACTGAGAAGGGACACCTGCTGTATCATTGCCTAATCTCAGAATCTACATTGGTGTCATTGTAATCCTTTTTCTCTTTTCAAGGTGTCCATTCACACAGATGTCTACCCACACAGGTTACAAAACAAAATAAAAATCTAATGTGGCAGAGAGAGTAAAGAGGGAATTTTTACTGTCTGGTGTTTTCAAGAAATATTTTACATGTTTGAAATTTGCCAGAAAAGTTGAAATGTCAGAATTCCCCTGGTGAAAATGTCAAGTGTTCATGCCAATATAGTATCATATTAGCTCTGTGAAGCACAGCCATAATGGTATGAAGAACCTTCTGCACTGACTTTCACAACATGATTAAGCACATATATATATATCCTACCAGACTGCTTACCTTGATAAATCTTACCAGACCTGAAAACTAAAGGGTGTCTAAAACCAGAAGCATTGCTATGTTCATTTTTGTGGTGTTGTCGAGCTACAGTAGGTCAATTCAAGGGCCTTAAGAATGAAGTAGGGAATGAACATTCAATAGATGAAAATTCAAATGTGGTTGTGTTTGTACCAATGTTTTTGGCGTAGTTAGTTTTCTTATTGCATCCACACTAGATTTAAATATTTAAACCTATTTCTTTGCTAAGTAATGGATATTTCCCCTCATTTTTGACAACTGGTCAACACTATATTCTTATTTATACGTAGATGCTCCATTGCCCTGCTGGGAAAATAAGGAAGGCAGCAAGCAAACTTATTTTCCTGCTTAACTTCTAAAAATATGGAACATTTTTATGTTCATGTCATTATAAAACAATAAAAAGCTGTCTTTTAGAACTAAAATAGAGAAATGAAATTAGAAACTTCTCCCAGTCATGTTAGTTGTAGAGTATATGATTTTATTAGCAACTATATCAGGCCCAGAGAGTAAATTTTGGCCCTTTTCCGTTCAGTCTGTAATTAGAAGCAGCAGCTTTCATTGTTTCTTTTGCTGGTGGTGGTTTGTTTGCTTGTTTTCCTGGCTGCTCTCACTGAGCTGAACAATTCCCTTTAGCAGTGAGATGAACCTCCCAGAGGTCATACCATCCATTAATTTACTGAAGCTGAGGTACAAGGTGAATTTAACTGCATGGTATTTAGTTCTTTTTCTTCTGTCTTTCAGGGACACATCCCAGTTCCAAAGAACACTTTAATTCAACTAAGATTCTATAGAAGGAACCTTGTTTAGAGCCCTTCCAGCAGTGTTCCTTTATGAAAGAAAGCTGCACGCCAAAGATAACTGGTTGCCATGCAGAAATCAAGTTCTTAGGAAAATATAATATTTTTTCAAAATGTTGTATGTGTGTATATATGTCTCAGTTATAAATGCTGTGGCCAGGAAGTGGGGGAGAAAGACAAAAATTATTCAATTTCTTATTCTGAATATGTATTCCCCTTTTCAGACATTTGAAAGACAAAAAATGCCCCATGATTTTTATTATCAGTTATTTTTTCCCAAAGTTCTGCATAATCTCCAATTTGAATAAGATTTTCCTACACCACACCAGACTCTAGAAACTGTTTTTAAGTACCACTTTCTTTGATGTAAGAATTTTAATATCTTCGTATACCATTTACTAATCCTCAGTATTTTATTTCACCATGTTCCTTATTGTCACAGTCAGACCCCCTCCAAGTTTTGCCCAGTACTTTTTCCTGCTCCTAAAATATACATCCACAGCATTAGTTAATCCTAAACATCTTTTAAGACTTGCCTAATTGCAGTCCTAAGACTGCTGTCATCATCAATAACCTTGTATTCTCACATTATAAACAGGGTCCCTGAAAAAATTCAGAAAGTTAACTAGTCTAGAGAAACTTCCCCAGTCACAAAGATGGTCTTACTATACAGAGTTATAAGGAATTGCCACCATCTGAATAATTGACCTAGTAAAAAGACAGTGCCCATATATATTAATTATCCCATGGTGTTTAGGGGCTCTACATTTAGAATTCCAAATCATGAACTTTGCCTTGGTCATGTAATTAAACATAAGAATTCATGTGGGTTCTCTATTATGAGTCAATAACATGAACAACACAAGCCCAAAAAGTGTAAAAGCTATGTGAAGACTACTGCTGAAAAATATGAGAGAAATGCAGAGCAGATATATTACGGAAAAATAATACAGCTCCAGTTTTTCTGTTCAAGTCCTAGCACAGCTTTCCTTTCAGTGCCGCATCCTTCTGGGTGATCAGCGGTAGAAACGTAGTGAAACTCGTCCCCTCTAAGTATCTTCTGTTATCTACATTGATTCATTTCCCCCCCACTCCAAATCTTACAGATCTGCATCAATATTCATCTGTATTTATTGATACAGGCTCTGTTAAATGTTTCAATTTATTTAATTGATTTGGTGTGTTTCAACACTGATTGACTCAAGTCCCAGCTTCCATTAATCTTCCCTGCTGACCATGACAAATCTCTCATAAATTTGTCCCACACACACAAATGGCAGATCATTTTTCAACTTCATTTCATGTTACCTTGCACAGGAGAAACTTCTTATTCCCTTGACCAAGGGCAGAACTTGTTAAACAACAAGGCAACATTAAAGAAGTAAGTGACTGCTCTGGGTTTTCTTAGATCAGGTAGCCTCCAAAACAGCTTGATACAGAGCAAAGCCTGAACTAGACTACCAAACAGAATACAGTTTTGAAACAACTGCAAAGTGTGTTTCTCTCTTGCATAGATTTCTTTGTTATTAGCTGCAGTAATATAGTAGGTTTGCAGAGGGTTTATAGCCATTTTTCTTCTAGATTGAAATAAAGAAGAGAGCTGTTCAAATTCACACAATAGACAATTTCAAAAAGAGTTTTCAAAAGGTTGCCAGTCAGTTGAATTCCCTGATAAACAAGATTTTGCAATAACATTACTAAGCAGTCTTTTGAGGCCTGCAGAACTGAGTAGTATCATCCATGGTAAACACATTTCTTGCTGATCTCTGCAGAGGAAACTGTTTCCTGTCCTCCCTTTCAGCTTCAGGAAGCTGAAGAAAAGACAGAGCAGGTGTATGTATTCATCTACATGCCAGAAAGAAGTTTGAAGGTAAAGGCTAGACAACCGTGTGCCTTGTGATGAAGGAACAATGAAATCCACAAGACAGCTTTAGGGGAAGACTGTGGAGACTTTCTAGAATAGCAAACAATATTATTGCTTTTTTAGGTTCGTCTTTGTAACACTGTTATGCGTAGAGAAGTTTTATACTGTTGTAAGAAGACAGAACACACCAGTGGAGACGTGGTTAGGACAATTAGACTCATGATCTGTCATTAGCCAAGTAGTACATATCTAGTCCTAATATGCAGGGTATTTCTTCTTTAATAGAGAAAAGGACAAGAATAAATAGTCTGTGTCTATTAAAATAAATAAACTAATTTCCAGCTCCAACCTTTCTTCTCATGTCATAGAACACTGTTTTCTCCACAATACCAAATCCTTCTAAATGATCATTAGCGGAAGGCATTGTGAAAGTCTTTAGCTGTCATTAGCTGAGCAGGGTTGAGGAAGGTAATCTGAATGCTTCAACAAAGCTACAAGCACTTGAAAACAGTGTCAGAATAATAAGTGTTTTGCAAAACTTACCTGGAGTAAGCATTACACACGCTGCTGCAGTTGGAAAATACATAATTTCTAGAACAGGGAATCAAAGAAATCATGTCAAATTTCACAATGCTAGTAGTAATTACTTTTGCCAAGATTATACCTTGCTGCTTATCCTGTTTATACAGCAACAAACTCTTTTCCTTCAGGTAACTCCAGGCACATTAAGATGACTGAGAGTAGTTCATGTACCAACAATCCTGCCAACTGGACCAAAATCTGAGTGTGCTGATTTACAGAGGAAAACAAGGGTCCAAGCACATGCTACAGACAGACTGCAACTGAAGGGGTGTTGCACCTGAAAATGGAGCGAGGGAAGGGAAGGGAAGGGAGAGGGGAAAGAAAGGGAAGGCAAGGGAAGGGAAGGGGGGAGGGAAGGGAAGGGAGAGGGGAAAGAAAGGGAAGGCAAGGGAAGGGAAGGGGGGAGGGAAGGGAAGGGAGAGGGGAAAGAAAGGGAAGGCAAGGGAAGGGAAGGGGGGAGGGAAGGGAAGGGAGAGGGGAAAGAAAGGGAAGGCAAGGGAAGGGAAGGGGAAAAAATCCAATCATACATCATCATACAAATTGAGATGCTCTCAATTTAATTGCTTAGCTCCAAAGACAATTAGTATGCAGGGTCAAATTTTGGGAAGCCTGTTTCTGTCTGACTAACCTGTTTTAGGACACTGTTTCTGGAGTTAGGCAATGGATGTTAGCCAAAGGAAGATTTTTCTGTATGGCAAAGTTTGGTGCCCTGGGAAGAAAATGCATTTGATTTTGGAAGATAAACATTTTCCTTTTTCCTTTCTCCACATCAGCTAGAGTTTAGAAGTTAATCCTTAAGCTTTTTATGAAGTGTTACCTTGTCTACACTGATCAAATATTTCTCCACTACCACTGATACCATCATTTTATTAAAGACTGGATGCTTTTCTTCTATTTTCTGGTCAGATAGTATCTCCATAATCCCTAGTACCACCTGTATTGTACATAGTTGTGCTGATGGTAGCAGAGCTGACTGATTTTCTGCATCACATGCCTTTTGATCACACAACACAGGAACTTCAAATGTGATGCCGGGAGAAAAGGAGAGAGACACAGTACAAATGAAAATTAATTTATCCTGTCCAAGTCCAGTCTTTTCCTGAGGCAGAGCAGCAGGGTAACACAGAGACTAGCTAACTCCCTTTCCCAGAACCACACAAAGCACCAATAGAAAAAGTTCCATGAAGTCATACAGTCCTCTGACTAATCACTATATAATTGTCCTTTACAGTATATTGCATGCTAGAGTTTTAACTTACACAACCACTGAAACAACAACATTTCCCTTAGGCATTTATTCTAAAAGCTACTAGGCCACATTCTGAGGAAATAAAAGGATAATAATTGCAAAAACTTGCCATCTGTCATATTTTAAGAGTCATACATAAAAAAACAAATACAGAACTATGTTGAAAGATCATAAAGTCTAACACTCAAAACTTTAGAAATGAAGAAATTAATGCTGGAGTTCTCAGCATCATGCACATCTACAAGATATTATCCAATTAAACAATTATATACTTTTTTTCCCCCCTGACCTCACTTAATGAACTGACTGTGACTGTTTTGCCTTCTCCTCATTTTAAATTTCAGAATCAGGCACTACACATAAAACAAACTCTTCTGAAGTTTAATCTCCTTAAAGGTTTTTCTGTGGTGATTTTCACAATACAATTTGGATGTTCCACACACACTGTGCTCAGAGCAAGTTTGGAAGCTTTTAGGAGTGGTGTTAAATCCCTCTGACAGCCAAAGAGTCCAGGCATGGAGCCCTCACAACGTTTGGATGCTCAGTCTGAACCCCCAGACCCTACATGTTCAAAATACTCAGACTTATGCACGATCATATCCACCCCAAGTGTAGCTGCTACTGCATCAATTATAGTGAAGTGTATATGGTACTCCTGGAAACCAAAGCACATGTCCCAGGTCAGGCTTTGGAAACCAAGGGATGAAGTATCACTGATGAGCAGCAGTGCAACGCTCTGGTTTAAAGCTATCTAATAAAAAAGGACAGGCAAAAGAAGGGGCATTTGTGAATCTTGACAATATTTAGTTGCAAGATAGATGGGTAGTTAATCAGCACCTTCAAGATTTACGAGACAGAGTAGGAAAATTACTGTCACAGGCATAGGTGTCTGGGGGCTAAGGGTGAGGTTCACTATCAAGATGTGGAAAAGAGGCAAAGTTCAACACTAGCCTGTCCCATCACAGCTAGACCTATTGGACAGTACACTTCTAATGGTTTATTGCAAGCAATATGTTTTTGTATATATCATTGTGACATTCCCTCTTTTATTGGAATCAAATTCTCTTAACTATCCTAACTGCATATGTGAGAAGTCTCATCCAGGTCAAAATTGGACCCAACTTTTGACTTCTTATGTAGATATGATAATTTTTGGCCTGAATACTTGTACTGTCTATCACAGACAGCAAAAGCAGTGTGTATCAAACAGATACCAGTGTGGAACTCCACCATAGAGTATTTGTATACGGTAATATGTTGTAACGCATGAGCTTTCATTTAACCCTAATGTATATCTGCTGTCAGATGTCTTGGTATGAATTGAGCCCTTCCTGGGTCTCTGATCAGGTGCAATCAAACCTAAAGGAGATCATACCACCACATTGCCATCATTATCTTGTCTAAATAGAGAAAACTGGCATGGGTAGGATCTGTTGCAAATTCATGGACTCCTGGCCTTTATTGGAAAAAATAGTATGGCAAGGGGCTCTGGATCTTGGATCCAGTGCCAGCCTCTATAGAAAAGTGTGCTTTACTGGGAACAGACTTTGATGCTTTGCTCCCCACCTACTCCAAGCTTGATTCCGTGTGCCCATGCTCCTCAACTGCCTCTGCTCTACTCCTGGTTGCTTCTAAGACACATCCTCTCACTTCATTAGTCCCAGAGAAGTACTCTAATTTCTCATCCTACTCCCATTTCTTTTGCATAACCAACCCTTCTCTACTTTTCTGCACTGCTGCCCACTCACTGCTGCATCGCCTTCTCTCTCACTCAGTAGTCTTGTTAAATAGTCTCATTTTCCCTTTCTGGTAGCTCGATTATATTTTCCTTGTCTCGCTAGGTATCCAGTTGTCTCCTAAACTCTGTATCTGTTCCAGTTATCTCCTTCAGCTTTGCTCCCCACTATCATTGCCTGAGAAGTTGCTCCTCTCCTACTGGCACTGAAGCTTCTTTTCAGACCTATTTCTCCTTTTTTCAAATTTTACCAGTTCCTGGATCACTCTGCAAGCTGCTTGAGAGATCAAGAACTTTGACTACTCCCAGGGGTTCCCGGTCTTGCCCCAAAACATTAAAATGTCTCTGACAGAAGACAAACTCCCAATTTTGCTGCCCAGTCCAACTCACAGTCTAAGTTTCTCACTTTGCATGCCACCTACCTTTCCCGTGTCTCTGTCTCAGTTCTGCCATTTCCCCCTGCATACGATCTGGCTAGCTTAGTCTTGCAAACTGCTGGATCAAGGGGCAGGAAGAGAACTGGAGAAGCACAAAACTCATCCAGTCTGGGGGTGTAGACTATGTACTGTCACAGCAGCACAGAGCTGCAATGGCAGGAAGATATCCCCCTCCACTCCACATTCAGAGAAAATGACACTTTCAGGGCATTTATATTCTGGAATTTCGAGATGTGTGATCTGTCTGCATTGACTTATCAAGTGTGTGTGGGTTTTCATGTATAAAGAAGTTGCTCCTCACTAAATGCCTAATTTGACTCCAAGCCAAGAACTCCTGGAGTTTCTAGGCAAAAAGATAATTCTGACAATGTATATTCCCTCCAAACTTTCTCTATCCTGATCCCCCTCTTCTAAAAAGAGAAGTTAGTGGTTTATAAGAACCTTAAACATTCTTCTTAACATTTTACCAGACTCATCTGCATTAGAAAAAAATAAGTTACAGAGAAAAAAATTCCAATAATCTGCTAATGCTTCCCACAGAGAGCAATCGTCCGAGGATTGCAACTTGAAGATCAAGGCAGGAACTGGATATAAGAAAAACCTCCCCTAACCTGCTTCAGAAGTAACCTGTTATCGGTTCAAAGGACCAGGTGGTAGCTTGGCAATATGATGAATGCTCAAAACAACGGAAACCAATCCAAAGCACAAACACAGGAAAAATAAAAAATTGAGTAGTTAGTCTTTGATTTGTTTTACCCCATTCATATAAATTTAGCATGCAAAGACAAATACAAAAGTTCTAGCTCAATAGAGTGGCCTGTGTGCAGAAGGCTGTATGTGCAACATTTTACATCCACAGACTTGTTTTTCTAGCATTGTATCTACCTCTGTAAGGTATATACTAGGCTATTTTAAAACAGTAATTTAATTTCCCTTATAACTGGTTTTTTTCACAAGTTTTAATTAAACATAACAAGAAAAATAGCAGTTAGGTTAAATAACATGCTGATAATAAAACTACCCAGTAGTCAAAGATAAATAATAATGTAAGACCAAAAATGTTAATAACATAGTGTGAATGTAGTGATCAGCTGATTAGCCATTTAATTTCTCATTTGAAATCAAATTTGCATACGTAACTTATCAATTCAGATTGACAGTAACATTAAAATTAAATATGTGTTTTGGTATTTCAGTAAATGACAGCCATTGGTTAAATAGCAATAATACTAGCCTTTGGGACAAACATGTAGAGCACATTGCCTAATTCATTTCATTTTCAAATGAACAAAGACTGACTCTGAATGCCCTGCTTTCCTACAAATATGCCTGGAAGGGTTTGTTGTTAACTCTGGAGACTGAAAGATGGCAGCTGCAAAAAATAAGCCCCATTAATAATGTCAAAACCTAACCTCTGCAGCAGAAAGGTACTGGTCAAATATCAGCTCCCCAGAAAAGATAAGTGTTTCAGATGTGGTTTGGACAGAGTTGCTCATCAGACGTGTTAGGCCTCCATGTAACAGTCTTTCTCGCAATACCTAGTAGCATTATACTCCCAAGAAGGAAATATGACAATTCTAAGGCTTTTTAACTGAGAACTTCCCTCCCCCATCCCTGACAATTAATGGTTTATGCAATATTTAATTATTTATGTTCAGAAAAATGAGCACCATAAAGCACACATCCATGAAATTTGGGTTAATGTCTGCTTTACTGCTGAAACTATTGAGCTACTTCAGGGACATCAAGAGTAAAATTTTGCAAAAAGATAAAGGTATGTCTTCTAATGCATTTTTCAGTACTGCTAATTAATACATTGTTGATTAGGACCATGTGTCTGAGATAATTACACCTTATAACAACTTTGTCATTATAAATTCCTATTTGTATATCTGGGAACAGAGACACATTGCAATCCATTGTGGATGGATGATCACTGCTTTTTAAATATGGTTGAAAAACAAGAAGGAAAAGTAAAATTTTTTTTTTTTGACCAAGTGACAAGAATCTAATTTCCCCACATACAGGTTACCTTTTCTTACATTATCAGTTTGTGACAAAGATACTTGCCTGGAACGTTAATTCACAGAGGATAGACAAAAGAAAAAGAAAAACCTGGTGGATTGGAACTCTATCTGCTACTGCACATTTGGACTGATGGAAACACAACTTAAAGAGGTGTAGAAACCAGCCATAGTGCAAGCTGTGTGGCAAAAACTGCATGTGGAAATCACATAATTATAAAGACTGTCATATAGGGCTGTGGATTATCATGATTATCTTTGCTAACAACATATATACATATATATAAATGTAGTGCCCAGGTATATGCAAGGGTGGAGAAAATATTCTTTGCCCTGTGACGTTCAAGAATTTTAGCCACTTCTGTTGCTACTTATCATGGTTATTTGTTCTATCTGCATATAAATATTGTGTGTCAATTTGTGAAAACTATAGGAGATCACCACCTACATAAATGATATTATAGATGGGAACATTTATGGACCGAAAAAAATAGACTGAAATGCTGCATTAGTTTTGTCTTTATTCCTTACTGAGTTCCACATACCTTTTTTCCCAGAATTTACAGTCTTTCAACATAGACCACTTTCTATATTGTCGGTCTCACAAGCAGCCTGCAGTTTCAGAGACAAGGTTTGTTACAAGCTTATTTCTTTTCATTTCTTAAGCTCTTAGAAAAACCCAACAACTTTTCTATCTGTCAAACATTGTCATGTCATAAAAATTAGTCTGGTGGATGTGGGCATTAAAGCGCATCAATTTTTCTAGCACATATTTATCTCAAAATGGTCCATTTGCAGTAAAAGAGAAAACCTGGCTTTGCATCGGCTTGGAGGATTAAAGGAAACATTTAAGAATAGAAAGTGAGGCTGCCCAGAGCATGCAGAATACCTGCCTCCTGGGCTCTGCACCAGCCTTCTGTTAACAGGAGACCTCTGCTTTTGGCAGCAATTTGGAGGGTAATTTCATAAAGAAAAGTGCTGTCAGAAAATTGTGAGACTAATGTTTTTTGAAGAAGGTGTTGCTCTTGGAGACGGGACACAGTTCGATCTTCTTGACTACCCCTCTGAACAAAGTGTTGTGGAAAGAATTCATACTCTGACCATCAGCTCCTCACCTAACAGCCCTGAAGGCCAATAATTAGCAAATCTAAAGATTACAGTGACAGAGTGAATGTTGATGGCACATATTTCATCAACAAAAGGGAGTTAAATTTGGCAGATAGTCTGTGATTTCATTGAAGGGTAAAGGAAAAGCATGTGCTTTGTTTTTCAGGAATATTAAAATTTGAAAGTTTGTGGACACTGGTGCTTTTGTTAAATCAAAATCTGGTGATTGCATTCAAACACTGAGAGCCAGATGACAAGCCTCAGTTTCCAATTTTTACTGGCTTAATAAGCAACTAACTTGTCACCTTGTCATAAAAGAGCCATGGTTACTTCTGTGCCATGCCACCACTCCAAAGCTAAGCCACCAGAAATTGCTGAAGAGTCACTCCATTCATCTCTCTCCAGCAGCCCTAATGGCACTTCTGGAGCAGGCAGACAGCATGAGTGACAGCAGCCCTGGAGCTACTTCAAAGTGTTTCACAGACACAGGCTGGCATTTTTTACCTGAGGTTCAGGGATATGCTTCAGTGTCTTAATGCTTCTTCCTTCTAGTTCAAATTTGCTTTAAGCACTGTTCTGCTATCCCAGAAAGTCAAGGCCAAACTGCAAGCTATTAGTTACTGCCTGGAGTAGGAGCTAGCCACAAGCGGTGCAGAACAGAGCTTTGTCTTGCAATTATTTGCGACAACGCTGTATTCAATTGATTTTTGCAGCAAAAGGGTTTTTCCCCCTCCACTTGTTAACTAAACTTTTGCTATATAGATCTGCCAATGCTACTTTTGTAATAAATAAAGAGTCCTTGATGAGTTTGAATACAAAATCTGAGGTATTTCTATCTAAGGAAATATATTTCTTGCAGTGACAAAAAAATGACACCTAAATATTTGTTAGTAATACCAGGTAGCATCACCATTCTAAATCAACGCTATCGGGTGATGTGCAGAGAGATAAACATAACTGTTGATGAATCCTCACAACAAACAGAGATAAAAACCAGAATCCAGCAGATGATTTATTTTTTTAAGGTACTGTAATGAATCAATGTCATTGCTTCTGTTAGATTTCTGGATCCTGGTACCCAGGCCTGGAACTGAGAAACAGAGCCACACTGTAATCATTACCTTTTATTCCACAGCAAGATCAGAAGCGTTGAAGTAAACTTGGGTTGAAGGACAGTTTCTTGGTGTATTAACTGAGAAATAGAGGACAGCTACATCATTTTTTAATGCCCAGGATCTTCACATATCCTAGGACAGCCATATTTGTAAGAGTTAAGATCCTCATCAAAGTCATAGCACTATCCAACCCCCCATTTATTTATTTATTCACTTTATATCTTCATTCAACAACAGCTGTGGTAATAGTTTCTTTCTTGTTTACTGATTTTATACTAACATATCATTATGATCACAAGATTCATGTATTGCTATTTCCTCTTCTAACCCTATTCCTTTTATTTTGACAGCATCTAGCTGGCTGTTCATTTTTTAATTTGTCCTGGAGTTTTTGCAACGACTGTCTGTCTTGTGCCAAACCTCTTGTTGCCAATACCTCACTGATCATGAGTCAGGATGGAGGGAGAGGCTCAGAGGAGGGTCTCAGATGTAGGGTCTCAGTGCAAGTGGTCGGTGTTGCATTTCTTAAGTAAGCTTATGGTACTGACAGAAATTACTTGGAAAGTTATTTCCCTGGTTTTTTTTGCAATGTAAGTAAATCTGTTGCAGGCTCACAGGAGAAGAAAGCAGCTCAGGAGAAAACACTGATGGATTAGTGGAATGAGAAACTTGTTCCAAAGGCAGTTTTGCTGCTGATCCTGTTTGTCTCACTTGAATGAAAAGGAGGTGGGAAAACATTATCCTTCACAGCTGCTGCAGGTGGGCAAGTCGTATTCCAAATTTGGGGATTGTAATAAACTAGTCCTTAACCAAATTTCACTATAATTCTCTTATCATTATTAGTATGCTTCTCAGTTTCTGTTTCTTCATTTTGCCTAATCCATCTTATTTTTCTATTTTCTCCTTGCTCAATTCCCAGCTCCTCTTTCCATTTTGCAGCCTTTCTCTTCACCATTTAAATGACGTGTCACTCTTCGGGAAGAGTGAGGAGCCGAAATGGGAGAGAACCGCTGCTCTCCCCACGCCTGCAGCACTCTGCCACTCCCAGGGTTGGTGGCAGTGCCTACAGTAACTGCTTTCTTCCAGTTGCTTGTGACTCATGATTTCTTTTGCATAACCACAATAAGCAACACCCACACAGAGCCATCAGTCAGATCAGCAATGGCAGTAGAAAAAGATTTCTTTATTTCTTATGAAATATTAGGGCTTTGGAAAAAAAAAGGGAAGGAAAACAACCCAAAACCCCAAACCACTACCTGACACATGCTGAATCATTAAGTGTTCCGTTTTCAAGCACTATTTAAATTAATTTTTCAGAGAAATTCTCTTGCATAGCCTATTGAGAATATAGGAAACATTCTTAGAGTTTCCTAAACAATTTGATTTTAAGGAATTATGGAGACTTCACAGATCTTAGGGAATCAAGTTCATTGTAACCTGCTAATGGCAGATTTATACAGAAAAAAGAAGACTGAATGTCACAACAGCTAAATAACTGACATTTCTATGCTAAACCTGTTAGTGTCTTCCCCAGCATACATTACTCTACCTACTTCAAATGAAATCCAAATAAATTAATAAAAATATAATTACTTGAGGAACTCTGAGAAATATAGACATAAATTACCAAGACAACAGCGCATGACTTGCAGTCAAGCTTCAAAAAATAGAACAACTATGATTGATGGTTTGAATACTCATGTCTAGGTCTTTTGGTTTTCTAACTAAAGGAATATACTATAGTATATGAAACTCTTCTGCATAAAGACAATGAACTCTCAGTGAACAAACTATTGTCTTCTAGAATTGGAAGTGCATATTTTTTATTCTTTACTGAAGTCTCATACATACAAGCTAAAGGTTTAGATCACAGTTTCGTGAAAATGTATGCCTTTGAAATAAGAACAGCAACTAAAGCCAAGCTTTATCATCTTCAGGAGTAGCTCAGGGACATGGGGCAAAGCTAACATATTTCCTTCTGCACCTTCACTTTATTTAAAGAGCTGGTTAATGTGCAATGAAAGTGACAAGCTTTTAAGAAATTGGAATTTTTAATTATTTTTTTGCCATTTTGCTTTAGCTTCTAAGCAACTTCATGTAGAGATGCAAAATTGCATGATAAAGCACCTAAAATACAGCATAGACAGCATGCATCAATCCACTTGACTATTTCTTTGAAAATAAAATCAATTTTCTTTTCTATTTTTTTTTAAATAATAATGAAATGCATTTATACTCTGGACTGACTGAGATACTAAAGGTTCCAGTTTAATTTACTTGATAACAAACTTTAGCAGGGCCACGGTATGTATGCTCAAAGAGGAAATTAGCATGTCACTTACTGAACAAGATAATATTCACTGGATGTGTGGGTATCTTTTGTATTCTTCTCATTTCTCGGCTTTTTCACCTCTATTCTCAGCCCTTTATACCAAGAGAGAAACATGAATACTTATCCGCACACACACCTTCATAGCGCTCTTTTCCCATATAAATCAACAACTTGTAACAAGTGACAAGAGCTGGCAATATTTTCACGACCCATGGCCTCAATTAACACCATTCCAGTGGCATCCATGCTAGGATGGATTTCTTCAGTGTTTCTCTTAACGAGATCCAGTCACAAACTTGGGATGTACAAAGCCACACAGTGCTTCTCCTGTAGCTTCCATTTGGCCTTTCAGTGACACTCTCCAAAAATCTTTATTAGCATTTTGTGTTTGTTATCACTCATAGCAATATCATCTACAAGGCAGAGGGAAGTTTTTAAGGTTGCAGTTTAGAAACAACTAAATCCAAGGGGAAATGATTCCTGAGTTTGTTCTGTCAATGTTCACAGTCTTGAAATGTAGCTTTTCCACAACCCAGCCTGCAGCTGCTCCTTGTGCTCTCTGTGTAGATATTCCCCATCCTGCCACTTAAGCCAAAGGATCAAGGGTGAGCAGTTCAGTGCCTACATTGTGGGAAGCCTTTGGTGGGCCAAAAGTTTTTCACAATGCACTAGATGCAAAACTAAAAACTGCAACCAATAAGGCACTCCCTAGTGCAACTACGTCTAAAAAAACCAATCTTCAAATATTTTCCTAAAAAAGTCTTTTTAAAAAGACACTTTAAGTTTCAGAACTTTATGGTTCCATGATTGCTTTCAAGAAGAGAGTTGATTACTTTGGATGAAATTTGGATGATCTTCTTTGCATTAATATCCAGAAATAATTAACAAAAACATTTTTAGTGTTTGACCTCACTTATGGAATGGTTTTGGTGGCTTGGTGATTGCATTCTAAATAGACAAAACATTTTTCTTAAGACAGCTTTAACTGCAGAGGTCGGGTGCTGATCCACACAGATGAGGGAACAGAATTGTGTTCTTTCTTATTCCCAAGGACCTCTGAAACATTTTCAGGCTAAACTGGCAATTAATTTGTTGAACTGAAATTCATTAAGTGCTTAAATTGCAAACATGCAGCTGAGTATTAACAGTATATGAATCATATTTTTATGTTTTATGCAACAAAATAAATTTCCAGTTGAACTCAGTAGGACGAGTCACACTGCCTAAGGGAGCAATTTCTTAACTCAGGGGACTGAGTAAGATTCCTTTATAACCATTATACCCCCAGGAGGGAAAAACACAGAATGAATTTGAGCTAAACTGTTGATTAAACTGAGAATTCTGGATTATTTAGTGGAGAAATTATTGTGTATATGGTGAGTTGTCCTCCTAATTCAGGTGTCTAATTGAGAGGCCAAATACTGGTATGACTGCACACAAATTATACAGTCAGCTGGGATAAATACCTGTGCACATATGGGCATGGCCTGGTACAAGATTTACACTATCTCCTTCAAATTTTCAGGAGCAGCAAGAGCTCGCTGTATGCTGTCATGACCATGGTGCTGTTCCAGGCTCAGACCTTTCTGTCAGGCCAAACTATTTCCAGGATACTCTGCCCTTCACAGAGAAAACACACATTTCCCTGGATAGTTTGCACAGTGGCACAGGCTGCCATTTCTAAAAAAGGCAATAGGAAGGGTCCAGGGACTTATAGGCCAGCCAGGCTCACCTCAGACCTTGGAAAAATCACACAGCCTGTCTATTTGGGATGCATTTGCCAGCATGTGAAGAACAAAAACTTTACAGTTGTAATCAGCAATCCTTGGATTTATCAAGGACAAGTGATGTTCAGCAAACCTGAGTGCCTCCTACAGCAAGATGACAAAGTGAGGTTTGTGGATGTCATATATATCAGCTTTAGGAAAGCTTTTGAATCCATACCCTGCCAGCTGGCAGCTGAAGAATTGTGGACTGGAAGAAATGATGTTTAGAGGGACTAAAAATTGGCAGTACCTCTGGGCATAAAATGTGCCATCTGCTAGGTGGCCAGCAGTGAGCAGAGCACTCCAATGGCTGAACTCTTTCTCACTGTTGGATGTGTTAACCAATGACCTAGGTGACGACCGCCAAGGATGCTATATTAGGGGGAGGTACTTGCACAATTAATGTCATAACTTGAATCCACAGGGACTTTGATAAACATGAGAACTGGGACAGCAGAAACTTCACGATGTCCAACAAGGAGACAAGCAAACTTCTGCTCTTGCGGCAGTGTAAGCTCATACATGATTAAAGAACTAGTAGTAGTCCAGCTGAAAAGATTAACGTTGGACTATAGCTTGAATACTCTCTCTCACTGTGAATAAGGTAAAGTGAAAATCAGGCTGTGTTCAAAGAAGTTGCCTAAAAGCTATGAGGAAGTTTCTTTTCCCATCTACCTGGAGCTTGGGAGGCTTCACGTGAAAAAGTGAATCAAGTTTTGGACCATCTACTGGGCCGCAAAGAAACACTGAGGGATCCTAGTATGCTGAAGAGTCTTAGGATTGGTCTAATACCATGCAACAACTACTTGAAGGGCAGTAAAACAAAAGGACTTAAGGAAAAACTTTTTGCTGGAAGGAAGAGATTTGCAGTGCAGCCCTGTCAAGCTGTGCAGGTAAACTCTGAAATTTCCATCAATTTTTTGAGGTTTCCAAGATGCAGTCACACAGAGTTAGAGCTGAACACGGCCAACTAGTGTTGGCAACAGTCCTGCCTTTTTGGGTAAGCAGCCTCAAAAGCCTTTTTGAAATCCTTCTGTGATGAGCAGTTTTATGTTTACCCTATGTTATTCTATACTGCTAGGGATTTCTGCATCTACACCAGGAATCCTGGCTGCTCCACAGGATCTGGAGATTAATAGCTTGGAAAATACTTCCTCCATGGTTGTTTGGAAATCCTTAGCTCTCTCCTTTGCATGCAGAACGTATTTTTACCAAGACCTCGCTCCTATGGTGAAAGCTTAATGAACTGAGCTGTCCATACAAATTTGTATGCAAACTAAGATTACACAGACAACCTAATTACTGAAACATACTATATTTAAGAAGTTTGGCCTTTAAATTTATGTATGGTGTATCTTTCCATAGCAAGACCAGCATTTAGTATCAGGAGTGTTTGGACAGCACACCCCCAGAATAGATATTTTGCAGCATACCTGCTCATAAGCAGCTAATAAAGGAGAAGTCTCTTGCTCCAAGGGATGGTACAGAATATTCAAGTCCAATAAATAGCCATTGGGGCTTCTCTTGCACTTAACGCCATAGAGTAGAAGTGAGGAATCTGGAAGGTCCCCATGATGACTTCCATTATTTTCTCTCCACAGGGGTGATGCTGGTCCCAGTTGTAATTACAGAGAACTCTGTATTTTTCTCCACCCAGCAGATATGAGGGGGTGGGAGGGGTGACCCATACAAAGTGAGGCAGTGGCACTGGTGATATATTTTGAGATTGTAGGACACAGTAGGTGATACAAGTGATGCTAGAGATGCTGATCAAGCTAGTGAGCAAGCCTCTGTAGAACATTTTTAGACAGTCATTAATTTTAACGCACTGCAGAACCTTACCAATCAACACACATTACTGAAGGCAATTATTATAAATAATTCTCACATCAGTCAAAACTGAATGCAATTTCGCTCTTCAAGACTAAAATAAATCCCTACCTAAGGATTTTCTACTTTCAAGTTCCAAAAGCCCCCAGGAAGGAAAAAATCCTCAAAAAACAACTCCAAAAATTCCTTTCCTGGTCCAGGTTGTAGACATATAAAGGGAAACAACACATGTAATAGAGAAGGCTATAGTCTTAAGACAAGAATTTTCATATTTTTGAATTAGATACAGGTGCTCCCTTTTTGTGTTAATGCCAGAAAAATTGCAGAATTTGGCACAAAGCTAACATAAATAGAGCTAAATTGAAAATATACTTTAATTATTTACTACCTTAAAAGCTGTATTTTTAAGCCACCACAAGAAGCTCTACTTACAGATTTGTTTCCTTTTCTTTCATTTGCTTTCACCCATTCTGCCCTATTATTCTTGCTCTTTAGACCCACATCTAAGAAGTAGGGAATTAACTGGCTCCATGTGGGTGGGTGTTCAGGCAGGGCCTGTGCAATTTTTCTCATATAATGTTTCTCAGTGTTGCAGAGACCATCTTAAAAGTACCTATTCAGGCTGCAAACTAAAGCACAAATAAAGTTAGAGGAAAATAGCACTGATAATTTAACTAAAGAATCTGTCAAGCTAGGTGTGCAAGCAATAAAGGCAACAGGGAGAGGTGAGAGGTTTGAAAGGCCACAGGTATCATGCCCAGTATCAGCATATCTCTTTCACTCTTTCTTCTCCCAGCCCCCACCTCCCTATGTCTATCTCTAGACTGCTGTTCTCCTGTTCTCTCCCCCGAACCACCTTCTTTGTTAATCACTTTGCCTGTGTCATGTGGCAGAGAACATTTGTCTAAACTATTCATACCTGTAGAGGAAGTTACATGTAACTGGCTGTTACTAGCTGGGAGTTTTGGATTATGGCTCATCTACAGGCACTTTCCCAGTGTCACGGGTTTGGGCTCCCCCTGTGGGTGCAGGGCTGTGGATGGGTAGCTACACTCCTCATCATCAGCCGAGACATGGGCAGAGGATCAGACACCTGTCCATCTCTTCTGCTGTCTCTTCTACCATATGCCCTTGATACTTCCTCAGATCTCAGTTTGCCCCGTTTCCCACATTCCCTATTCCCTGATTTATAAGATGAACATGTAAAGAGGTGTATTCCCTGTACTCAGCTGAATCTCTGTGGTTCCCTTCATATACCCTGATGATCTTGAAGGTCCCAGACTGTCCTTAGAATCTTGTTGAGCTGGGAAGGTACAGGACTTGTCTCATATTCTCCATGGTTGTAACTCCCAACTCGAATTCTCAAATATACTGGAAGATGACAAGCAGAGGCATAGCTGGGATAACAGCTTTATGAGGGGTAATATCACAGTGCAACTCTTGCCAGTTATTTATACATATTCAATCTATACTGTTTGAGAACTAGTGTGAACTTTAAAATTTACATCCCTCAAATTTGCCTTAAATAGATATTTTATTTCCTCAAGTAATAGGCAAGCTGAGGCTTGATTGGTATGTCCCGCTCTTTTCAGTGAATCCTACAGCACAAATTACAAATCTTCGCTTTCTTTTCTCCTGAACAAAGCAGTTGCAATGTCATTTATAGAGTGAGGCTCTGAATAGAATTGTGGCTTATAGCTAATATGTTCCTAACACCCCACACAATTGTGTCAGACTCTTTAGGAATGAAATTTGCACTTTTTGATGCTTTTTGGAAGAGCTGAGTTTTCTTTTGCCGTAAAAATTACAAGTCTAACTTCACTATTAGTCACCCTAACCATGAAATTTCTATATACAACTGTATTGTCCTGGAAATGGCACCAGTATCCTGTCCCAGCTCACGGTCCAAATTGTCGTAATACCAGTCAGAATTGTTGAAATCTTAAGTTGGTGCTTTCTGAGGAAAACATATACAGTGACATAAGGCATGTATAGTCATTTCCAAGCATGCATTTTTAAAACTTGTGTAAAGATCACTGGCTTGTGCAGAGACCAAGGAATTCTGCTGGGCAAAGTTCTAGCTCTCCTATACAATTTCTGTTAACAGCTGGACTCTCTGCCCTTTCCTATCTTGTAAGTGAAAGAGCTTAGGAAAATCTGGCAGGTTCCTTGAAATGCAGCTAGGTTTTTAAAATTCTTCATTAGAGTTTAAAAACCCCTACTGAGGAATGAATTTTCTGATCATTCAAACTCAAGCAAGTCAGGGAGTCTGTTATATTAATGGCATCATTCACTACTTTAAAATTCAAAAGGGGCGATATATCGCACCAGTTAAGAATAACAGAGGGGGAATAAGCCCAGCAGCCAAAGCAGTGAATGACACCCTGCTCTGCACAGACCTCTGTTTCAATCCTTGAGCACTGAAACTTCCTATATCTGAAAGTACTGCCTCAAAGGAAAATTAAGTGCCTTAGAAGGAGAAGACTTTTTCTTCTGTTCATAATTGAGCAGCATCTGCCCAATAAAAGAAATTACAGATTCTGAGGGTATCTACTTATGATTATTTTGTCAAGGTTGTGTTACTGTGGAGTTTGGGTAAATCCTTCAGGAACCAGAAAGAAATGATTTGGAGGAATTCCTAAGGAGAAAAAAGCTGAGGGACATTATTAGGAGACCTCTCCTCTCTCTAAACAAACGTTCTTGACAGCAGTGATTACGTCTTTCAGTAAGGTAAGCTACATCTGAAAGAGATGAAACTATGGTCATAATGACTAAAAAATCAGTGAATACCATCTGAAATGATTCATAGATACTACAATAATTAACATTTAATCTAAATTGTGTTAATGTATAGTAGTAGCAAAAGAAAAAAATTCTCAAACCTAAATTCCAAAACATATACAGAAAATCCCTAAACTATCAGTGATTTTCCACTGGACTAGAAACTGTGAGGAATCTGTGTATGCAATCTTAATTAATTTTGTTTGATTTTATGAACTCTATTTATTACTATGACCTTTGGTTTGCTTTAAAACTTTCTTTTTTATGGTAGAAAAAGGCAGTGTCTTTGAATCTTAAACAGGAACATCAAAGACTGTCATCAAAGAGACAGGCTCTTCAGGAAGAACAAAAAGAGACGAATCACTAACCACATCAGAGGGCTGAGCTGAGCAAGTGAAGGACTGGAAAGACATGTTCTCCCTAAGGATGCTGAAAGGTATCTCAGCAATGATGGTGATACAAGTGGGAGGAATTTTCCGTCAGATATTGTTTTTTGTATACAACTGTAAACCTTCTCAGTTGTCTGCAAGGAAATCTACTGCAAATTTAAGAATGGCTTTAGCAAAGCAGAGTAGTTTACACCTTTTATTTGGTCAAAGAAGCAAACCAAGGATTCTACTTCATCAGCTTCTGAGTAGGGCATGCAAGGGATATCCTGCAGTAATGTCAGGTCCAACACTAGTGTCAAGAGTCTGGAAAGTGGCCTCTAGCCTTCCAGAAAGGGGTCATTGGAAAGCAACATCATTTTTCCCCTTGAAGGTGTGCCCAGTATGCCAAAACTTTGTGTGGTGTCTGTACTTTTGCTCTCATCATATGGCATTCACAATGTCCCAGTTGTCCTATGGCAAAACAAAGGCATATTCCATACCTATACATTTTGATTTCAGAGTTCTGTTTCCTGTTAAAACAAGAAAATGATACTTTCATTTCTATCAAAACTTGAACCATTTCATATGCCAGCAGATGACTATCACTTTCAATCTTTGCTGGACTGGGCTCAGTTGTGACCAACAATACGGTTCAGAAAAGGATCCAAAATCTTGCACCCATTCCAACTGACCTCCCCCTCCTTTTATCTTTCTATTTTAGCTTCTGTTTTGTTTTTTTTTAATAGCTACAGATTTGTTCTCTCCCCCTACATAACTGCCCAGATTTAATAGTAGCCATTCATTGCAACATAAGAAAAAACCCAATCCTAACCAGATAAAATATGACAGAAACAGTCACTGTTGATTCTGTCATTTCCTAAAATCTGAGTTCGTATCTTAGCTGTCTTACCAAGCTTTGAACAAAGCCTTACTTATGCAAGTTTGAGGAGGAGAAAAAACCTTTAAAATCTAAGGGATGAATTTCTACTGAGCTGTATCAAGAGTTGCCATTTCAGGGACTTTCTTTATGCTAATGTTGATCTCCCCAGCCCTTCAATCTTGCCTACCTTTTTTCTTCCTTTCGCTCCACTGCCTACCTGTGTCATCATGCCTAAGATACCTCCCATTCTCTGTTGTCACTGAACAGAAGCTTGCTTACTTTTCCTTCCTTAATCCCTCCTCTTTTAAAGTAAACTCCCACTCTCTTGTTTTCTTTCCCTTACAGATTTTCTGTTTCAAATTAATTGTCCCCACTTCTAGCTCTCACCCTTACCCTCTGGTCTGTTGTCTCCTCTGTATGTCTCCTACTTCCAGTTCTTCACCCCTCTGTGTTTCAGTCCAATCTCTTCCCATTGATGAGAAAAAAAATGTTTTCTAGCATTATTTAGAGGTGCCAGAAGATGAAAGCTGTTCCTTGGACAAGGAGATAGTCTGTCAAGTCTGGGTCATTGGCTGGAACAGGTCAGGAACATGTGAGAATTTTGCTACCAAATTTATAAGTTGCTACTTACAGTAGCATTACCTTGCAGGGTTTGGTCTAGTGGTAGTTGATTTGCACAAAAATAGCAAGATACTATATTTTTCAAAACTGTAGTCTGTGACACTGCAGCAGCGATGGCTAATTCTGGAGGTGAGGGTCAGATACAGATGTAGAGGAGGTTCCCCAGCTCAGGGACACCTGAGCATCAGCTCCAAGCCTTGACAGGAGCCGGGACATGGAAACCCTCATCAGACAACCAGGTGAGGACGAGGCAATGCCAGGAACATCTGCAGGAGATTTAAACAGCTCTAGAGAGCACGAGCATATGTGTGTTTGAAAGTCCCTACCAGAGGAAAAAGATACTGAAAAGACTAACATTATGGTCTAATTATTATTAGAAGTGAGAAATCAATAACAAATAGAGAATAGAATAAAACAGAGAGTTTCTCAGTCAAACACCTTGCCTTTTAACATGGAAAAAAATCAATAATCAATAATCAGTAATATCAATGCTGGGAACAGCTTAAACTTTCAAAACCAAATAAATGATGCTCCTGAGCAGAAAAAACCCCACTATTCTGAAGCATTCAAGTTGTTTAATGTTATAAGCAGTTAATAATAGGATCTCGCAGTAGTGTGTGCAGGGTCTTCTTAGTCCTATAGGTGCACCACTTACCATGGTAATGACTGCCTGGTATAGCAGGAAGTTGAATATGGTCCTTGCATATTTAGTACAATATTTCAAATGTGTTTCCTGAAAGCACAAGTCCGTGGTGTTTGTAGGCTGTACATCTCACCACTTTGTGTTCTCATCATGCCAAATCCTTCAAGTGAAGTGACATTACACTCAGTCTGCACTAAACAGTGCTGGTGATTCACTAGACTGCAGTCTTCCTTTCAAGTCTATACTGAGCCAATACTCTGATAGTGCTTTATTAAAGAGCACCCTGATGATGCAGGTTTAATCCTTGATGGGACCTACTGTTGGGTTGTGACCCCTTTTTGATCATTTAACACTCAGCAGTTTTTGTGAAAGTCACAGTTTGCCTCTTAACCTGGATATCTTGGATAAATTCCAGCTCAGGAACAACATGCTGAAAACTCAAATCCCAAGATAGTTTCAGTGATAGAAACCAAGGTACTGCTTAAACTGTTTATTATTGATGAAGCAAGTGATGGTCCTCTACATCAGAGGTAATCACCTCTGGCAATTCCATCCTTTTAATGAGTACTCTTTGTCCAGCTGTTCTCTGCATCTTAGTGGTGTTATGAAAAATAATAATTTCAGTCATTGTGAAGGCATTGCAGCCTTTTATACCAGAGCTCCCATGTAAGTGTTAAGGATTATTGTATTGCTTATAATGTTATCATTACATCGATTTTTTTCCAGTAGTCTGCAGCTATCTCCATAAAAGTTTTAAAATACAGTTCACAGGCACCTAGGAAGCAATTATTTCCATAGGCTTGGAAAACGGTATTAAAATATTTTAATTTAAAAACCTGGCATATAAATTCATAATCACTTGACTAGCAGGAAAACAGAATTAAAAGAAGCTTGTTATGTTTCCTATTTTGTATTAAATAAACACTAACACTTTCATATTTAGAAAATGGAGTAGTAAAATATCCTTTGGGAATCAAAAATAAAAGAAGAAAATAGAGTTTTCTAGCATCTTTAAAGGAGACAAATCTTCCAGAATAGGTATGAGTCATCTATAATCGCACATCACATCTAAGCAGTTCTTTGTCAAGTGTATAGGTTTAATTTCCTGCTGGCTTTTTAATGTTGTTTCAGCCATGAGATTTGTTTTGCTATCCTCCCTTTCCCTCCTCTTCTCTAAAATTGTCATTTGGATGGCCCAAATTTTGGTCTGTTGCAATGTCAAACATTTGCAGCAATATCAATTTTTTACAGTATTTTTACTTTTCCTCTGCTGAAATCCAATTAATTTTTTTTTTTAAACCATTGTACTACAAAGCAATAGAACAAGCCATTTGTCAGGGACCCAGTGCAAGCAATATGTCTGCCAGGACCTCTGGCCATTTTAAGTCTCTGAACCAGAGTGCAGGGAGCAACTGCAAACAAATGTATGACTGTAGAAAGCGTGACACTTCTCCAGCTGTTAGGAAGGCATGATGCAGACATAAATTTGGAGGGACTCTGGTTAAAGCCTCTCCACAAAAACCAACTGGGGTAGAGTAAGAAAAGTGAGTTCTCTGCCTTCCTCATGCTGAAATAAAATGTATTTGTTAATAAATGTTATGTACCTCTTAGAACTTTTGCATCTTTTACTTTAGAATAACAGCCTCTCTAAAAAAAATGGAATAAAATCAGGTACTGGTGTTGCTAATACAGCTTCCTTTGATCCTGAAAAGATTTAGAATTTTCTCAACTGTCAGAAATAATTGACTAAATGAAGTGCTGATATTTCAACCACTCAGACCTGGATCATGACTTGAGTTTTCCATACTCCCTGTCTGAACATCAAGGAGTCAGACTCTAGCTGCTGGGGCAGCCCTGAAGAGAGAATACTTTCTGTATAACAACCTTTTCAATAACTTCAATTATGACCTACAAATAGAGGTATTTCTGAATTGCTCCTTGTTCTTTGCCCTTAATTTAAGTTTTATAGCTCCAAAAACGATGGCTAGAATCTGGATCTGTCTCTCACAATACACAAATGAGAAAACACTCTGCAGCCTGCATGAATTTAAATAATTTCTAAATACTCCTAAGGCATCCATCTTTCCTCTATGTACCTGAACAGGCACTTCTCAGAACATTAGGATGTATAATCCTCTGGTAAGTGCTAAGTAGGCTGCTATTTTTCAAGCAGAAAGAGCTATTCTTTTCCCTCCCCCACATTGCCCTCCAAGAAACGTGGTTTTCATAAGAGCAAAATGGAGACTCTATTTCAAGTCTCTATAAAAGCACACACAGAGAATGAAAAAAAAAAATCAATATGAGCCCCTTTGGTAGCTGAAATTAGATGCTTCATAATGCTGTGCCAATCTCACTGAGAATCATGTACCTTACCTTCAGTGCCTTTTCAGTTCTTTTTGTGCCCTTCCTGTGGGGATAAAATAAAGTCTTAGGCCGTTGGGGTTTTTTTGTGTCAGCTTTTCATATGCCTTTAATATTATTAAAAAAAAGGTCACATCCCCGATCAATTATTGGTGCCCCTTTTTAATGAAATGGTCCCACATTAGGTGTTCCAAGTTCATTTAGATTGTCAGGGAACATGTTTTGGTTATATCCTAAACAAACTAAATCAATAGCTTTCATGAAGGCTCCTTGCTAAGGAAGATACACAGAGCCAGCAGAAATAGTATGAGTGATAGACTGCTCTGAGACTGGCTGTGGGAAAGTGATTTTGAGATATTCCTGAATATATTAACATTGTTCTGGTGAAATCCTTCCAAAAGTACTACTGAATTTGCAGTGGCTGTGTCAAAGTGCTTTTGGATGGTCAGCTGAAAAGAATAATATGAAGCCAAATTTCGGACACATTTCCTTACCGAGAGGGTGGTCACACACTGGGACAGGCTTCCTAGAGGGATAGTTGATACCCCAAGCCTATCAATGTTTAAGATGCATTTGGACAATATCCTTAAAACCATGCTTTAACTGTTGGCAAGCTCTGAGGTGGTCAGGCAGTTGGACTAGATCATTGTCATAGGTTCCTTTCAAATGAAATTATTCTATTCTATTCTATTCTATTCTATTCTATTCTATTCTATTCTATTCTATTCTATTCTATTCCATTCCATTCCATTCCATTCCATTCCATTCTATTCCTTAGAATATGCTGTTTAAAACATTCTGTGGAGAAATTATTCAGAGGTGCAAACAAATTACAGGGTTTTTTCCTAGTGATACCCATCAAAAAGCAATACTGTTGAACCCTTCTATGAGTTAAGTGTGTTTTAGTGGTTATCCCTGCCCTTTATTGACCTTCACAATCCTGATTAAGTCAAGAGGCCAAGTACTCCGTCTTGTTCAACATGCCGTCTGACTGAGCAGCATGAAGCATCAGGAGAAACACAAGGAGGAATACCCCACGATTTTTCTGTTAGTTTGCAGAGAAGGGCAGGGAAATCCAGCTCAGCTCTTCAGTAGCAGAGTAGCTTCTGCAGGACAAGGCAGGGGGAGGTGGTTAAAGCTGGACATTTCACTCCAATATAAATAAGCAAAAAAGTCTTTTCTGAGTGAAGAAAAATTTAACTGTTTTATGTACAGAAAAACCTGGTCATTGCATTAATTTGCTTTTTATTTTATCTATTCTTAAAGATGAGAGTATGACCAGATTCAGTAAAGAAGGATGTAGTGCTTCTGCTTACTAGGGCTAACAAAGGAAAACCTATAAAAAAGTTGATTCTAGTATGTTAGCATTCTTATGTATAAAACTCAGTATGTTAAACTGTTTAATGACATCTAAGTTTATTAACTGATTTTATCAACAGCAATGCAAGCTAAATTTCAGTCTCTGTGTTTCAATCAATTAATGGGTGATGGTGTTCTGAACTGCAGGCAGGACAACAGGTGTGCTCCCTGCATAGCCTGTACCCCTGCCAAGGGTTACAAAATGTTGAATTCTGCATCTGTGACCTTTATGTAATGAAGAAGGTCATTTTAATGCTAGGACATCTGCACTAAGCCATATGGTGAGCTAGAAATGGTGTGATCACCACTCAAAATATGTTGCAGAAATATTATTCTGGTGCCGCATGCCCTCTGGTATCCTCAGGCAGAGTCTTATTTATCACACAGTAAAAGCATAATCATTTGAAGAAAAATGATCTGGAGCACTTAAAAAAATATTAAGTACTTAAACAGAAATATTCACTGCTGGATCTGAAGATCATCTCATGGACATTGCTCTACATGCCCTCGCCTTTGGCTTGGGATGCACACTGCATTTGCTGCAATCCATCATAGGACCAGTGAAGCCAGGAGCTCTCACAAGTAATGAATTAATGAGGCTAATTAAAGACCTGTGGGTTATTTCTGCTTCTGTTTATATGGCATCATGATTTAAGCCCGCAGTATGGCCCAGATGCCAGTCAACTGGATGAGAAGACCCCAAGTGATGGGCACCCAGACCAGGAAAGTTCCTTCAAATGGTTGCTGTCCAGTACACTGATCATTGCTCAAACATGAAGGAACTGGCCCAAATTTTAGATTTGTCCATGAATGTCTCTCTTCATACAAATTGGTGATGCAATGTAAGAAGACCCCCTATGTGGATGGAGATGCTTTATAGATGAAATGAGCATTGGAAAAGGTATTCAAGTCCCAAATAAATAATGATTGCTTAAGAATGCAGTACAAAATAGCCAGGAGAGCCAGTCCTCTTGTTCTCAAAAGCTGCCCTATTATCGGTAACCGTATTAAGATTAGAGTCAGGATGTGCTGAACACAAGTGAAACACCTGTGATAAATGTTCTGAAAATAACTCAGCAGTACAGAGCTCTTACTGGGTCACAAATTACTTGATTAAAGCTGGAAAAGCCAAGGTTGTTTTATTTTTCTTTATCAAAGCCATGACGATTTTTTTCCCACAAACAATGCTTTAATGTTGAGTTTTAATAGGATTCTTATCATTCAGATGCAGAATATAACATTTTAGTGATTGTCCTGGGTTTTTTTTCCTAACATTATTGCACTGTTTTATTTGAAAAGCTTGATGAATGGATAAAAGGAAAAAAATTTTGAGTGTTTCACATAAACAAACAAAGCCTATTTCCAAGAGGATTCTTTGATTTTAGGAAAAGTTGCCCTTTCTTGTTATATAAAAAAGAAAGCTTTGGATTGATCCGCATTCTTCAGATTAAGAGATTGACAGCTTTGTCTCAGTAAGGTAAATTAAAATTAGCTCTGAAATGGGCCAGCAAAACTGCCACACCTTTTTTAGAAAGGATCAGATATAATGAAGGAGTTGACAAAGTAAGGACGTGTAGTTATGATGGGTAGCTTTCCTTTACCCAAAAAGCTAATTGCCTGGAAGATAATTAATAATTAAGAGAAATTTGAGCTTGATGCACAAAAATGCTCCTTTCAGCATGATGATGGAAGATCATGAATTGAATTTTTTAGAGGAATAATTTATAAACAAGAGTAATTGACTACCAAAACTTTTACTCTACTACTAAAATTCCCAGTGAGCTCTCCAAAGCTTTACATCATAACTAGAGACAAGGTTTTGTCCCAAAGGATTGCCCATCTGAGGGTAATAACTGTATCTGCAGTTTTTCTGCTAATGTTGTCTGCTCTTACAGTGGAGGTACGTGGAAGTCAACCCAGGCAGGCAGGGTTCTTAAACAGGGTTGTAACAATTCTGCCTGAGCCTACCAAAAAAAAGCCAACCCACTACCCGTGGCTAATTTTCCAACCGAAAAATCAATCTAGAATGTCCTGTAGCTGCAGTGTGAGCCTGCCAGCCACAGAAGGAAATAGGGAAGGCTGTTACTTCCACCCCCTCCTTCCTTTGCAGTACTTTTTCTCAGCAAACACTAATAATCTCCTGGCAGCACCTGTAGACTTTTGGACAATAAGAGTGTACTATAGGGAATCTGCACTTTGATGTTTCTCCTGGACTCCAAGAGAAGTCTCCCTGCACACCGGTTTGACTACAGGATTGTATTTTCAGCATCTGTGCAGTCAGTCTCCAGTGAAATACTGTGTTCGAAACACTCACTAATTTATTTTGGCTCTTGCCAACTGATTTACCCTGCATATTAATATTAACAATCATGTTTGTACAAATGGGTCCATTAATTCTAACTTCATTTCCTTTTCAATTGGTAATATATGTAAAGAACAATAACCAATGCAGCATAATTTTACCCATGGCTATTATAAATGGGTACACAATATCACATTTATTTCCTTTTAAAAGCATTGCTTTTAAATGAGCAAAGGATATTGCAACAGTGTTAGATTTTCTCCTTCCCTCAATGCGTTGCAAAGATGTGAGAAGGTTGGGGATAGAGCAGCGATTTAAAACTGAGTTTGAAAGCCTGATCCAAAGTTAGATTCCTCCAAGGGAAATGTTTCCTTTTACTTAGTTAACGTTTGGTACAGACCCATAATGAGCATTAACAGAGATGCCCCAGAAGACCTAGAAAGAGAAAATGTTCTGGAAATCATGCTTTCACTTTGCCACAATAAACTGTATTTAACTGAGTCATTATGGAAAAACAAATGGATTGCAAAGCATGGCTGAAAACACACTGTGAATTTCAACACCAGAAAAACCTTAGTTCACAATCCAAACCTCCCATACCAAGAAAAATTAGTAAACATTCTTTCATAAATAAATCAGGATTATTTTTCAGATTAGGAGTACAGAAATAGGTCAAGTGACAGTTGCAATTATACTTCAGTGTTAGATGGTACAGCAGGGAAGGCAATCAAGAAAGTTAAAACTACCTTTGAAAAACTCAAGCAGTAACAAGGAAAAGAACAGAGTTGCACTAGTTCTTGATTTTGTAACAGGTAAGACACTGAATAATGAGGAAAAAGACAATTAGATTCTTCATTACAGGCAAAATACCAAGACGATCAGATGATTTTGTTTCTATGAGGAAAAGGGGTGGTTTGCTGGGAAATTCTTGGTGGTATGACTGGAGCTTCAAAGCTCATATAGATTCTTACACAGAATATTCCAAGAAAAAGCACTTCAGTGCAAAATCAATACTGTCATTTTGCGTGGTCAATACCTGCACACCAAACTCAGCACTTACACCCCATTGAAGCTGCTTCCATGAGTTCAAACTACAAATATTTTTTTTTTAAATTGGATTTTCTAAACACTGTCTATGTTTTAAAAATTTTCCTAAGGTGGGCAAAAATCATGGGTTTCTAAAAGTAAGTTTTGCCATTTTCTCTGGGGAGTATTTTTACTAGCTTCTACCAACCCTATCCTGAGATCTTACAAAACTGGGATAAAACATCACAGACTGGTTATTTCCCAGTAGAATAAGCATCTTCAAACAACTGAGCTGGCCTTAGTGAGTGGAAATATCCAGTACCACAAAGAGATCCCTCCAGAAAGAAGCATTGCAAAGATGACAGAAATGAGCTAATTGCTTTCCAGAGCAATCTACATATTTTACTTTTCCATATTGTTTAGTGGTGGTTTATTAGATCATTTCTGAGGAACAGCTGTCATGCAGATCATAGTCCAACAGAATATTTGGTAGTCAGTATCAAAAAGTCGTCATCTTTCACATTACCCTGGATTTCTTTCCCTTTGGACTCTTAGAAATGATGGTTGACCACTAACTCTTAGTGAAGTTGTATGGTTATGGTATGCAACTGGATGGTAGCTGGTTTAGCCCATTTACTTTCATAAAACTTAGAAGTGGATACAAATACCTGCCAAGATTGCATGGTACAAAGACCTGGGGGTAGCATTCTGCAGAAGGGCATGTGCAGAACCTGCTTCACAGGAAGCAGGTTACAAGGTAGCATGTTATTTCCTGGCAAACTTTTATACGTGTGATGGTACCAGGTGCCATTAAGTGGTTCTTTCCTCCAACAGGTTTATCTCCCTCACTGACATAGGCAAACACAATAAAAATGTATTTCAGAAAGATCTATGGGACTGCACAAGCCCCGAGTACTCTCAGTGTACGGTTAAATAGTAAAATCATTTTATTACAATGTGGCACAAGAACAGAGCAGAAGAGCAGAAGAGATCAAGGGTCTCTGCAATAGAAATAAATTTGTATAGTTAAATTCCTGGACCATCTGTGGCAATGCCCCATGAAATTAGGCAAGTAAAAATAGAAATTAAACAGGCTTCAAAAGTCCACCCTATCGAAATATACTTTAGTTCCCACAAAGGCTTAAGTCTCTTTAAACCTGAGAAGGCTACACTAATCAAGTCCCTGAGAAATTTTAGAAGCAGTAGGAGTACTCCTGTGCTACTCCCAGCAACCTGTTTCCAGCCCCCACTGCATAAAAAGTAAAAAGACAACTTCTCTTCTTCTTGATTCCCTATCTTCTGTTTCCCTCGAACCAAATTATGCATCCAGAGAAAAATCTCCCAAGCAGCTTTTTCTTTTGCATTCTCCTTGCTTCATCTTCCTTTACAGTATACCTTCATAATAATTCTTTTTGGAAATACCCTCTGTATTTTGATTTAATTTCCCAAATCAAAAACCCACTCTGCGTAAAAACTGTCTTTAGCATAAAGTTGGCAGACTTTCTCCCTTGCTGATAACAGGCATTTAGGTTTGTTGCCAAGAGTTACTTCTATAATAGTCACACTGTCTTACTGACAATTAATGTAGGCTTCCCTGTTAGACTAGTAATTAGGCCTTCAAAATGTCAGAATCTGGTCCAGGTTGAATATTCTGGGTAGTAATTGTGAATAAATAAATCAAAAATTAAAAGTTAATAGAAATTGACAGTATCTGGCTGAAAAGCAATCCAGATCACAGTGTGATCCTGCTTCCTGGTATGGGGCCCACGCCAGTTTAGCCTTGTGAATTCTGCAGGATGATCCCCTCCAGCTCATTCAGCCCAATCAGTGCAGTTGCTCACTGACTGAGTACGGTACTTTTCACACAAGTAAAGACAACAAAATCTGTCCGTCTTCAAGACAGAGAAAAACCTCTCTGAAACACAAAGTGCCATTGCAGTGGCCCATGTTTATTAGTAGTCTTAACGAATACTGCAATTAAAATGTCTGGAATGAGCCTCATGCTCCAGCTGCATAGTAGCTGATGGCAGAAAGACAAAGCCAGGAGCAGAAGGGCTTCCAGTTATGCCAAGTTATGGAAGAGGACTTGCAAAAAATTCCTGCTTACTCAAACCAGGAAAATTGGGTAAGGGTCATCTTCTATTGCCCTTTCTCCGAACAGCATGCATATTTACAATACAGATTCAAAATAAACATTCCTTATAAGTTTACCTTCCCTGGGAGGATTTGGAGAGTTAAGCTGCTGCCAGTTGAGGTGCACAGCCTTCCTGTCCCACGTGCCTCTGAGTCACTTCTGTTTTCAAAAACACTGTTTTGTCAGGAGACAGACATTTAACCAAGTTCTGTCGGCCAAGCTCTGTAACACAGCTGCCCTTTTTGACCCAAGCAGTTACAGGATTTTGATTCAAAGGAAAATCTAAGATTAGACTGACATCTCTCTTCTGCAACCTGTGTATTTCCCACTAGGGTTCCCAAGACAAAATAAGAAAGCAATTTGTGTATGAGGAAATTCACAGCCCCCTTTTATTTAGCCCTTTCTCATAAACCCCATAATATTTAGTTGTCTTCTAATTACTTTTTTTTCTTAGACTCTTTAGTGTTAGTCCTTCCTTTTTTTTCACATATAGTTCCCTACAAAAGAAGAAGAAACCATTAACCATATCCCTTTATCCACTTATGACCTGGAAGTGTACCAGGGACAGCTGTACCGCAGAAGGTGTTGTACCATCTTGGTCTTGAGGAGAAGATACCAAAGGCTCTTACTTTTTAAATGTTGTTTATTAATAGTGAAAGATGTTTAATATTAATGTCAGGGTGATTTAATCCAACCATAGCAACAAGTTTTGCTACTGTCTTCCAATTTAATACATTGGAAATAAAAGACAGATTCTATTTCCAAGTTGTGTCAAACATAATTTTTCAGTACATATAAAAAGAAAATTATAAAAAGCAGTTACAGATTTTCTTTTCTATTTAGAGGGAAGAAGACTATTCTGGGTTTTTTAATTTCAGATAAAATATCTTGGTTTTTAGTAACTTTACATATTTAACTTTTAAATGAAAAATATGTTCTAGCCATGGAAAAATCTTTGATTTGTCAGCAAACTGATTCTAGAAAATTGAAGAATCTTTATTCTGAAGCAGCAGTAATAATGTTTATATATTCTGTTGGTTTTCTTTTGAACTGAGCAATCTGGTTATTTAAAAAATAAACCAATATTATATTTCAGTCTGCCATATTCTGCAGGCAAAAACCATCAGACTTGCAAAGTGCTGTAATTCCTGGAAACAAGAAACTGGAGTTGATAAGCTTGGCTTCCGTTATAATCATTTCAGGTGAATTGGTGGCAACTGAAATCAAATTCTGGGGATGAGCAGATGCGTCTTTAAATAGCTGAGATTACTGAGTTCCTCTTGCCTCTTCTCTGTGTATGCAGACTTGAGGGGGAAAAAAAAGATATTTTAGGGTTTTGATAACACAGCTTTTAAAACAAATTGTCGTTTTCATCTTTGCTAATGGGTTCTGCTAATGTGTGCTCTCTTTCTAGAGGGCTTTTGATTGAGAAGATAGTGCAAAATCCAGACCACATTTTAAAGGACAGCTTCTACCCTTCTATTTCAAATGCTATCGCTATTGCATTTTATTTATGGATGTGTTTATTTGTTCGCCTATATATGTGGCGTAGTGATAGGGAGGTCCTGGACTTCTCAATAGGCTGAAGGGCTGAAAAAAAATTGCTTATAGGTTGATATTAAGGGTTTTTTAAATTTTAACTTTTACAGATTTTTCTCCAAGATGCCTACAGCTAGCAGAGAAGAATAGAGAAATTTCAGCTGTGGCAGAGCTGAGAATGCACAATTTGTGTTTGATATCCCTTCATTTTAGATAGGGTGGGTTATTAATTTCTGAGGTCAGTGAAAGAGGTGGGCATGAAGGTGATGGGTTGGAAATCATGATGCTGGACATGACAGGAATTTGGAGTGGAGGAGGTGAATCAGAGACACCTGGAAAGGGACAATAAATATTTCCTTCCTGAAAAAAAAGATTTTTTTTTCCTATGCAGAAAATCAAAAGAATAGGATAAAGAAGAGGATAAAGAAGGTCTTGAGGATGGAAGCTGTGACCCAAGCACCATTAGCAGCATAGTAGCTGCTCTGAACTAAATCTGCATTTCTCTTATCCTATTAACTGGGAACGCCAGGTTATATTTACTGCTTGCTCCAATTAAAAAGCAGCACAGAGCAGTGCCACCTCCAGATGAAGCCTTTGCGGCAGACTCTCTGTGTGGTGACTGCTGTCCTCCCCTTCTTCCTCCCTGCCCAGCTATGACCTGGGGAGCCCCCTTGTCCTCCTCTGCCCTGGGCTTGTCAGGGGAAGGGCAATGCATATCCCAGCTCTGCTTGTATTTATTATTTCGTCACTGGATCTGTGAGTTGTCAGGAAAGGAGGAAAAAAGCCTCTCCTCACTGACTTGTAAACTGCAAGCTGGGTGGCCCAGGGAGGGGGTCAGAGAATTTTCTTGAAGTGTATTTTATTGCCATCCATGATTTAGGATATTCAAGAAGAAGCTGAAATTTTTATAGAGGGCTCAACACACATAAATGTGTCCAGTGAAGGAAAGGAACAAATTCTTTTACAGATTCCTGTGTCCTAGCCACAAAAAAAGCTGCAGTGGGAGTGAAGATATTTGAAAAAGATCATATCCTCCCAAACTGGAAGAATCTTGTTCATAATTTCAAAATACCAGGGAACAACATGCTAGGGCATTCAGTTGAATTTTCAATTGCAAAAGAGCTTAACTTTCCATGAGAACAGGACTGACTCTCCCGAGTCCTCTAGAGGGGCTGAGAGCTCCTTGTCACCTCTTCAGTATGCTACTGAAGCTGGTAGCCATCCCTATGCACCAGGTTTCTTTTATTCTGATACTCTTTTTATTTTATGTTTAGGAGAAATTAATGAATATTAAAGATTGCCCAGCAGAGGTGTGTTATTACACCTCAGCGAGGGTAGCCAAGGGTGAAATAACAACTCTGTCCTTCCTCCACATAAGTAAAGGGACCAGGCAATTGTGCAGAGAAAGGCACAGGGGGATCAAGCCGGTATCTCACCCTGCAAGCCAGCGTGAGATTTAACAGCCTAATGTAGTACCTACAATGCAGCTCAGTGCCCGCCCTGCCAAGGACTGCAAGGGTTGTGCTGGTGAGGAAAGTGGAAGCAGGATTAGGCCAGATGCCAAAGGCTTGAAGACTTTTGTAGGCAGGATTAGTACGCACAGCTTTCTTCTTTACGCCTTTCAGAGCCAAAATGGCCATCATGATTATTTCTTCTCTAGTCCACCTAGACAATACTAGAAACTGCCCAGTTAAAGTTCAGCAGAATTTCCGACTCGCATTTGCAGACATCATTTCTCATGAACAGGCTGCAATCTGGTGAGTGCCTCTAACAGAAGATGGCTGCTGTGTCAGACTTGGATGAGAAAGCCTGTTCTGATTACCCCAGTCTTGTTACGTGAGAATTTGTAGCATATTTCCCTTGAAACAAAGAAACATGGCATGTAAGCCAGCCAGAGACCAGCAGCATTTCTCTCCCAGAGCTACTGAGTGTTATTATCTTGGAAGGCAGCACTGCCATCTGGGGATGGAAAAACAATATTTCAGTCACAGTTCAGCTACTGTCTCGGGAGGGAGGTGGTGGTGGAAACATGGAAAAATAAATAGAAGCCTGCAGTAGCTCACAATTATTTTCTTACAGTATACATGAATCAACAATCCCCTCTTGGATTATTGCTCTCAAATTGGTTTACATTATTTTTCCCTTTAATACAAAGGTTCTACCCTTCCAGAAGCGTAAGTGGGGTCTTGCCTTTTTAATTTTTATATCATTTAACAACTGGCTACATGGTGCAAATGCTCTGCAATGAATTCCCTGTAATTCCCTGAATTATTCCCTTTTTGTTCACTTATACCAGAAAACAAGGGAAGAAGTGATTTGCTGAGCCCAGCTAATAAACTGTTCCAGAGGCCAGTCTGCAGTCTTTGAAATTCACAACAAATAATAATGCAGACATTACCATACCCATATCTTTTGACATCCTACTGACTCTACTGTCATTTTCTTTACACACAGCATTTATTCTGAAATGTGTCTTATTCCTGGGAAAACTGCTGTCCTTTCTTCCGTCTCATCTAGGTCTGTCAGGATTTCCTTCTGTTTCATTAATAGAGAAATTGTTGCACATACTTACATAGCTAATTATTTCTCTGATCTTGCCTAAAATCCATGTAGAATATAGAGCTGGCAGCCTTAAAGAAAACCCACAACCTCAAAAACACACAATCCCCCCTAGATCCAATAGTCAGAAATGTGATTTAACAAGAATTATTATATGCTGGCATGTAGCCAGCTGCTTCTGATATCCTGCATTGCCTGTATGTTTTCTGTAGGCATCTGTTCATATCGAGTGTGATGACACAAGAATCACAAGCTGACCCGAGACCACACAGGGGCCAGAAGGGTGATTGCTGCTCCCTCTCTGCCCTTAGCCTTGTGGTTGGTCCTTTCAGTGTGTTGGCTCAGCCAAGCAAATTGACCTTGCTGAAAACTTTGTGTTTGTTTTTTACTTTTTATTTTCCTAGGTGAAGGTTAGTCTACAGCCAGATCTGATCCCTGCTAACACTGGCACAAGGGGGAAAGTTGAAATCGTGAAGTTAAAATTGCTGTTTTGAGAGGTGGTACAAGATACGTATCTGCTTGCACTGAAACAACATCCTCCCACATGCAGTTTACAAATCTAATGACTGAGTCATATCTGATGTAGCATGTTTAAGTCCAGAAGATTATGGCATGAAAATTCTGACAGTTAATGAGTTTTCTCGAAATCCATTTTTTGCTGTAAAACATACAAAGGAACCTTTGCTAGAAGTCCTAAACAATATAAAACTGAACAAGATTCTTTAGACTGAGTACAGAGATTTTTATGTAGATTCTTATCTTATAAATAGTTTATATAAACACATTCATATGGATTACCCCCAACAATATTATTTGAACTGACTCACTACTTATTTTTTATTTGCCATTTGACTGCAAATAACTGTCCTCTGCATGAAGCCACTTTCTTTTTATATCATTTACTATTTTAGTGAGCCCATGTATCTTACCTCTGCTGAAAGGATTCTCCTGCAGTAGATAAAGAACATTTTTAATTCTTTCTTACCAACCTCTATTTTTACACAATTTTCATGGAGCAATGCTTCATAATATATGTTGAAGACTCTCTTATGCAGATATTTATGAAATACATCTGCCATCAGGCAGTCTTTACTTACAGGATACAAATAATTTGGTGCAGCATTTATGCTCTTGATCTATTTAGCAGTTTTCTTAAGAACAGTGGCCAGAGACATGTTCAATTCAAACATGACTTCCCAGCACAGCTGGGTCCAGCTGTTCCAGCTGTGGGAGCATCCAAGCCCTCAGCTGCCAGAAGTGATGAAGAAGGGACAGTTAAGAATTGCCCTCACAGCTGAAATCCAGTCTGCAAGATGACAAGGAGCAAATGCCTGCCTGCCCTCTTTTCTTATCTCTTCTGTAATATGGAAGGGGTTTAGTTGACTGGGATCATATAAAGATTTTGGAACCTGATATTAAGCCTGGCCACTCTTTGTGCATAGCATTTTGAAGTAAATTTTTGCATATTTGTCATACCACAGACAGCTTCTGCTACTGAAGCTTGCCAGAATTTAATGTACTTTTATGACTACCAATTTTGCTCTAATGTAAGATATTATAATGTTGCTTCTATATGTACAACAAAAAATATCTTTCTGGCTTTCTGGTCAACTATTTCTGGAATAACAATTAAATGTGCTTGATAAGGTCCTCAAGAGGTTTTTTTGTTCTTAACCAAGCCAATAACATTGCCTTTCAGGTATAATAGAGCAAGCTTTGGCACTTTACACAGAAACTGGTGTTGAGCATTAAGACTGTATAGCATCCTATCATCTCAGATCAGCTTAATGGTTTTTCTGTCTGAAAGTCTCAAAGCAATTCTGAACCCCAAAAGATGCAGGTGATGTATTCAAAACTGCCCAGGGGTTTTGGACACCCAAATCTCATTAATTATATTGGAAAAAACAGTCTTTCAACCCCCAGAGGCAAGTCTGAAAACCTCAGCCAGATGGTATTGTTATTAAAGCACAGAACTGGGAGTTAAAAGCTGCTGTGAAGAGCTTCACAAAGAAAATATTGATGTGCACTAGAACAATTAACATTACTGGATTTACAGATAAACCCCAAACAGAACAGGTGCATGGGTACATAATTCAATACAGGCTGTTCTACACTTAGCAAATCCTAAAAGCATGAGCATACAAATCCTTAGATCTTTTAGTTTTCTCATGTCCTGTAACATACCTCTAAGAGAATTCCACCCTGTCGAACTTACTTTGCTTCTACAGTAGCACCTATGAAAGTGGTTGATACATGTCTGAGTTTTATATTTGTACTTTAAAACAACTCCAACCATCATTATCTACTGAGGGAAATCCAAATAGAAAGAGAATATATATTTTTTTCCCCCACTGGTATTTTAAAGTTACTGTTTTAACTCAGTGAGTGCAACTTATTATGAAAGCTCCATGCTGGACTCAGTTCAGGATGGACTACAAGACAATGTATGGACTACAAGCCATAAAGGCTTTTAACATCTGAGAAGAACTAAAGGAAAAAGAACCCAACAAAAAAAACCCCAAACCAAAACAAAAATGCCCAACCACTAAACTATTTGGTAACATTAAACAACTTCACATTCTCTGTTTTATGGGAATTGAGGAATCTAAAGGAATACAAATACTGCATATTAAAAAAGAGAAAGCTGGAGAAGGAAGAAATTAGATCTTCCTTTCCTTTAAATTACACAGACCTTCCACAAAATATGGTGGAGTGACCAGCCAGACACTGATGTTCTAATCAGCACTGGAAGAACTGTTTGCTGTAAAGACAGACAATAAATTTGTTTATCACAGAATCAACTAGGTTGGAATAGACCTTTGAGATCATCAAGTCCAACCTATGCCTTACATTACCTTGTCAACTCAAGATCTGTTCCAAAACCTTGCTGGGCACTGAGGTCAGGCTGACAGGCCTGTAGTTCTCTAGAAGAGAACTAGATTCTAGAGAATCTAGGCGCTAGATTCTCCTTCCAGCCTTTCTTATGGATGGGTGTCACCTTGGCCAGCGTCCAGTCATCTGGGACCTCCCTGTTTAGCCAGGACTGATGATAAATGATGGAGAGTGGCCTGGTAAGCTCTTTTGCCAGCTCCCTCATCACCCTAGGATGGATCCAATCTGGTCCCATAGACCTGTGAGCATTTAAGTGGTTCGGCAGGTCACTAACTCTTTCCTCCTGGATTGCAGTGGGGCTATTCTGCTCCCTGCCCCCATCTACCAGCTCAGAAGGCCAATTGTCCTGAGGACAGCCTGTCTTATTGTTGAAAATTGAGGCAAAGAAAGTGTTAAGAACCTCAGCCTGGCAGAATGACAGCATTCATTTTGACTCTTTAACTGGAATGAAAGCTTGCTAACAGTCATGATAGCACAGCTCTTGAGCGGCTACAGTTTTGCAGAGTGGAAAGGCATTTCCTCCTGCAGACTAGGAGCAAACTCTGGCAGCAGTAGGGCTTGTGTTATTCATAATCCATACAACTGTTGCTCCCCTATAACCACTATAAAAAGATAACTCATGTTATGTCTCAGGGATTGTAGCTCAAGGATTTGTTACATGTCTACTTCCTTTTTGTTTTATAGCAGATAACCTGTTCTCTCTTCTCCTTTGCTCCATATTACAAGATATTGCTGGACTCTCAAAAATCACAGCCAGGGAAAATATCTATTTTTTAAAAAAAATTAGGTATTATGTTTTAGAAAACTTCTATTTGGATTGCAGTCAAAGCATTCCAAATCTACTAGTTTTGTTTGTCCTCCACACACTCTTGTCCTTTGCTTTTGCATCTGAGGCCCAGTATTGACAAGACAGCGTCTTGAAGGGCACAGTGACTTCCAGGGTCTTTGAAGCGACACCTTCTTGCTGGGAGTTGCATTTGTTCTGAAAATAAGGGACCAGTGAAGGTAGCAAATCACAGGTGGGGTGCAAAGTTTCATCTGCGTTATGTGAACCTAGAACTCTTTATTGGGAAAATATAAAAGGGGTATATGCAGGGTATTCCTTCAGAGTTAAATGGAGTATCCAGCACATGGTGTACCTTTTCTGAGGAAGCTGGCTGGTTGTGGAGTAGGTTCAAAACTCTCAGTGGAGTAGTGAAACCAAGTCACAGCTATAAACATCTGTACTGTAAAGCATGCCCATAGGACCTAGGTTTAAAGCACTGTCAGTTTTACACAGCTGCAGTAAAGGAGCTGTTAGAGAACTTTAGGAAATGAAAGCAGAAAGTGTCACAGAGAAGCAAAAGAGTCCCCAGAGAAGAAGCTATCTGAAGACAAAATGAGAGAAAATGGAAGTGGGACTTTCGTCTCTGTCCCAAGAGTGGTGAGAAAGTGGGTGGAGAGCAGAAGAGCACACAGACAAGTATCAGTATCTCACAAATGTCAGGGTCAGCATATGGGGTTGGACAGGCCTTTGGCCAGACACATTACGCCTGCTCTTTTGTCATTTGCTGCTGTGTCTGCATATTTGTATTAGTGAGAGCAAAGAGGATGAGTCTATGCACCTATCTACTTGCATCTTGGTGGGTCTTTAAAGAACTCAGAGAGGCCAGTGCTCTGAATAATATGGAACTTAATAAAAATATGAAATGAAGGGTTAGTTCCTGAGAAACAAGCAAATTCAAGGGTTTTCTTAGGAAAGGTTTATTGATGTTTACCTTCAGGCCCGTCCCAGTAAGTATGACAGTGGCGCCATAAAAGGAGCCAGCCTTGAAGGCTGTTCAGAAGAAGCCAGACTCAAGAGCTGAGGCCAAGCAGTGGTGACTCAGTAAATGGATCAACAGGAGATGTGCAACTGATATCACTGGGCCACCATATGGAAGGAAATGTTACACCTTCTCTGTTTTTTTGTTTGTTTTTGGGGTTTTTTGTGTGTAGGATTTTATTTGTTTGAAATCAAAAGTTTCTCCATGCCTCCATTTATAAATTATTAGTGTTTTTCTTTTAAGAAACCATATAAAATAGATGGGATGTTTCACACAAACAGGTTTATAATGGACACATTAATGCTGGCTGAACTGTAAAAGGGGATAGCTATATAGAGGAAAAAACCCCAAATATCAGAGTTAAAAAATGCCCTCCACCCCTGCCTTATCTTGAAAGGCAGCAAGAGAAAGTTTTTCCCCCTTCCAGTAAGCAGCCTTGCCTGAGGGCATTGTTCCAGCTACACTGCAGGGGAAGAGCCTGGAGGAGCCATCACATGTCCCAGCCTGCCCTTTCTAATATGTACCCTTTTTGTTAAGGAGGCAGCTTTAATTGAAAATATGTCTGCTTGAGAAAGAACAAGGGTCATGATCTTGCTCCACAGTGGGAGCCTGCAGGAAAGAACTGGCCTAGCTTTGTTAAAACACCTTTCTCCATGAGCTGGATGCTGTCTCTGCAGTGTTCAGTCCTGCTCATATGCACATCACCCCTCCACCTCCTGCTCCCAGAGGCTCAATTGTTTTGTGGCTGGCCCAGCAGAAATAAGTCCAACCAGGATACCTCTTAAAGACAGTTTTCTGATGAAGGTGAGGCAAGGCATGAGGCAGGGCACAGACCTGCATTCTGGGATGCCCATTATCCTCAGTGTGCAGCCCAGTCAGTTCATCCCAACCACTCTGAACAGTGAGGGAGCTTGCAGGTGCCCATGCTATGTTTACTATTTGTAAAACTGTCCTAGCTTATGCTATCCTGGTAATTTTCTGTTGCATCATGGCATTTTGCCCAATCAGCAGCAATAAAGTGGCAAATCAAGCTAAGGATTAAGCCTTCCTTAGACTGTGAAATTTACAAAAGCTGCAGAAGAAAAGAACAGAATTCATGGTCCCACTACCAAATCTGGTCTAATTATTATTTAAGCTGTAATCCAACTAAACAAGGCATTTAGAGACTTTTATCTGAAAATTGAAAGGATGCTTTCTTTTGAAAATGAAACCTTTTGCAGACCTTGAAGTGGACCATCACCATGTTATATGGGTACAATGCAGAGCCCCACTGTCACTGCAGACAGACTCACCTGCCACAGACCTGCCTGCAGGAGGCCTTTTAAAAGAGATCTGTGCCCCTCAAACAGCCAGGGAAAGCAGCAAGAGGATTAGTGACACCTCATTTCTCCTGTCCGCTACAATCAGCTAAGGACTTGGAAAGGACAGCTTTATTCTTTTGAAGCCTAAGTTGTGTGGAGTAAATTGATTCTTTTACCCTACATCTTTCTCTGGTGGTAGGAGCTGAACTGATTTCCTCCAGGTACCTAGGAGTGTCATAACGAGTTGTCTGTCGTTCCATTACGCTGCTCCTGATACCTCTTGCTGATGGCAGAGGCAGCACCATTTACCTGTTGTTTTTTTCCTGACAGAGAAATCACAACAAATACAAGTCAATCGCTTTCTTTTGGAGGCTAGCAGCAGGAAGATAGGAACATTGCTCCTGAATTAAAGCTATTATGAAGAATTTTATTGTCCCCTTGGGCTTATACTGCAGGGTTGGTTTGTTAAATGGTGTAAATCAGCACAGTCGCAATTTTATCTAAACCTCTAAACAAAAGGTTTCACTGCCACTCTGAAGAGATGCCTGACCTCTATCATGTGGATATTTCCACATATCACTTCAGTAAATCTTTGACAATTGAAAGCACAACATAAATTTTGATGATGTAAAGAGTCATGTAAATAGAGTGACTGACAGCATGGCATCCACTCTGATCAGTCAAAAGTAAGTGTGATGTATTCAGCATAACCCAAAATTAGTGTGAAAAGTAAACACATTTGTAATTGTTAGAACAGCAACAGAAGCAAATTAACTGACTGCTATCCTCTGAGAAACAGGATAGAAGCATTTTAGTTGGAAGAAAAGTTCATGAGATTTACCTCGTATTCTGCTTATTTAGTTTTATTATTTGAATTTGAGAGGTCCTACTTCAACAAAGAATTCAAGTGCATTTTTAGACTTTGCTAAAGCAAACACAACTCTTGTAAAGCTTTTGGGGTGTCAGTCTATAACCCACTAAGGCAGCCTTTCCATTGAAATTCAGTGGTTATATCTACCCTGACCTTTGAAGGTTTCCTGCTTGCCTCTAAAGTTTAGGCACAGTCTGTCCTGACTGAATTTGCCCCTTTTGAAGAATCTGACACTCCAAGTGCCTGAGAGTGTCTCAGGACTAGGTTACTTAGGATTCTGTGAATGAGTTTGGATGTTGCCAGATACTCCCACAAGGCTTGTGCAGAGATAACCACACTCACTGAAAGCTGGGAGAGGCAGAGGGGCAGCCAAAGCTGCCCTTGGTGGTATCTACGGGGGGCTGTGCAGGCAAAACCAGCATCAGAACAGATCCCTCTCAAAAAGGGCTGGACCATAATAATTTAAATGTAAATTAGAAAAGTAGCTATCAAATTAAATAAAGCCATAAGTCTAGTTAACCAGATCTTTGCCTGGTTAAAAATTCAAGGCAGCATTTTTGCCCTGCAGTTTTGCAATCTGATTTGAAAGGCATGTATTCCCTCTCTGCTCCACTTCACCCAACCGTGACGATCATCAAACAGAAGTTGTTCAGCCTCATTTCATGAGATGAGCTGTCCGGCTCACAAGCAGTCAAACCCTCTCCTCGTCTCCAAACTCTTTTGTAACTGAACCATTGATCACCCTTTTTATTACAACAGTTTAAAGGTGTAGAAAAGTAAAACAGCAGCATGGAGTAGCAACCTTTTGGTGACTCTTTGTCACAGGAGTGAGGGGAGGAGGGAGGGAAACAACAGGGGATGGGGGGACACAGATTTTGAAATGCAGATTAATCACAATTGTTATTCTTACAGAAAATTTCCATCTGTGCTTGTGCCTAGTTCTCATTTTATGTCACTGCTGTTATCAGTCCCTTCAGCTAGGGAAGGAGGAGCCCTGGGTTTTGACTCAGACTTCTAATGAGAGAAGAACAGAAAAGAGCTGAAAAGAGCAGAAGGTACCCATATGGGTGGATCAGTAGCCAGAGAGACAGTGGTGTAAATTAAATGACTATATCTAAATCTTCAAGCAAACTGGGTCTGGGAGAGCTCCCAGGATACCCTTATGAGAAGCAACTCTAGCCACTGATTTAGAATTAAAAAATAGGTGTTGCAGAGGTAAATAAAACCTAGTGAAAGAGAAGGAGGTGAGCCAAAGGACACAAGCTCTTTTGAAAATAAAGAAGTGTAGGTGAAGGTGCAGTTTTTAACCTGCATTAATGATGTAATGAGACATGAGGTAAAATAAAGAGTAACACAGACAAAGCAGATTTTTGTTTGGGTCACTACCATTTCATTAAGAAGCCTCTGTTGAAGCATTTTTTTGTTCTAGGAGAAAATGTTATAGACTGTTAGAGGTAGTGGAAGGGAAAATATCAGATCTGAGGTAGAAATAAGGCACCTGAATTAATAATTCTGCAATGATGATTTGAAAACAAGGCAAACAAAGAGAAATATTACACAAGATCTCATATAAACAAAATGGTGTTTTGGTCCTCAAAGAGTCCTCCAGTACCTGTAGAATGATACAGATGTAAGAAAACTGATGCAAGAAAATTATAACTATAATTTACACAGATACAGAAAACAAGATATCCTGGTAAAAAATCGACAGGAGAGAGATGGATTATAAACTTTAGCTTTCTGTATGCTTCATATACCTTTTCCTACCAGGACCTCATCTGTCAGACAGATGTTTTTATTTCCATATGTTAAAGATTCCTGACTCACAATGAAAATGCTGCAGATCAAACAGATGCAGTACACTTTTTCTAGACAGGCAGAGACATTAAAAACTTGAACTGTTGGAAGACACTAGCAGAACTTCGCCTGCTAAGCTGAACCGTAAGAATGATAAGAGTGGATAAGACTCCTATCTAATAATATATAGGGTGGGGGAAGAAAGAGTAAATGCAGAGACACCGGAGCTTTGTTAACTCAAAGGCAGTACTGCCACAAGAATAAGTTATTATAAAGCAGTCATGAATACGTTTAGACTTGAAATGAGGAAAGGTTTCTAACTGTCACAGGAGTGAAGCAGCTATATAATGGGAAAAAATAGTGTTAAAGACAAGCTCAAGAGCTATTGTTTAATGAATGGAATTGAACACGACAATGATGAGAGGAGAATAAAAATGTGAATGATTCCTTCTAGTTCTCTTTTTGCTATAAAAATCCCTTTGATTTTTTCTAGAGTGCTAGATAAAAACTGAATAAACATATTTTCTTTAATTATCACCTGTAAGTTATTTTCTAAATTGCATTAATAGGAGCACTAAAGAATACTAATTATCTAGTAATTAAAATGCAAATGCAATGCTAATAGTCACCTTTCTGTCGTATCTTTTCATTTGCCACAGCTCACAATTGGAATCTCTGAAACCAATCTAATATAATGAGAGTCTATGAAAGATCCAACAGTTTTATTTGCTGAGTATTTGCTGGGTAATAACACAGGGTTTCAGGAGGAGATAAAATACATTTTTTGACGAGGAAGGGATAGGATTTAATTTCAAGAAGTGTGCCTCATTGTAGGGATACTACAATGAACCTTATGGTAACAAAATTGCTCTGGTGGACTATGTCCTGTATTACTGGGATAAAACCAGACAGGGATTTGCCGTAGCTACTTTATGCATAACTCTACTGACATGGCTATCTATCAGCTTCTGCATACACACACATAAAAAGATATTAACCCATTTCTAGATGCCCTGCCACATCCCTTGCCCTGTCACTGGATTTCAAGTATGAAACACGTATTGTAGCTAAGCACTTGTAGGAGGAATCTCCTCTTGATAGGCCCAGACTGTTTCACACAACCTTCTCTTCACATAATAGGGATCACAGGACAATACAGAGGCTTCCCTTAGAGAGGTAGCATGCACATCTGGGCATAACATGCAAACCTCTGAGAGCCAGGGCAAATCAATGTATCCTCAGCCCTCTAAAAGAAATGTCTTTTTAGCTCTTCTGCAAGAGTAGAGTACACCATGAACTAATGCAACATTGTTGTTTTCAAACAGAAATTAAATGCTTAAATAACACTGTACTTGAGTTGATGTCTCTGTCTTTAGAAACCCAATTGTCTTATCTTGTTCTGTACATTTTTGTAATTGCTTGTTTTATATAGCACACTACACATTTATATGGCTATAATTGCAACCCTCAAACTATTTTAAACTTTATTGAGAATGTATTTATGCTGCTTTATGCAAAAACCTGGTAAATGTATAAAATGAGGTTTTGAATAAGCTCTATCAAATCCTAGGAGGATTACTAAAGTGTTAAGACTAGAGCCTAGAAAAATAACATAACAAGAAAAACAATCACTTCATCCATAATGTCTATATTATTTTCAGAGTGCTTACTTTAAGTACATCAAGAACTTTTGTTATTACCTTCTCAATGTAATATAATCTCAATGTTCACGAGACCATTTTAGTAACATTTTAGTGGAACCACTGATACCACAGTTTTATCTATCATTAATAAATAAATCTGTGAGTCTAAAGCAAATGGAAAATTCTGGAATTAAGAAAATCAAGAAATATTAATGGAGACTTCCGCCCTTTAGAAAGAAATGTGACATAGTCATGATCTCCAGGAAACTAAAGGACTCCTACACAAAAGGAGTTATTTAAGAACAGAAAAATTCAAAATTGGGTGTTACTTACCAAATGTGGAAGGTATGCCAAAAAGAGATAGACTTGAAAAGAGAAGCGTTACAAGACCCAGGGCAGAATGACGGATGGGATGGCTAGGTTTTAAACAAATCAGTTAGCCTTATTTTTGGTGCTTCCTTCCTGCAGCCGAAAGTGACTGAAGGAAATCCTGAAAGAATGTATTCCTGAAAGATCAATAAGTAGATGGCAGAGGAAGGTGCCAGTGGACCTAGTGGAGTAGACAATATTACATAGTTGATGAATGAAGAAGGGATTTAAGAAACTGTTGACTCTAATTGGAGCTGGAGAAGTCCCTCAGACTCCAAGTTACTGGTAAATTTTCCCTTGAGCTTAGTGGGGAGGAGGGAAATGAGGGGCCACTTCACGCAAATGGCTAGAATAAAGAGCTGGCACTACTGCAACCACCCTGGATGGTGCTCTGGGGCAGAGGTTCTACAAAGATGGTTCCTGTAGCTGAGATAAGGATCTAGAATAGGTTATAGTGGGACTCAGAGGATAACAAGATTGCATCAGGCCACATTAAGCTCCCTCGTCTGGAGAGCAGGAAGTTCAGCACTACACCTTTATGGAAATGTTAACCTTGACTCTCATTGTCAGGGCCTTCACTGCTTCTACTACATAAAAAGGGGGCTAATGGGATGAAATTGATTTATCTGGTATGTGGGGAGCACCCAGTCGATTTCGTCTCTATGTTACAACTTTGCCACCTGTTTCTTCCTCTTTGGTTAATGACTTCTCAATAATAATACCATTGTTTGTCCTCTCACTGCCTGAACTCACTCAGATGTTTTTTATTAGGTTTTACCTTCCTGTTCTGCTCCAGATTCTTAAAAACTAAGCTGGTGTGTTTGGCTTAATTTTTAATTTGCCTCTTGCATCCTCTCCTTCAGAGAAATGTTTTGAATGAGCTGCCCATTAGCTATCTTATTCCCCTATCATACACAGGATCACGCACTCACAGAAGTGGGTCATCTGATCCAACCTCCCTGCTCAAGCAGGGTCATCCCAGAGCACATTGCACAGGATTGCATCCAGATGGTTTTTGAATATCTCCAGTGAGGGAGACTCCACAATCTCTCTGGGCAATCTGTTCAAGAGCATTGTCACTTGTAGAGGAAAGAAGTTCTTTCTCATATTCAGGTGGAACTTCCTGTGCATCAATTTCTGCCAGTGCAGAAGCTCCACTTTGATTTGTATACAACAGATTTTGTGTATTCCTCTGACAGAGTGGGCAAAAATCACGCAACTATTTTGAAGCTGATTTGGCATACAGCCAAAAAAGTATTCCAGGACGTCCATATAAGCACTTTTGTATTATGATAGTTGAAATTACTTTATTTTTCTTGCCAAACTCCTTTTATACTGTGCAAGACCATTAACAAAGGTCCCTTTTGTACTGAAAAGACAACCTAATTCAAGTTAAACCTGAAATACAACCATGACAGAAACCTATTGCTGGCCTGAAGTAACCCTTTCCAGAAATACAACTGAAAGCAGCATACTGCAAAGGGATAAAGAAACAAAATTAGATAGCAATGTATTGGTTTGTGCTAAGCCATTTTACTGAAGGAAAAAAATGAACAATTCACATAAACGAAACTTTGGCAGTTCTCCTTGGGCCAATAAATTTCTTGATGAGGCTCAGTACAAATGAAGAAATGCAACAGAATTTTCTGAAAGAAGTAGACATGATATTTTCATTTGGCCTTCCTTCTAAATGAAATCTTTTAATAATACCACACTGATGCTTTAAAAATAAGCTTTGCCTTGACGGAAGAACCACAGCCTAAAAACTGTTTTGCAACTGTTCAAACATTAAAATCACACAGGCTTCCTGATGAGTGGCTTCTTGGGAAATGAATCCCACTCTGTGCTAATTCCAAAGTTTTCTTCTGTCTACTGGAGAATTCTTCTATACTTTCTATGCCTCTGTGTCTGTACTCCAATTTTCCAAAGTATTGCCCTCAAACGCCCCATATTCCCAACATATTTATCATAATGCAAGAGTACTAGCTTGAAAAACAGAAAATATTACACAAGGTAAGAACAATTTTTAACAAGGTGTAGAACCAGTAGACTACAATTAAACAAAAACCATCACTAATAAGTAAAATCAGACCCAATGCCAATAAACCTCCCTGAAAGATGAATTAATAGGCTATGAAATATATTTTGTTCTAAGTCAGCAATTATTTAGATGCCTTTATGTCTAATCGGTGCTCTTTTATGGAGGTATCTCTTCTACAATCCCTTCTACATCTTCAGGAAGAAGTCATCTACAGTACCTTCCTATCTGCAAAAAACACGGGCTGTTTGCTTGTTGCATATTTAGGAAATATTGTCTATCTACATAGGAAAACAGATTCTCAATCTAAATAATAATAAAACAGAATAAAGATATGGCCACATTTGCCATGATCCTTACAGCAAAACATCCAGTTGAAATTCCATCTCCCACACTGCTAAGTAGCTAACTGTATGTAAAATTCTGGGCATAATCACTCTCATTCTACCTTGGTTTGCTCAGTTACAGAAAAACCAAGACATAATTGATACCTCTTATCAAGTGAGGCAGAGACCATGAGCTAGTCAGCATTTCTTTCTGCTATCTAACAAACATATCCATTTAGTACTAGATAAAGACCAGACAGGAAGGAGCAGAAGCCTAGCCTGTACCCAATATGAATATTCTACTTGTTAGGCTGTCAATTAGGCTGGCTTTTAATTGTTTGTAACTTGGTTCCTAAAATTTTCAAGCTTGGTTGAAGAGCAACGCAATCCCAATATGGGTTGCAACATGCAGGAAGATAACTCCCCTACTCTAGAACTTTGCAGCTTCTGTCCACGGAAGAAATCACACGACAGTAGGAGCGAATTCTCTACATCTGTGCTGCTTGCTACTTAGGACAAGCTGCTGGGGATGCTCGGGATTTGGACAGGGTACCAGTATTTCAGATTCCTAGAGAAAAAGGAATACCTTCCAGATCCATGGAGTACAACAGTATTTATTGTTCACTCCAGCTATGACATTGAACAACTTATTCTCATGTAGTTGAAATATCTACTTAAACAAAAAGCAATATCCCTTCTACATTTCGTATGGTGCCTAAATATTCCTAATAAATAATGTGTACATATAGGGGGGGTCCAATCCAGCTCACTCTGAAAGTCTAGACATGATGTGTGAGAGATAGAGAAATAAGCAAATGGGCAGGGGACAAGGGAAGGAGGAAAGAAAGAGAACAGACGACAATTGGAAAGACCATCTTGAGGGATATTAAGAAGTATATCTCCCTCACATGGAAAAGAGTCATGTTACTGTAGTGGAAACCAGTACAGAGCAAAGAGAATCACCTCTGCAGAGCATCTCTGCTTAGATGAGAAATTGGACCAGCAAAAAGCCTTGTTAATGAAAGCAAGGAGGAGGGAGTGCTCCAGAAAAAGGTTCATCTGCTCCTCCCCCAGGTCCAAACACTACTTACTAATAATTTTAATGCAGAGCAGTGCTTTCAAACATAAAAATATTGTAGATGGACCTTTATTTAAATGAGAATAATTTTGATGTTGACAACATGATCTTTATGGGGAAAGCAGGGCACAGCAGTAATATTCAAAGTGCTCTCCCACCTTGATGCTGTGACAGGATGTCCTTGTGCATGTCAGTTGTTTTGCCGCACCTGATAGCTTAGAATTATAGATCTGCAGGAAGACAGTGACTTTTGTCATCCAGCAAAGGCTTCATACTGAGCTTCTCACTAAAAATAATGCAATGAAATGGTTCAAACTCAGCACTTCCTCACAAGAATTTCAGTCGAATCTCTTTTGTCACAGCAGTGTGATTTATGTCTTTCAGTTTTCCATTTTTACCTTCCTTTCATTCTTTCATCTTGCTTTTAATTATGATTATATGTGTCTTGGAAGATTAAATAGGAGAAAAGAGTACAGTGGCTGTATTGTTTGTCTCTTCACCTGCTTCTTTGCATGTTTGCAGATGCCTGGAGCTTTGTCTTTCAAAATTGCTGCACAACACAGAGTTCTGTAAGCATTTCCTGATTTATGCTATAAGATATTAATTATAGTATTTATTTAAATTAAACCATTTGTATGCACAAAGGGTACTTTTAAACCAATTTTGTTCACAAAACTGCTGCTACCATTTATTACTACATGAATATTAATTGTTTTAATTAAATTGCAGTAATTTCATTGTTACAAGCCATAAGGAATAATACACAATGCATTCATCAGTAAATTTTGGAGGGAGATGGAGGGAAGCATCAAGACTTTTTTGTAGCCAGTGGGAAAGACAGTTCTTCAATATGTTAAGGTCTATGTGTACTCATCAGACATGTGAACATCTCATGTCTTCAATAGACCACATAAGTTTAGGTTCAACTTGACAAATACACACTCAGGATAGATACTATTGTATTAATATTTTAAAGATTTAAAAGAAATAAATAAGAATTTCCAAATAAGCAGCATTAAGGAGCATTCAAACCCAGAACAAAGGAAAAAATGTCCCCATTCTAAGCAGGTCATAGCTCTCTGGTGACAAAATGCCTAAAGCGGGACATGCAGGCAGCTCCTGACTGGGCTCAAAGCTCCCTGAAATTCCTTGGGAGCAGTATTTTAAGCCTTGACATTTCAAACAGACGAACGTTTCTCTCCTCAGCCCATCCTTTCCTCCTTTTCCCCAGTGCTCTCATATCTTCTTTTTAAATACTCATTACTTGGTTGCTGTGGTCACACAGAATTGATTTCAAAGCTTTGCTTCCACGCACAGAACTGAGCAGCCACAGGAGCAGGGCTTTGAAGGAAGAGAAGAGACAAGCAGCTGAGTTCACACAGCTTGAAACACTGAGCCACCAAAAAGGACAAGCAAAGGGGAAACTCGAGTCTGACATCAGGGCCAGCATTACTGACTCTTGCTATACCTTATGCACTCCTGATTTCTTCAGGGAGTAAGATGCAGAATCAGGGCTCTTGGTCCAGTCCTGGGATCCTTGGTCCAGTTGCACTTGAAGTTTGCACAAAGCTTCTCTTCAGAGAGCGGGGAATGGCCAGGCATCCCTTGTGACAAGTAGGACACTTAGCCATACACAAGTGTCTTAAGTTTTGCTGCAATGTACTGATGTGGGATTTTTTTCCTCAATAGGTTTCAGAAGTGAGTTACTCATAGATCACAGGTTTCTTAACTAGCATGACAGCATTGTTCAGTTTGCTGAAGTCATTAAGGGCTACAAAGTGAAATCACTTCAGTCTTCTTCATTCCATCATCAATTTGGCATTCAGGCATTTCAGCATTTAAAAATATTATTCAATAGTAAGTTCCTCAGCAATCATGATCATACAGACACTCTATACTTCTTATAATAACTCCTTGGTCAGAAGTAAAGCAATTTTAATCAATCTTTTCATCTGATCATCAGGGCTACCAAGATGGTTGGGGACTGGAACACTTGACCTGTGAGGAGAAGCTGAAGAAAGGGGGCTTGTTTAGCCTGAAGAAAAGATGTGTTCAAGTGGACTTGATAGTTCCCTCCTGGTACCTATGAGGTGGTTACCAGGCAGATGGAACCAAACCCTTTATGGCTGCACATGATGACAGAATAACAACAGTGGTCAGAAAATAGGAGCTTCTGACTTGAAATATAGAAAAATAAAAATATCAATAAAGAAAATTAAGCGTAGGAATAAGTGGCCCAGGGCTGTGGAAAAAGCCTGCTCTGAATTCAGTGCTGACCCCACTTCACCCAGAAAGTTTGTCTAGGAGACCTCCAGCATAATTTTCAGCCCAAATGAGTTTGTGACTCTGTGTGGATCTTATGACTAGAGCTACGCCAAGGGAGCAAAGCCTCAGGATGTGTATACTAATGCAAACTTCAGCCTAGCTCTGAAAAAGCCCTGGAGTCTTGAGAGTGAATTTATAACTTTTCACAGCACTGTGAAATGAGTAAGATAAACTCAAGCCATGTCTGTTCTGTATTCTCTATGTGCTATTCTAGATAAGAACTTAAAAAGATAAAGCCCTATCTATCCTCTAGTCAGTAACCACCTTATGGCAATATTTATTATTTCAGTTTTACTGTGAGTCCTTGCTAAGACTTTCAGTTTTGCAAACATAGGTATAGCCTTCTAACTCAGTCTTACCTTCATGAAATACAAAATCAGTATTTTCTAACATATAGAGTTCTTTGAGATGGCATGATTCTGTGCATATGTGATCCAATTTGAACAGAGCCACAAATGAATTTTACTCATTACTCACTATAGTCCATTAATATTTAGGGGTTTGTCTTCAGACAACCATGTCAGAATAGTCCTCCAATGAACCTAATTTTCACCTTAAGGTCTATACTATGCTATACAGGGATTTCAAGGCAACTGAACATTTTTTGTTATTGACACCTCGTATGATGCACTGCATAGACTGTATAAGGATTTTCTCATTAGTATCTATTACCAAAAATGGGGTCATAATTTCTGTTCACATTTATCAGGAGATTTGTTATTGGTAATAGTTATTTGTTTTTATTTCTACACATTATGACACTGGAGTGTAAGAAACCAAATCCTAAGAGGTAATAAAGATGTAACCACATGGGAAGTTAATCCCTCTTTGCGATATATAGAACAAAAGGATATTTGGGAACAGAGTGGATCTGGAGATTTTGTGTAAGTTCTGCCATGTGGACCCAGTGCGACACTGGTTACCCTGTGAAATGCTTTGGTCTGCCTTCCCAGTTGTTCAGGACAGCTGAATTCAAAGGGAAGAAAAGCAGAAAAGACACCAGGTCAATCAAGGAGCTCAGCTCAACATGGAGGTTGAGAGGAAATATGATTTTTCTCTCTAAATACATTACAGTGTGACAGCAGAAGGACAGAAGGCCTATTAAAGCTAAGGAACAACACTTACACGAGAACAAATGGGTGTGTGGTATGACTCAGTTTAGGCTGCAAGTTAGGAATATTTACAGGAATGGCCTTTCAGCATGAGTAATCCAGAGGCAAACGACTTGCGTAGCATTAAGATAAAGCTTTATTAACTGTATGACACAATTTCTTATGATGGCACGTATCCAGGAATTCCCTTAAGTCTTATGAAATGCGTTAACAAGGTACATCTACTCAATTAAGGTTCCTCCTCCATGATTGCTATCTAAGGATAAATTTAGAATGGGGAGACATTCTCTTCCATGTGACTAAGCAGAACAATCTTACATCTTAGATTAGAGAGACATTACATAATTTGTTCATGCCTCCTTTCCTCAGAGCAGAACATCCTTTTACTTTAAAGTCTTGGTTCCCAGAAAATTGTAGGAATTTTGTAACTGATCACAGTAAAAGACAACTGTATTTTTACATATTGCAGTCCACATATCATATGGCTAATGCTATGGCTATTCAACATTAAATAAAAGCAAACACTGAGAAAATCAAGCTGCTGAAATCACAGGAGTATCTTACAGAAAAAAACCACTAAACCTTCTTTACTCCTTGTGCTCCTTGTTATTCCTTACTTATTTCTTACCAAGGTTTAGGCAGTAAAAAAACCTCAAACCAACACCCTATGTAGCAATCAGCAGAGCTTGGAGTAAGGGCATTTCACTCAAAGGAACAGTGTTTAGATACCTATAATTCTAAGAACATACAGACTAAATTTTAAAAAGTACTCCTGACACAAAACAATATGCTACTTAAAAGAAGAACTGAATTTGCTATTACAAAATAAATATGTGTCCAAATCCCTAGACTTCCCTTAAATGCAGATTATAAACCAGCATGAAATTGGATTAATAAAAAAATTCACAGAGAATTGAAAGACAAACAAATCCTCTAAGAAAAGAACATTACACACACAAATGAGGTTTAAATGCCAGGAAAAGCAGGACAAATTAAGAAAATAGATATATACAGATTGTGAAGAAGCCAGCAACAGTATATTGTGTCTACTATGGCTGCAGCTGCAGTATAAAATCCCTTTGCTCTCTCAAGATAATATTTTCAAATTATGAATTTGCAACCCTAAAATTTCCTGTTGCCATGACGGCATGAAACAGTTTTTGCCCATCATTATGGATCATGTGTTTTAGAAATTTGATTATTTTGTAGTAGTATTTAGGTTACTTGGAAAACACCCTGCTGTTTTTCAATGTATTTCATTTTTAGGGAGATTGGGCTTATTAATTCTTTCATTTCTATGAGCACAAATATTGTACTGAATATTTAAGCAATGTAAACCATAGTGATATGAAATTCTGTAAATCTACACCAGAGATAAGACTCTTTTAATCTGGAAGGATGGTTCTGTGAATAATGGAAATACACATTTTCAGATTATATAACACTTTCTAGTTCTGAATACTATAGTACTAATTACTAAATGTACCACATCTGTTATACAACATTTATTTAAGGTGGCAGTAATGCTTGGAAAAGAGTGGACTTGTAGTTGTATCAGGATATCCCCATGCTGTGAAATCTTTTTGTTTAGTTTATTTTGGTGGGGATTTCTTTTCTTCCTAAGTTTTATGGTATGACAAAGGGCAAGGAGATGTGGGTCTTATTGAATTTCTTGCAGGCTGCAATGATTCAGTCCTCTAAGTCCCAGGTACAGTAAATCAGAAGTGACAACACCTCTGACAAGCAGATGGGCAGACAGGATCTCCTCTGCTCACAGTATTGGAGCAATTTTACACTTCTGATTGAATTCTTAAAATATATTTATATCTAATCAAAGCATAGGTGGTTATTCTTACACAATACAAAGAAATACATCCTCTGCTTTGTTGAGGATTACCATTAGCAGCACTCACACACAGGCTGAAACATAGGAAATCTTCCTGCAAAATCTCCAAGGGCAGTAAGCCACTAGAGCACCTCTGGGAACAAAGAAGCCACACAGCTCTGATGTGAGCTGGTCAGCTCTCCTGTGGTCTCCTATAAAAAAATAATATTTTTTCTTTGTTTTTCCTCCATTCCACACAGCACATCAAATGATACCACCATTTTGAGAGGCATCACAACAATGTAGTCTATATCACACAAAACAAATTTTTGTCATTAGCCATTTGACAAACAGGAAAATGGATATGAGATTCTCTGTTAGGGTACCATCAGTGGGATAATTGACTTGGGCAAATACATCATGATCTAGTGACAAGGCATCAGCTAACAGGATTAACTGGCTGAATTTATTCCTGTTGGTCTTAACTTCAAATTTCTACATGTGATGACTGTATGTAGCTTAGTGGTGTTTTAAGTAGAGAGAAAAAGATGTGTCCGTGTACAGGTAAGACTCAATCTCTCTATCATACAGGGGACACTCAAGCTCTTTTTCAGGCAACACAGATTTTTCGGTACTGAAGAGGTGTAGTGGAGAAGAAAGCACAAGAAACTTTTGTTTTACAATTTTTCCTATCATTAAACATAGCATATAAATGAAAAGGTACTAAACCTGTTAATGGGTTTGGAAAAATCAAGACATTATCTCTAAAATCAAGGTGAATAGCTGAATTAACATGCAGAAGTGAGCAGTATATTCATACACTATATGGCATCCAAAAGCCCATGTAAAAGAGTATAAAATATATTTATGATGTTTGAAAAGAAAAGCTAAGTCTCACAGTAAAAGCAGCTGAAGGTATACCAGTAAATCAAGTATTCAGGAACATGCAGAAAATCTGTTCTTTACATTAATAAAACTCTTATAATGTTTCCTTGTACTATTTTGGCCTGTAACAATTATCCCTATCCCCAGCAATTCTCAAGTCTATCTTGGATGCTCTATGCTCCAAGGAACACTTCCACAGGCAGCAGGCTCACAGACAATATCTCAGGTCTGAGCACAGGGTGTGCTGCGCCTCCCAGCCCACAAATGTTCCTGGGCACATTTAAATGACCTCTATATGGAGTCTACAGCATCTGAGACACACAGGGCAAGGCATGGATGATAAATAATGACGTTATTATCATGAGAGCAAACTAGAAGCATGCCTCAAAAACATGTTCTGGCTTACGTCAAGTACTAAATCCTAGTAATAATTGATAGAATTTGGATAATTTAAAGATAACTATATTCCTAAATATCTCTGCATAGGCTTTTGCAGTTTATTATATGTACATTTTACAGTTCATTATACCTACTCCACTTAAAGGCTCCTTTATTTTACCTGATGTATGATGGCATCCTGCATTCTTGTGAACACAGTGACACAATCAAAATCCAGTGCTATAAAAGAAATCAAGAAGTAGTAAAAAACAATTATTTCAAAGGTTTTCAGGAGTATTAGCAACATTAGACTGCTCCACTGGCTCAGTTTCACCTTACAACAGTTGCCAAGAGCATGGAGGCATGGAGGCAAAAACACCTCTTCTGCAGGTACGGTCAACGTTCACAATCCAAATGTCAGCAACTGTCCTGTCAACAGTAGAAGTCACATCACAGCCAGATGTAATGCTAACCTCACCTCTGACTTTCCTTCTCTCTTTCTTGAGAATTGGTGTGTATCTGCAAGTTCACAAGCATGCAAATATACGTAAAAGTGAGAAGGGCTTTTTGGGGAAGGATGGAGTTGCTAAGGGATTTTTTTGCCTTGTTAAGCTGGACTCTACTTTATTTCAGCATATTCCTTCCCTTAACACAGAGATGCTTTGTGAATAATCCTGTGAAACTTGTATAAAGCAGAATTACAAGAAGGTATGGAAGGAGGTAGGGAGCCTCTGCAGGTATGTGGGGAACACAAGACTTGGTCACAAATGCAGCAAGGTCCTGACAAAGATGAGTATGTAACAGACTGAGAAATGTAGCTACTTTCCTAACAAGCTGACTCTGAATGCTACCTTGTGCCTCCTACCTTTCATTAAAATCATGAATTTGGTAATGCTCAGAAAGTGGCATTTTCTCTTCCTCAATCACCTATTTCATTTCAGGATGCTAATGCAACTGCAATCTTGTGGTCCAGTTTTGCATACAGTAACAGCATGAGATTTTCTCTGCCTTTACAAGTCTCTCTGTGTTATGCTTAAAGCAAATACATTTCTTATCTTTCCCAGAACTCTTAATAGAGTTTACAATAAACATGATGGGACTTGCTGACAGAAAAAAACTATTTAGAGGACACACTCAGAACAAATGTATGCAGCACAACATCTAGTATATCCAGAAAGAATTATATCACAGAGGGCACCTCAGCACGGTTATCCTTTCATGGAGTGCTAGTAATTTGTTTTTTCTTACTACAGTACTTTAACAGTTCTTCACAAGTGTGTAAGGACAAGCCAGATTTCTATTATGTGGCACAAATAATTCATATGAAATATTTTTTAAAAATTAGGCATTTTTCCTAAAATCCTTCATTTCAGTCATTTGGCAGAGCCTGTGTATGGGTTCACCAGAAAAAGGAATTCAACTTCCAGACAAAGAAGGTAGCATTTATATTTACTTACAGTGTAAAATGCAGACAAGTCATGCTTATTCTACCATAAGTGTATTTTTGCTTTCATGACTGGATCAAGCTTATCAAGGAACTTTTAAGTACCTTATTAGCAATTGCCATGGACATGGTGTTAACATGTATCAGAGCAAGATATCTCCAAGAATACCATGGAATCCAGTAACACCTGAAATGAAGCCTGACAGCACAAGCCTGGCTCTCCCAAGTGACAGAGGTGGCATAAAAAGATGTCTACAAGCCACTTTGGGGTTATGAAGACCAAGAAGATCTATGAACAAGAATACTTCACCCACATCTCCCAAAGAACTCAGCCTTAGGTAGCACCCCAGAGTACTTGTCAGTTGGAACATCTGAAGCAAGGCAGAAGGAGAGGTCAGGATTTGGCTTACAATTTGATAGAGTTATTCTTATAGCTCAAAGGTACCTCTAAACCTAACAGACTTTTTAACACAAGACCAAATTAAAAAGCCCCATTCATTCAATCAGGTGTTTCTGTACATCTTCTAGTGAGATTCAAACTATGGAAATTTTGTCTCTTCAAATTCATCCATCTCTGTATAAAATTTAGGAATTAATGTTTTTCAGTCTTTCAGTGTAGTCATATGATTCTTCTTTTTTTCCTGTCTAGAGTCTTATAAATTTTTCTGTGTAATGAACTCCTCAAATTTATCCTATTTATTACAATATATACACAAATCAGAAAACCACCATTACAACACCTTCTTTTGATAGGTACCAACCATGTCACTAGTGTCTGTCTGCTAGAAACCAAGGGTGCAAAACTTGCAGTCTGTGGTGAAGCCTGGGTGTTTTATGCAGAATTTTAAAGGAATGTTTTCCCATCCCATCCCATCCCATCCCCTCCCATCCCATCCCAGAATTCATGCTAAAAAAACAGTTAAGCAAGAGTAGCCTTGCCTAGGGTACTTATTATCCTTCTGCTGCAGTGAAATAGAAGCTAACTTTAAAATACAACAAAGAAGGAAGAAAATTCCCATCAAGGAGATCTACATTTAAAAGTTAACATTTCAGACCTTGGAACAGCACAGACAGGAAGATGATATTCAGCCGACCTCTCTCAGTCCCAGGTTTCCCCTTACTCTGGGGATTTTGGTATCGGTGTAAGTACAGACTAACGTGGAAAAACACAGGCATAGGCAGAGAAATTTGAAGAAGTTGTCAAGAACTTCAAACAATTAGCCTGTTTCTTAGGGAATAGCAGCAGTCTGGTGCATACTGATACTATTTTGCATTACTGTCCTCTGGGCTTTTCCTTCCATCGATCTGTAAGTTTTGAGTTCTGATGGGGTTTGGTTTTTTTTCTTGGCTTGAATAACTGGTGTAAATAGCTCTGGTGTAAATTCAGGAGTGAGTTGCCAGGCAGAAAAATAGCTAGTTTCACGAATATATGACAGTAAGTCATGAGGTAAAAGTGTTCTTAGAAAGGCCTCAGACATGAAAGTGGTGGGTAAGGGGTAATTCTGCTGCAGCAGTGTCCTGAGCACAAGGAGAAGATGGAAGAACTGTTATAACTAGTGGGAGCAGAGAGAGAAAGCCAACAACAAGCAGTTTTCTACTTTCTGACTGGTCCGGCAACATGCCTGTAGGGTGTTAAACAAAGAACATGACATTATCACATTGAGAGGAGCTCACTCTAAGGGCTTGTAAAGTTGATAAAGCTTCTGGAGCACAAACCTAGACATGTATTGTCTGTTCAAATTCCACACAACTTCATAAATTGCAGAGGTATAAAGTCAAGGTTGAGAAAGTAAATGTAAAATCCAAATTGTCCTAGTCTCAAAGTCCGGAGTAAATGTAATATATTTAATACTTTGGCATACTTTTTCCTGCTTTGGACATTAAAGTAATGAATTCTGGTCACTGCATGTTATGTTGAATTAGATGACTGGCCATTTCCCTCATTTACTTCACTGGCAGGGCCAGAGATGGATGGAGTTTGTGAAGTCAGACATCTCTTTGCCCAGCTATAAAATTTACAGGTTCTTACTCCTAACTGCACAGAAAAGCATGACAGAATGACCTATAAAACACACAAATAAGCAAGCAAACAAGATATAGAACAAGTTATAGACATCCTTATAAAAGCTAGGGAGAAAAAAGAACCAAAACCCAAGCAAGAATAACAACAACAACAAAACCCTGAAAAGGCAAAGAGGTGGTGTGGTTCTGCAGTTTCGGATTTCATCTGAATGTAGAAACGAGGAGGTGTATTTTTCAGGTCTTATGTGAGCTAAACTCTGAACTGGACTTAAAAACTCACAGTACTGACTACAAACAAAAAGAACTCTATGTTTAAGTAATTCAGATAGTTCTCCACTCAGATTCAGCGGTGTCTTGTGTGCATTTTCACACCTCTCTTGGCTATTGAAGAATCTGTCTGAGAAGGGAGTGGTGAGGCTCTCAGCAATATTCCTCAGACCCCGTTTCTACACGAGGCATGGAAACAGTGATTTTTTGGAAAGACAACATTTCTGTCTCTCATGTGTCACATCTAGTAGAACAATGATTCTGTAGATTTATAGCAATCAAGTCACTGCTTTTTCAGAGCATGACATTTACGATTACCTCTTTGAAAAGCATGACAATCTCAGGGCAATGGAAAGAAGACTTGGATATCGATTAAAACAAACTTGAATCATTAAAAATACTGCTGACATTTCCACTGATCTGTGGTATTCTATTTCTTCACCTTAAACAATGTACTTGTTTAAAGCTCTTAAGGTCACTGTTCTATAAATGTGTTGTGTTTAAGTTACATGCCATTTAACCAGTCCTTGGCCTAAAGAAAAGGAAAAAAAAAGACAAAAAAAAGGAGAAGAAAAAAGAATAAAGAGGAAGCAAATAGAGGCTGTGTTCCATGACTTGCATTGCTTCCCCTGCTCCAGATCTGAACTTCCCTCAGAGGTGGAGAAAATAATTTACTGGTTAAACACATGCAGGTGCTGCACATGCACACTCCCTCATTAAGCAAAAGAATGGTAAGAATTCATACCGCTACGACTACTTGTTTATTCATCCCTGATATAATTTTTAAATTGTCATCACAGAAGAGGGTCCAACAAAGCCCAGCCAGCACTCACACACTTTGGAGAAAATCTTAAGGCAGAGCTTCTGTGAGGCCAGCTCCTGAACCCCATCAGCAGCAGTTTAGCTCTCTGTCAGCACATGACTGCACTCTGTTCCCTGATGAAAGTAAGATTTTTACAATTTAAGAGTACAGTTCCTACAATTTCTCTACACAGCATGAAACTGTCTAATTCACTGTTTATTTTACAATTAAAGGGGGAGAAAGTACTTCTAGACAATTTCCCATATCCAGTAGGGTTACTGCCTTAGGAAAAGCTAGTCACAGCCCACACGTGGCAATCTTTACATTAATGTTACTCACATTCTAAAATGCGAAGCCTATATCAAGTGTTTGACTTCACTTCTAATGGAGTGATGGTATTGTCTCCCCAGAGGAGGGCAAATACCTCCACCAGGCAGAGGTCCTGGAGAGTGAGAGGAGCCAGTCTTTCACTAGGGGAGTTGCCTTAAAGCTTACAACCCCTCTCTCACAAAGGGCTGAAAGCCTGGTACATGCCGAATGGAAACATTTTCTGAATATTTGTTGTGCTGGAAAAATCAATATTTAAGGATTCAGTTTCCTGTAGAAGAATTGTATCATTTCATCAGCCCCAAAATTTTCCCAACTTCTTTTTTTTTTTTACAAGGTTTTCTTTTATACAGTCTTCAGTGTTTGTAACACTTAAACAAATGAGACTTATTCTTGACATATCTCCCTGTTTTTGTGTTGGAATTTATCCCTGAGCCTTTATTTGACTTCTTGGAGACACCTGGATATTCTAAATCCTTTTTGAAGTTCAGGGAAAAGTTATTGAAATACCATGTTTTTTCATTTGTCTGTATATTGACTAAATCTCCTGAACACTGAGAAAAAATTCTCTCAAAATGCCCTTAAATAGGTGAGAATGAAGTAAGTCCTGTCTTGATCATTGTCCAAACAAGAGACCAGGTTCTAATATCCTCTTAAGACTTTGCTAAATAATAAAGCTTGAAAGACCAGGAGCATTACTTTTGCACTGTGATGGACTGATAAAAGGCTAGAATCAGGAAGAAAAGAGAAAATCTAACCAAGGTGGAATTTGTTCTCATGACACCAAATGATGTTTGTCTTCTGGTAAGTGTACATGATCTTTGTTTATTTGTTGGCCAAACCCTCATGTGCCCAAGTGTGTATTTTGGAAGCAGACCCAGCCACAAGATTTTAATGTGCTACCCAGAATATTCTGAGTATTTGTATGGTCTGTCTCATAAACATCTGATTAATAGGTGCTGTGACAACTCCTGTGAGCAACTTCAGAATTTATAGAGCCTAAGTGGTAGGGGGATTGCTGCATATACCATTTAGCAGACAAATGGGTGTATCTTTCTGTACAGAAAATGCACTTTGAAACAGGAGTTGGTACCTGAGAAACATATTGACATTGAATTAGCATAGAACTTATGAGGGGATGATTTTTTATTATTATTTTGACCAGAACTTTTGAGGGGATATTTTTTTGTTCTTATTGTTATTAAAATAATCCATTAACTATTCTATTCCTTATTGTTCAGATAGTGAGTTCTGCCCTAACATAACTTAGCAGTGATTTTTTGCTACTAAATAATATGGCATATTAATGACCATGGTTACCATTCAAGCGTGAATTCAAAGCATTTATGTCCACACAGAGCTGATAATACTGATGCTGCACATTTGAATGATCTGGAAAATAAATAAATGGAGTATTATCTGTCTGTGTGAATTACTTCTGAGAAAGAGAATTGATCCTCCTAGGGGCATTTTAGACTGTCTAGAAGAATACAAGGAATACAAAATATTTTTCCAACTGCTTTATATATTGAAATTCAGAATAGAATTGGAATGACTTTGGAAATCTGAGAATACCAAGAGTAATTCTTAGTCCAGGGGAACTGCGAGATGTTTCTTAGCATACTTCATGAAATCTGTTCCCAACCAGACTTCTCTCCTTTTCCTGTTTTGCACATGGATTAGGACTTGCTACTGTAAGGTACTAGAGCTAGATCAAATATGAGGTTAAGGTGTACCACAATTCCCAGAAGTAAGGCAAGATTTTTTTCCTTCGCTTAAGATGAAAAATTTATCCAATCTAAAGAAACTCAAGATCTGGTAATTTGATTTTAGGACTGTAGGAATTTTTATCTTATAGTTATCTTTTTCCTATGGTATGATGTTGTAAAACACATTCATTTTGTAAGAATTTGCTATTACTAGAAATATGCCTAGAGATTGAAGATTGAAGATAGCAGAGAAAAAAGTTGCTGAATGGAAATGTAAATGGACTATTGGCCTATTGTTAGGAAAAAAAAATCATTTAAAAATACTTAAACATATACTTGTATTTCTAAAAGTGAATATTTTGCATATCTAGAAGCAGGAAAATTAGTTTCAGTTCAAAATTATGTATGACCTTTAATTCCAAAAAATATACAAGAATGAAACAGACCTACTTCTGCAGAGCTCAGGATAGAAATCTGTTTCATTTCTAAAGTTATTCAAGCTGGAAATATGTGACTACTGGATTCTGCAGCATCAGATAAAATAAATATTGATCTATAAACAAAGAAGAAAAAACAATAAAAATTTGGTCTTGCAGCAACTCCAGTTATGAAGATATCTGTCTGGGTGATTCAGTTAATTATGTACAAACAGCATCCTTCCTTCACTTCCTTGCTGCCATACATCTCCAGATGTGTCAAAACCTAAAATTAAGATGCTTGCTCTTCAGCCAAGAAATCTACCTTTCCTCTGAAGCACTAACATCAGTAGATGTTACCCCCCGGGAAATACAAATTCCACAAAGAACTGCATGCTACCAAAAATTATGTTCAGAAGCACAGGCTTTTATATAAGATCCTGCTAAAAACCTATAATGATAGAAAAGGCAAAAAGTTTCTGCAGAGCCTTATTTTACATATAAAAAACTAATTTATTGCCACTATGCCATCCCCTGGAACAGTGTTCCGTTTTGAATGTATTAGGATAAGAAGGTAATCAATCTGCAAACTGGACTGGGGTAACATTGTAAGGAAGGTCAGTTTGAAAATGTCACAGAGTACAGCACAAGTTTGGACAGATCGTGTTGATTATGACTGCTAGCTGAGATGCAAAATCATGGAGTGGCAGTTGGTTCAGTTAGTTCACTCATGCTTCTTCGCCACCTTAAAACTATTTTGACCTTAGTATTCTCATATTCTAGGTACCACATTTCCTTTGTGACCTTCTGGTTCATCAAAGAGATAACAGCAAATATGTTTTGCAATGCTAATTCTTATACTTGCTTGTTATTTCTTTCAGATCATTGCTGGACTAGATACTAACCTCTTAAGCCCAGGACCTCAATAATTTTGCTACTAGAAACTTGCAGAGTATAAGTCTGTGAGGTTAATGATGAGGAAAATGGGTAGCAGGAAAGATGACTATATGAATTATGTTAGTTATTGAAATAAATAATGGAAATAGCAGGTGGCATCAGTGAAAATGAGAAGAGATTCTGGACAAATGCTCCTGAATGTTAAAAGGAGGTTAATTGCCTATGGTCTAATTCTGCCCTGTCTACAAGTTAGAGCTAAGAAATGAAACAATCTAGCAAATATAGTGTCTTACACGTCTCTTCATTATTATGCTGTTTTTAAAGCTGTGCTATTTGCATTCACCAAAACCAGGAAGCACTGTGTATTTCATGGCAGAAGGAGCAACTATATTTTAATGACATACCAGTCATGGAAGGTGCTTTTGAAGCATGCTGGCTTTGGACTGGCTGCTGTCAATCCATTGACATCTGTCGGAAGGCAAAGGGCTGACTTGTGCACCATAATGGTGGGAGAACTTTGCTCTGCAAGTCATTATCCACGCAATTGGCCTTACCTTCCTTAATGCTGTGAAAGAGGCTGATCTTTAAGTCACGTTTGTACAGGCTAAACAATTCCATCTATTACAAAGCTTTAATTAATACAAGGTCTGTGATAAAGCGTTCAAAAACCAGGAGAAAAAGGCAAGTGGGTAATACAAACACAATTAGTATGCAGAGCTCTGAAATTTAAATTCTGTTCAGCCTAGCTGTGCTGGAAGAGCAAATAACAAAGGTGCTATCATTGCTACTGATTGGCTTAATACACCCAGGAATTGTGCAGATAGGAATTAGAGTCTGTTTTTCATGCCTATCTAGACCTTTTCATGCCCTCTCTGTTCTTTTGTTTCCCTCAGTTGCTGTTTCTTATTTCTACAGTTTAGGTCCTCTTCTTCAGGGACTCTCTTTTATGGCATCCCCTTCTACTACAGTGGAGCCCTGACCTAGTTAAGGTTGTAAGAGCTAATGCAGTGCAAATAAGCAATAAGAGATTGTCTTATGCATAACTGAGTTTTATTTTTTGATACTGATGAAAACCAATTCCCCCTATTTCAACATATTCCAGCACAAGTTTTACCAATGAACAAAATTAATGCCACTGAACAAAGAGACAAGAAAAAAACCCTAAACTACAAACTAATAGACTGGGGAATAACAGAGAAAACAGCTGAAAATTATAAAAAAGTTGCTCTCACTACAGCAAATGATTTATAGCTCCTTAATGCCAGTCTTAAGTACAGTGGGATCCATTTACAGTGAACTGTGAAGATTCAGGGAAACTTCATAGATCTAATCCTCAGATTTTTTGAGTTTGTGACACTCAGTGGTGGTCAATGGAATTACAGCAATTTACACACCAGAAGGATCTCTCTTTCTCATGACTATTATCTGTTAGGAGGCAACAAGAACTAAAATTTAACCCAACTATCATCCATTTAATCTCTCCAAGGACTTATAAAGAATGCTCCTACACATGTATTACAGGGAGCATAAGAAGGAGCACAAGACCTTTTCTCTCTCATTCACTTTTTATTTCTGCTCTTCTAGGGGAAAAAAGGTACGTTCCAGTTTGTTCTAAATATTGTAGGCCTTGTAGGGGTGAAAAAAAAATTAAATCAAAGAATATAACTTATAGTGTTTGTTGCTCAGAGTATTAGAAGAGATTGCTTTAAAATGAGAGATGACTTTGTGGAAGATATTCCCAGAGTTTGTACCATGAATATGCAAAACCCATGATCCAGGTGGAATACGCATTCCAGTAACTACCATGACCTTGCAAGTGAAATTCCAAACAAAAAAAAATCTTTCAGAGAAGCTGTTATACTAGAAGAGAAACATCTATCCCTGAGTAAACTGCTTAAATAGTCCCTAGTCAGAAAAAACTCCTGCCTGCAGCAGTCTCTGTTACTTCCCTTCTGAACAGATTTGGCTTCTCCCTGGTTCAGAGTGCACTCTGCCAATTTCCCAGGCAGCTGCTTCCATCTGCAGAAGCAGGAAGCTGGTATAGTTCACTTTGACAGAAAAATAGGGTACAAAATCCAAAGTCAGAAAAGGAGTAAAAGAAGCCTGTGTCTCATAGAGGAGCACTACCCGTAATGTAGAAGACATTGCCAAGGACAGTCCTTGACCCCCCAGATCCTCCTTTGTGCAATTACAACTCCTTAAACCTCTTCAGCATGGGATGAACTGTGAGCTCATGCAGTTGTGCATCAGACACCTACAGGGTCCTTGTCTGCAAGAGGTTGAGAGAAAGAGATGCCAGGAGAAACCTAATAAAGTAAGGGTGAGGGAGGGGGGAAAAACAAGAACTGTTAGACAGGAAAGGAAGGGATCATCCAAGACTGTAGAGAGAAATGTAGACAAAAGGTATGGGCACCATAAAACCAGAGACACAAGAACTTAATATTAAGGAGTCACTAGATGTCAAAAAAATAACATAAAATAAATATTAGTAGTATATACACTGAGCACTTACACTGGTGAGGTATGTCTCCTGATGAGGTCCAGCACACTGCCCCCCAGGGATCTTCTCCATCTTCCTGTTGCAAGTGAGATGCCCCAGCTTAGATGTTTCACTTTCAGGCACCAGAGTTACTCATCTCAAACTCCCTTTGTATTCAAGGAAGAAAAATAGATGCCTCAAAAGAGCAATTCATTTAACCTACATTAGATGTCTTTGGATGAGATGAATCACTCTCTAGAAAAACTATTTCTTTAAAAGGAGCCAGTGGTAGCTAGATTAATGTTAGATATCAGAACTTTAATGACCTCTCCTTTTAAGAAAGTTACTTTGGTTGTTTTTCTATATTAGGATGAAAAAAATGCCTTCCATTTTCAGAAAAATATACTCAAAGATGAAGGTGAGATCTTTGCCCTACCAAATCCCTAACTCTTTAGTCTAGACACCATGTTGAGAAGCCACTGACTGTGTTCTACCACACTCATTTTATAAAAAATGTTCTCAATGTGACCAGATATAGGAAGACAATGCTGACATGCATTATATGAGGACTCAGGATATGATCTTGAATCAAGAGGACAAAAATCTCAGGTATACCCTGATTAGCTGAATCCATACTGTGGCTCCAGTGCTTTGCTGCAGTGAAGGAAATGGTGCCCTAATGCACTTTGAGGGGCAGAGCAGGAGCCTAATAAGATATGGCACCCTCAGCATCTTGTCAGGGTGCCAAGCTACTCTACCAGACTTTGTTATAATTGCAAAAAAGTGACAAATCTGTCTCATCCTGGGGTCTTCTAAATTGTTCTGCTGAGCAAACTAAGCATTACTTGCATTTAAACAAGCTTATTGGGAAATTGGTAGAGATTTGCTTTGGTATTTGGGCCAGCTGATTAAAATAGTCTTACAGGAGATACTGGACTGCCTCTCTCCACTGTATTGTGGAGTTGTTAGGAGGCTGTTTCAAAGAGCTGTAATTTGTTTTGTACTTGAATTTTAACTTGGCAAATACACCGTGTGGCTTGTCCTCCTCCATGTTACATGCTTCCTATAAAACTACTCAAAGAGTCTGGGGAAAAAAGGTAGGCTGTACTCCTCCATCACAATTAAAAGTAGCAGCAGACCAGTGAGAAGGAGAAGAAATGCGTTAGTGCTTTACTTGTTGGCATAATCTCCTAGTCTAGAAGAAAACTACTTCACTGCATCTGCTATTCTCTGCCTTCTTAATAGAGAAATTCCATCTTAATAACAAAGTTAAATTAATGAGCCCTTCCCTTCCAGAAAAAAATAAATACATCTCTGGGGCAACTGCTTATGCTAGATACTAGAAAATACATATAATCCACAAAACTGATTTCTAAAAGTCCCAAAAATATGCACAGCAGAAAAGACAGAATGCTAGAAGTTTCCTATTATTTTGTTTGTAACCCTTACAAAAAGGACAATCTCTCTGCCCTAATAAGCACCTGACAATCTCCAGAAGCTGTTTAGCAGTACCATTTGGCTGGAACACAGCAATTATCTAACAAAGTGGCTGCCAACACAGGAGAAAAGAAAACCTTCTTGAAAACTTGTTATTTGCTGTGGGAGTAGGGAGCTTCTGTCTTAATGTTATCTGTTTTCTTTCTTTAAGGACTTCCAGCTATTTTTTTTAACCTTTATGCAAATTAGACCTTCTTTACTACCTTCTGCACATATATTTATATCTACTGGAGATGGATGCCTTGCAGTGCTGACAATGGCAATCACAGTCTTAGCCACATAACACAGGATCTCATTTAGCCCGTAATGCACCCCAGAGTCTGGGACTGAAGCTCCATGCCTCCGGGTCCGTATGACTGCCGAGCTCCAGCATCTACAGATTACACAAGCCATGTGGGATTTGGATATGAACAGTAGTTTTACAGGGTTCTGGGAAGACAAGTAGTGGTCTCAGCATCCTGCTCTGGCTGGCACACACCAGCCTGGCCTCCTGGAACAGAACTGTTGAGAACACCCTGACTTCAGTGTGCAAATGCCAATCAGAAACAGAAAAGCAGGCTCTGATTCCCCAAATCCCCACTGTGTTTTCCTTTGTTCTAGTGTTTAGAGCCCCTTTTAGTCAGCTGCACTTTGTATAGGCTCAGACTGAAATGCAAGGATATTTGAGCTTAGGAAATAAAAAATGTATTTGGCTGCACCAGCTCTTCACATAGAGTTTGAGATAGTTTAAGGTAGTCTTCCTTATTCAATCTCTTTTTGCTTCCCTAACGAGAAAATAATTTTATAAAAATGAAAATTCTCATATCGCCTGAGAAACACTATTATTTCAAATTGCAGAACAGTGTTCTCTTTCAACTAAGCACCAGAAGAATGCAATTTTAGGCAAACTGAAAGTTAAAACCTGTAAGAAATATTTCAGTCTGTCTGCAGGAAACAGGTATTTTGTAATAATTTTTAATATGGAGCTGCATTGTCCACAGACTACAGTTCCCAATATTCAACTTCACATCTTGCAAGCTGTCTTCTGCCCTGCAGCACTGTGAAGCATTGCAGAGTGGGACTTGTAGTCTACAAATGGCACAAAATGAGAAAAATTGTCATTGGATCAATCTTTTAAGATGAATATTGGCACCATTTGTACCAGAGGCAGTACTCAACCTTCCTCCACTCCAAATTTTATGGTATACAATATTCTCTCAGCTAGAAACTTGCCTGAATCTTTTTCTGCTCAGTGCAGCTACTCAGCAGTTTCTAATATTTATTTTTCTGATTGGAGACAAGCCTAGTGTAAAAGACTAAGTCTTTGTTGTGTACATTGTTTGCTGATGAGCCTATTCTTTAATATGGCAAGATGCTCTCTCTGTGGAAAATATTGTCTACAGTTTGATTTGAAATTAATGTTTAAAAATACCCGAAATCCTAGTTACTTAGTTTTTATTGGAATCTGAATCCACATTCTTTAATTCAAGCTAAAACTCATTTCTGTGTTGTGTATGACTCCTTTTCTTCAGATAAGAGCTTAAGCCATAAGCTTCAAATGGGAAAGTTTCAAGAGGCCTCTTCATAAACCCTGATTTCAATGAAATGAGCTGGCATTAATTACAGCATGAAAAACAGCCAGGGCATTGAACTGTCTTAGGTTTATCAGAAGTCATGAAAAGATGAAGTTTGGAACCAGCTCACTTTGGGAAACAAGCATTTAGCATCTTTTTCTCTCTTTCTTGATTGAAGATGAACAGTTGACATTAGTAGCCGTTTCCCATCTAAGACTAGAACATGTGAGACAGACATTGCTTGAACTTGGCTACTTTTATAATAAGGCAAATAAAGCTCTGAACTATGTGATTTCTAGAGACTGTTTTTCAGCTGTGTGTGTTATCACATATGTACTTTTTTTGTTGTCCACCCACCTGCATCTGGATGAAAGCCAGGGTAGCCTCAGCAGCAGTGGCCCCTCTTGTCAAGGGGAGAATCTTCAGTCTATCTTTTCTTTCCCCTTCCTGAAAAGCCCATGAATAAACTGATTTAATTATCAGAAAAACAAAACTTAAGGGCTATAAAACATAATGAGCCACTCATGCACAGCCAGATCTAATTCCTAATACAGTTTTCTGTTGGGGGTTCTCGGAAAAATTATTCCCCAGCTATTTGCAAAGCCAGCAGTAAGGTTTCAAGTTTGGAGTCTAGATTATTTAAAGGTGAATCTTATGACTGTATCTAAAAGCAAGCAAATTCCTTTCCTGCTCAAGGAGTATTGCTGAGTCTTTGCCAGCTTAATATGCCTCTCCAAGTTATGGCACCACACCAAGTAGCCTTACGTCTTCATTTCAAGAAGCTTCCTAATGGGCCTCTGTATTTGGCTGCTTTAGAAAATCTTTTTCCTGTTTTCTGCCCTGAAAGCCTTTCTTCTTTCTCAGTTTACAGAAGGACTATAGACTCATTAAGAGAGGATCCTTGCCACTGCCTGCTGACTTTTCTAAGACACTGGCAATGCGTGGTCCCCTCCTTAGGAGAGGCAGCCTCTGATAGTACAGCAAACCAGACATCAGCCCGGGTCAGCACCGAGCCCTACCACTCCCTGCTGAGGATTGCATCTACAGGGACTCGGGAGTCTGGGAGGGGTCTCCCATGTCAGCAGCTCTCCCTGCCCCTCATTGCCCACTTTTTCACCTTGTTCTTGTCTCACAAGTCAGGAGAAGAAATCTGCCATCCTCAAGGTAGCTGTGAGCCAAGGCCTGGCCACAAGCTCCAAAGTTTTGCCTGTTATTAAAACCAGGTCCACAGAGGACCACAACTACCCAGTGGCTGGTGGTGCCATCATATGGAGCTGGGCTGTGAAGTGCTCCCCAGGGCTGGTGCTTCCCTGTATTTGTGGGAATATTCCTGACAATCCATGAACTCAGGTTGAAGCTTGGCAGCTCACTCTACAGGCAAAGGCTCCCAGAAACATCAAGAGCAACTTTATTCCTCTAAACATTTCAATATTAGCCTAGAAATCCATAAGTGGGGACTGAGTGGCACCAGAATTGACAGCTGGCTTTTTGATAAATCCTTGAAAAAATATGCTGCTTTTACAAAATGCTCAAAAATGACCATATCCTTCAATAAATAAAAATATTCCCAATTTCCAGGTTTTATGTCATTTAATTGGGAAAAGCCTAGCAGTCATTTCATGGAGATCTCACAGTACCCATTCCTCTTTTGAGGTATTTTTCACCCATTTAAAAAGCAGGAATATTTTCAGTTTTAGTAAGAGAGATTGAACAGATGGGTGGGCAGACGGTGAGTATAAAATAGTGCCACAGGAAACAGCCAGGGAAGCAGCTTGCTCCCATCCATCCCGGCTTGTTTGTTAGAGGGAAGATGCTATTTGAGGTGTGGACTATAACGGGACAGTGCCTCAAAAGCATAAGGCCTAAACTCATCTTGGTAGCTTTGCTCAATAGCACCCACTGACTCCAGTGGGAACAGGGCCACACTCTATGAACAGTACTATTTAAATGCTGCCTGATATAAAAAGGTTATTTTGTGCAACTGTTCTGCCTTCCATGCCACCTGGCGCACTGTAGGAGTCTGAATGGGAAAAAAAAGCTTTTTACATAATGGAGAGCAGCATATATATTTTCAGGATACTGAAAGCTGCAGGACAGAAAAAGAGGGGAAGGGCCCCGTAGAAAGGCAGTGATTTGGTACCAGACACAAGAGTTTACATTTGTCTAATCTGTTCTAGCACCAGTGCAGACTTGATGTCTGCCTATAGACCTCTCATTCCATTGTGAGCCTCTGGCAAACACCGTCCTCTCAGACACCAGATTTGTTCCTCCTTTCCCTTATGGCCTCTCTGCTGTCAGCCGTGTTCTTGGTGGCACCAGGTTCTCTCATGGAATTTGATTGCATCTTCGGTGAAGATCTGTCCTTTATCGGCTTCTTTGTCCATCTCAATTTCCTCACCATTGTGCCTCCTTCTTTCTGATTTCCATTCTATTGGTTCTTCCCTCTGTCTTGTTCTTCAACATTGCCTCCTCTATGACGTCTACGTGGCCAAGCAGCTTCTCTGTTGCCCAAAAATCAGCTTTCCCTTATCACTCTCCTCAGTACTATAACTGTTTTTCTAATTTCTTACTTCTGAAGCTGTGCAGAAGAATGTACCGCATAGATTCGGGCTGAAATATTACCCTGAAGAGCTATGAATATATATATCCATATATCTATATATATCTATAGATATATCTCATGAAGGAAAAGGCCAAGAAATTATACTAAAGAGTGCTCTTTCAAGAGCAGAAGTCCTTCAACTACAATTTATATGGCACACATATGAATAATTGAAGCAGAGGCTGGTTTAGAGTACTAAAATAGGACATTTGCACATTTGCTTTAATAGCAACACCCCTGTACTTCAAAGGGAGATCTGTCAGGAGTCAGGTTTGTGAAGAGTGTTATGGACCAAAACCCAACAACCTTCCCTCCCCCAATTAATTTATATGGAATGTCAAAATTTTTACAGTGTTGCCTGATAAATTCTGGTGTGAGTATGTGTATTTTCTTGAAGCTCATATTAGTTCAGATGCTGTTCTGCATTTTTAGCCTTTACTCCACAAAGACTGTTCGTAATTTTACAGCCAGGCTTTTTACGTCTCAAAAGCTGCACATTACAAAGGTTATTAAAATTTTATGAGTGGCGGATCTTCAGAGCGACCAAGCCTGGGCCGTCCTGTTTCACATCAGTGCTATCATGCTTTTGAAACATGAAGAAGTGCAAAAAGGAGTTTAAATCTTTTCTGCTATTTATTTACCTCAACTTACTTTTCCTGTAGTCCTACTGATTTGAATATTTAACTATATTGCATTCTTTCATAAGTATATTTACAATTTTTTTTCTGGTTTTCAAGGACGTCTTATCCCATAAACGAAATACTTATTAAGAAGTCTTTTTCATCTGATTATTAACACCAAGTTGTAATATAATAATAAAATTATGCAAACTGGAAATAATGCAAAAACTTTTATGAGAACATAAAAATAACTGATTACTTCCATCTAGCTGTCTATATCTTGAAAATGTTTTCCATAGTTACAATTACTTGTTACTGCTGTAAACAGGGAGACTGAAAAAGTTATGTTTGTTTTCATCTCATTTGGAAACCCCTTCAAAATATTTTGGGATATAATGACTTGTCAAAGTTATGGTATTTCACACAGAGCTTGAAAATTTCCTTACATTACAATTCAGTGATATTATCTAACCCAGTATTTTTTCCTCTACAAATGGCCACTGGCTAATTTTAGATATTGCGTCTAATGAATTATAAAAACAGAACAACTAAAAGAGGATATTCTTCATAACACCCAGTAGGTCTTCAGCTGGTATATAAACCCATGCTGATTTATAATATCTTTTCAAATATTTACTTTGAAAATGTGGTTAGCAGCTAGATTCACCAGGGAGTTAAGAAAACATAAACTATAATGGTTATTTCTGATAATGAATGAGCTGTGGGGTTCTTCCTACCACAAGTAAGGAGAAACATCCTGCTTATAAAATGCAAAATGATGGCTGTTCCAGGAGAGTGGTAAATTAGACCAAGAAGTAGAGATGAAATATAGATTAAGATAATACAAAATTTCAAAGGCGAAAGAGCTAGCCACTGAGGAATGGGGGAGAGAGATTTGTGACTCATAGCCAATGGAAATTAGAAGACCAGGACCAGGACAGGGAGGTAGAGAAGATTGGTTGCATTCTTGCCAACAAAGAAGAAAATAAAGAATTTCATGTTAAATCATTAGGTCACAGACATGACAAATACGGCTGATATTGAAGGTGGCAATTGGCCATGAAGGAAGCAAAGTTATTGTAAAGGAATAGGAAAGTAAGACACAGCTGCACAATTCTCAGCACTAGAAAAACTAAGTAAATTGCTAAAAAAGATGCCATCTATCCAAAAAAGTCACAGAGCCTTGTCCAAAACAGTCTAGCCTGTTTTGAACTTAGCTGTGATAGAAGGTTTATGATTTGGGTTTGGATTATTTTCTGCCGTTTTGTTTTTTTTCTTTTCATAATTTTCAGGTTAAAAAAGTCGATCAGGCATCAAGAAACAATAGCCAGCTTGTCAGTGTTTGGTTAAAATAAAGATTTCTAATAAGAGTTTACGTTAATCTCTTGTTCAAGGATATAATGTTTAAAACAAGTTTGCAGATCAGAATGGAGTTTGGTGTGATGCCTTCTCCCCCAAATGGAATTGAGAGAACATCCTGTAAAGGATGAGACAGCAGATGGTATGCTATCTCCCTGAGGCAGAGACACAAGGTGTCACTCTCTAAGTACAGCTACTGGTAGGTCTACAGTGAGGTATTTCAGTATCAGAACCGGTTTTTGGAACTGATACCAAAAAAAAGAAGAAGAAAAAAGAAAAAGGTCAGGCTTTCTCAAGTCTTGGCAACAGGAGAGCAAGCAGCAAAGAAGACAAAGTGAGTTAATTGTCCCTGCTTCTTCAGTAAATTACAATTTTAGAGCTATGGCCATTGCAAACCGTAGTGTCAAGTGAGTTTGTTTAAGGTTGGCTGGGTATCTCTATGTCATTGTAGCCTCTATGGTTCTTGGAGATTCAATAGACTTGCAAAATCAGTAATGAGGATACATTGAAAGTTCTGGCCTAATGATGCTGCCCAATAGCATCTTCAGTGTCTACAGACTGTTTTAGAGAGACTCAGAAGTGAGCTGAAGGTAGAACACAACCAGGTGGTTTTCCTGCTTTTTTTGTCTTTCACTATCACCTGAAGAGAGAGACTAGGGTTTTTTTGGCTGCTTTGTTTTTGCAAGTTAACTGTTATAAGACTGAGGTTCACCCGTTCTGCTAGAGCATTTGGTTAGCCTTTCACAAGGTAAAGGGGCGACATGATTTGGGTGGAATCTATGTCAATGTAATGAAAGCTTTGAGGGGACAGCCCAGATAAACAAATCAGAAGAGGGAAAAGATGAAAAGAGGAATTGAGTGCCAAAATAAAGTTTGCATTCAAAATTAATCTAGACATGTAAGCATGTGGGGAGCAAAAAACCAAAAAATCTCTAATTGCCTATAAAGCAATATCAGAGACCTGCTTAATGAACAAAGATAATCAGAACTGCTCATTAAAAGGCAAACATTTCACCTAAAAAGTATTACTGAGATGTCGAGGGAACATTGGCATGATCAGCTGTTGAGTAGATTCAATTTCAGGTCAATTAAGTGGGCTTGAAGGGCAGAAATTTGACAGGTTCAGAATTTAATGGTCTCATATTTGGGTAACAGAGTGTCTTGGATTGTGCAGTATCACCTATTCCAAGACTTAAAAGTGTAACTGGTGTAAATTCTGATCATAAAAATCGCAGAGTAGACAGATTATGCACCATCTCATACATCTACTCCTAACTGAGAGTAATGAGGGAATACTGCATTTTCATGAGAGTTTTCATTTTGCATGACACTGCCAATACTAACCTATATTTGCATGTTCATGTCTTAAGTCAGCTGTGCTCACTCAACACAAAGGAACATTGTATTAGGCCTCATCTTGACAGATAAGTAGGGTTTAGTTCACAGAGCCAGAAATTAGGAATAATGTGATATGTTGACATCAGAGAAAGGGCCTCGCTAAGATCTCTGTGGTTGTGCAGATGTGATCACATAGCACAGATGTAATACTGACTTTTTATGTTGACTTTTTGCAAACAGAATGTGGAATAACAATTTTATTGATAATGGGGTGTTCTTGAAACTGAAAAAAATGTGGAGTAAATGAACCATTTGGAAAAAGTCATTTTTCACAGTATATTTTCACAGAACTATGTGAACATGACTGGAAATTTAAGAACATCAAAAACTATAGTCCCTCTACTTAGATGAAAACAACAATGAGTGGCAGGACAAAGCTGGTTGAGAGATAAGGTGAAAAAACCATGAAAATAAAATCATATATAAAAATTCCCTTATTTATATGTCTATGTGTGTGTATATTTATGTCCATATTTATACATAAATTAAAAATATTTGTCTTCTGGTATGTATATTGTAGATGTATTCACAAGATAAGACCTTTCTGATATTTTGAATGATATGAATCAGAAGCAAGGAATTGAGAAACACAGAGAAGGAAGGCAAAAGAAGAAGTAGCCTGTTGCATGAAAATATGAATTGATTATAAGTACAAAAAGCAGAGCCTGAGCAAAGAAAATTCTAAGAATTAACAGATAAGATAGAATTGCCAATAATCAAGGCCGAACACAGAAGTACATTTATATGCAGTAAGGAAAGAAAGCAAATAGTAAAATTATGTCATACAACAATAAAATACTTTCTCTCCCAGAGTAATTTAGGATTTTGTTAAACCACAGGGATTCAATAGAGGCAATTTACAGAATGCAGAATACTTGTAATGCAAGAATTTTTTGTAAGAGCTGTGTGAAAACTGATCACAGAAAATTTTTAGCAACATTAGACTACTTGGGAAATTCTGTCAACTTTAAAAGAAGACAATAGGGCAAACTGAATAACTCCAGACTTTTCCAGATGAATGGTACTAGACATGTTTAAAAATGTACCAACAAGAGTAGCACACGCAAGATAATACTGACCAGGATAAACTTTAAGGATTTAGAAGGTGATATGGATGACATTGCCTGGAACAAATTGACCTGTTCCAAAGTTCAAACTCCAAAATGGAGGCTTGTAAACCAGAAATGGGTCAGGGAAGAACCATGAGATGGTTTAAGGGAGTAAAAAGACAGTTTTTGAATAAGATTCTGGGAATTTGATGAGCAGGGTAAGAGGTGGCATAGCCATGTCTTATGAGTACATACTTGAGAAAGAGGTTTCTGAACAGTGAAAGCGCTTCTGCAGAATGGGCAGAATGATTAAATTAATGATTAAAGGTCTAGTAATTAAAAAATTTTTGTTTAAAATTGTGAGTTTGTGTCAAGCATAAATAAAGGCCCTCCACAATTTTGTTATCCCTTATTTGTGAATTTTTAAACAGGTCAGAGCCAGCACTGTCTGTTCTGCCTGCAGCACATATCTTCATGTCCTCACTAGACAAACCGGTAGACTAAAATCTCAAATACATAGCATAGGAACAAGACTTTTGGCTGATCTTTCTATCCAGAAGGACAACAGGGAGTTCAAAGTTAGTTTCTGTGTCTAATTAAGGTGAACTGCTGCAATATTACAGGCACAAAGTTATAGCAAATCTGATTTTCTATGATAACAGATAAACAAAGTTGAAGGCTGTGGCTAAACCCACCTGTTGTGTCAAGGAATGTGCTTTTCTGTTGCCAAAGTCTACCCAGTCAAACACAACACAAAAGCACTGGGGGAAAACAGGTGGTGTGAGTCCTGGCTGCCTTTGTGTTTTCAATATTGGACTCTTTTTTTTCTCCCTTTAAATAAACCATGCCACAAAAGCAAAGACTAACATCACAGCAAGAGGAGAGTGGATGAGCGCAGGACTTGCTTTCCATATTGTGCCAGACAGCATTCCAGGGTTGTATAAGAGATGTGCTGTGCTATACTTGCAGAGTTTTCACAGTAGCAGTACAACCTAAAAGGACACAGTGACCAGCAGTCAGCTAAATGTGTAGTGCTGGTGTTCATGATGTGGGGACTCTGATTATGGTGTTTCAGCAGTTCGTAGTAACTGTTTGTGGACCTAACGCAATTGGGAACTTCCTTTTTTCAGGCATATTGTTGTTTCTCTATCCTGACCCTTGGACTCTTGTGGCTGATATCCTTTGCCCAGCTGTGTTTGTATAATTCATCCTGCCTACCAACAGTGCCAGGCTGTTAACTCATAATTTGTTTCTCTGGTTGTCCTCCTCCTTCCCCACTTATAGAATTGAAACAGGAAATTAAAGGCATTAATTTTTTATTCTGTATTATTATTCATGGCTTATGATACTTTTACTGATCTTTTCTTTCCCAAGAACTCCCAGGGTATTCACCTCCACTCACATACTCTTAATAATTTTCTTCTTCTAGTGTCCATTTTGGATGGGGTTCATCATCATACCAGCTGAATGTATTTATTCATATAATACCCCCCAGTGTTATTTTAAATTCAATTTTTCATAACTCCTAGCAATCCATATGCCTCTTGAATCACCACTGTGAAGTATGCAGAGGTTTTTCACAGATGGCCAAGTGTTTACCATTAATCAAAAACCTAGCAAGTGTATGAACAATTCCATGTGCTTATTAAAGACTGAAATACTTCTATTTACTAAGGCATTTTTCATTTGCCATTATGTGCCTTCTTTTTTTCCCAAACCTTTATCACCTCCATAGTCTGGAGGTGACCACCTCCAGACATTACAATCAGAATAATGTTATTGACTGTGACTGTTGTCCTCTGAAGGTTCAACCTGTTTCCAAGCCATGAATAATCACAATAAACAGAGGTAGTCCTAAATGCTGCCCCTCTTAGATGCAGAGTGTTACCAGAGCACGAGTCTGTAAAGCTGTCAAGCTCTCATCTATCACACTCACTAGATTTAACTGTAAACTCAGTGTTGGACATTTCCATTACAGCTTGTTCTTCCATCTCACACACCTCAAAATAATCATAGCTCTGACCATGAGAAGCAATCGGTACATCTTGCAACAAAGCTGAAAATTTGGTAAAGAAGAAGAGGGTGCCTGGGTCACAGATGGCTGATGAAAGTAAAGGGGACGCAAAGCTTTTGTTCAGAAGATGGGATTATTATCTGAGTTCTTCCTGATGAACTGTAGTGAAGAGATATTGAAAAGTAATGTACAAAAGGGTTGTTGCTGCTCCCATTTGTTCAGAGCAGAATTGCGGTTGTCTGCAGCTAGATGCAGTGTTTCATTTTGGTAAATTAAAGCCACTTTTATGGACACAGATTTACCTTTTTCTGATTCTTTTTTACCAGAATCGCAGAATCACTACGGTTGGAATTGAGTTCTGAAGGTTACATTGTCTGACTTCTTGCTCATAGCATGTCTAACTTAGAACTTGGAGAAGGCTGCTCGTGGTCATATCCTTTCAGGTTTTGAACACCCGTGCAAGCTCTTCCTGTGTTTCACCATCCTCATTTTGATCCCTACTCAGCTTCCTCATCTTACAATTTACCACTTTAGCTGGGAAGAGGATGTATTTTTGTCCTTTTCCTCAGTTTTGACTTTCAAAGACAGAAAAGAATGTAAAATGTTCTGACAACTGAGAACAGTTCTTTAATAGCAAGTACTTCATGTTTTTGTAAACTATTCTCTCAAAACCCCTCCTCTACCACTAATAATATTTGTTTCTCAGCTGCAATGAGAGAACTAGATCCAGACAGGATCCAGCTGTGCCACCTGGAAACAACAAAGCAGAGACCACTTTCCTCTCCACACCATTAACCATTTGAAATCAGAAGGGTGTGATGTGAAATGAAGTACAGAAACCCTCCTGAATTTTTAGATAAAGACTGTAGCTCCCACATAATACCTCTTCTTCTGTAGACTCTCCTGTTCCTTCTGGCCTGCAGTTAATTGCTATCACAGTCATGGCTATTGTCTATTGTTCTTCAGCTGTCACATAAACATTATGGTGTCAAGTCTAGCTCAACATGCCTGCTCTGGACAGGGGAAAGATTTGTCATTTTAGGAAGCACATTAACTTTTTTGCCTCAAAAGTCACCTACCTGGTCCTTCTTAGATGTCTATTTTAGGAGTATTGGGAAGAAATGGAGAAGTCCTTCTCTGAAGAAACTCACTTTTTATTCATTATTCAGCTACTTGGCAGCCCAAGGACTTGCATAAATAACTCAGATACTTCATTTCTCCATATTGAAGAAAATGCAGCTTATCAGCAGTTCCTTTCTCCTTCCCCTATGTTTTAATATTTTTTCTTTCAAGATCACAGGCACACCTAAAATTTACAGGTTTCCTGTTGGGGCCTACAAAAAACCATCCAACCTCTGTAGGCATCAGGCAGAACAAGGCTGTTTAGCCACCCTTGGATTGTGACAGGCTCCTTGGATGGGTTAGTGAAAATAATGACAATGACTTCTGTTAAATATCTAACCACAGATGATGCACTCCAGCAGTTTCAAGGGTCATTCACTGTTTGGGCACTGATCAGACACTCAGGCACTGCCAATGCTCAGGGCAACCTACAGCCTATTCAAGACAGCAGAAATGAATGGAGGGACTGACTATGGATCTGAGAAAAGTTACCATCTTTGTGTAGGAAAACCTGTTTTCCTAGGTGGGATTCCTAGATGAACTAAGTAGGAAAAAAAGCACAGCATTATGGTATTTTCTGTAACTTTTTTTCTTTGTTTGTTTGTGGAGTTTTTTGTTTCTTTGTGGGTTTTTTCTTCTTGTTTTTTTTTTCTTTTTTTGAGCAGCCATTACATTAATAATTGGAGAACCTTTTATGTATTTTTTTCCTAACCAAGAACAAAAAGTCTGGATTCATGTGTAACCATATGTGAAAAATGCATATAGCTCATCATTTTTCACAGATCACTCTATCATTGCCAGCAATACCATCTCATACTTGGATGTGATCAAAGTACAGATGAAAAATGGCAGGCTGAAATGGAACACATCTTACAATTGGCAAATAGTGGAGGGTAAAGGCAGGGTAATGATTATTCTTGGTTTTTTCACCTGTCAGCTGGACTAAGGCTCTGTGGTATATCTGAGCATGAAGTCCATAGTCCTAGTAAACTCCAGGTAACATGGAATAAAATAGTTGTCTTTGTCTACAACTCAGGATGATGCACATGGAGCAAACCTCTCCTGGAGCTGCATACAAGCTTTTCATAGCATTTAAAACAAAATTAACTCATTGGTATGTTAAAAATGCTAGTGAAGTTGTGCCCAACTTACATTAAAAACCCACTCTGTACGTCTGAGTGGAAGGCAGTCCTCTCCATCTCTGCATTTGGTGCAAAGGACCTCTGTGAGCGGGGTGAATCCTGCCCAGGCACACCCCACTGGGAGCCTTGCACTGAGAGGGAGCTCCTCACCTACCGCGGCCAGAGACCCAACTCTGACCTCTTCAGTCTCACAGCAGCACATGGATTTAAACAAAAGCAAATGAAAATGTCCTCAGAAAACAAAATGTTCTGCCCCTGCTTCTCCCCTTGGGGAAAGGATTATAGTACAAACAAGACATGAAAGATGTTTGTCGTTGTATGTAAGTGCTCAGGTTCTCTCAATACAGCATCAGAAAAAACGCCATATGGATTAAAATATAAAATAGCCTTGCCTACTTCCTGCCTGCCTCTGTCATGTCACTGCCCATACACTCTTTTTCTCCCGTGCATCTCCCGTGACAAAGTGAAACCCTGCTCACCATGAAGCACAAGCACTGTCACTCGGCTCTCACCCTTCTTTTCAGCCCTGTGCTGTGCTGACCGCGGGGACATTTGTAGGCGGGTTGGGAGCAGTGACATGCAGTGGTGCTACCCTGCCACAGCATTGCTTCAAGTGCCTTGTTTGGATGGCTCAAAAAGTGAAAGGCTTCTTTTGGGTTGCATATCAAGTTCAGGTAAGGCTTATCTAAACTCTCATATTTCTTTATCTGTACCCCTTCAAACATCACTCTTGTTGTAAAAAACACCCACAGGTCTGTATTTCTGACCATAATGCTCCATGTGGCTGCAGGGAGGATTTTTCAGGGGGAAGAGGTTGTTCGCTACCTAACTATTGCTTTGCACTTCATGCCACCCAAAGTAAATGGAAATGATTGCAGCCAATTCAGGAATGCTACTGCTGCCATCTCCTGAGAAAAGCTAAGCTGAGCATGTTTAATTGAGCTACAGAAGCTGCTGCTGCCAGAATGTCTGCCTAACCGTGTCCTAATGAAATGGAGTCTTTTGGCTGGACTAGACTAGTCTGTAAATGAGTTATATCTAAGATTACTGTTATCAAACTACAAATATGGGATCCAAAAACACATGTCTAGCAGTTGCCTGGAAATCTGATTTGCAGACATAATATTAGATCACAGTATATGATGTGATTAATCTTCTCTGCTTCCCAAAGGCACACAGTAGAATAGGAAATCCCTGTTCTACTGAGTCATTAAGGTCTCCAAGTCCTGCTAACTTGGAGAGCTGAAATTTTGAATTCAGAGACATAAATGCTGCCGGGACTCTAAGCTGAATTGCTTACCCTTCTCACAATTAACACTAAGAATAGAAATTTTTAGGAAAACTGTCACAAACTACCATAAATTTAAAAACTGTCATGGGTTAATATTAAGTCTTCGCAGGTAATCCTGAGTCACCATTGAAAATATAATTCAGTCTCCTTCACCAATTAAGTTACATCAAAAACCCTGCGAAATTCCTATTTATAAAATCCCCAAATCCAATGATTACTTTTTCCGTTCTCTTTCTCCATATGCAGACGTGATTGCATATATTCTCACAGACAACAAAATGATTTGTACTTTCTAGGAGCAATTATGTGGATCTAAAACACTTTCCCAGAATCTTCTTTATCAATTATTGAAAGCAGTATCTTGTTATAACAGTTCAAAAAATGTTCTAAAGCCACATATTATATACAATACCCTCTGCAACGAGGGGTGATAGACAGTTGGAATGACAGTCAGCTCCAGGGCTTTCTTCATTAGCAGCATCTTGAGACACAATCCTTGCATGAAACTGTGCTGTGTCATCTGCACCCTGCTGCTGTTAATCAAACTTTTTTCCCATTCACTCCTTAACAATAATGCTCATCCTGACCTTTGTAAAGTACTTCAACATAAAATCACTAAGAAAGTATTAAATAATATTATCTGATTATTACAGCTCCAGTGATAACGATGGAAAAATATTTTCTGTGTTTGCCCAGAGCTAATGACTATTTAACAAATATCACTATAGTAACACGACTATTTCTAATTTTCTTTCAAATTACCAATGAGACTTTGCTTCACTTTCAAAATGAGATGTTTCTGCTTTTAATTTCTGAAACTGAAAAATTCTACCATTTTTTACAGTAAAAATTCACCTTTCTTGATCACAGAAGTGGCAGTGTTGATATCCTTTTTTTTTTTGCAAGCCATAAAGAAAGAGAATAAAACTCCTTTCAAAAGACTTAGTCTGAGAGCTGAAGAAGAGATTTGGAGCCTCTGCTCCCACTATCCTGTATCCTATGTGTGTCTCCCATCTTACATCCCACAGAGTTTTTCTCTAGCCTACAAAATATAAACTACATAGTTTTGGCAGAGTACTAAAAGTGGGGAAAGGTGGCTTTTCAACTTAATATTCCTCAGTCAGCAGAGATGGTGGTAGAGAAGAATGGATGAGAGCAGTGATGGGCCACGACCTTGCAAGTCATTCAGCTTTCTCACTTTTGAGAAAAGCTTTCTCAGCTTTCTCACATATTGCCACGGGTTCTTATGGGGCTTCCCAGAGCCTGCTGACCTCTTCTGCTGCTGCAGTGGGTCTTACCTCGGCACTGGCAGAGGAGTCAGCGCTCAGGCAGTGTCCAGGAGGGGATGTTGCTGGCTGGATTGCGATTGCCGCACACTGCTCAGCTGTGACAGCATATGCTCAGCATTCAGAGCCAGGAAAGGACATGATGCTGTCCTTGCACACTCTGAACAGCCAGCAGCCTTCTGGGGAGTGAGGAGATGGACAAGTGAAATGTGTCAGGGAGGAAAGGGGAGCCAAACTGAGTGTCAACAGGAACAGCAGAGAGAAGAGGAAAATGTATGAGAAAGGCAAAAGAAGAAGGGTTGTGCTAAATGGCAAAAGGGCAGAGAGGGGAGTGAACAAAGTGCTGAGGGAGGGAAAGGACCTGTGACAGTGACAGGAGATATTTTCTTATCTATAAAAGGATCCACTAGGGAAAAAAAAGGCTAAAACCCCAGTGTCTGGAGTTTTCTGAGGACATACTTACCTTGCTTTGGCAGTTCCCAGAGCAAGCTGCAAAGTCTGCCTCAAAAAAGCTACCATTCCTACTGTAGTCTAAATAGACTGTTAAGGATCCTGTGTTAACAAAAAGCTGGATTTATACAGAAATTAGCTTTACAGTAAAGTCCTCTCTGTGTGTCAGTATGTGTTTGAAATAATTTCAGTAAAAGCTTATCTAAAAAATACCACTAGAAAGAAATTCTCCATACTTTCATTCTAGAAAGAATAGGTGGTTTTGCTCATATTGTCTGGAACAGATCAGAGCAATGTATGCTTTGTCCCCTCCTCCTCCTACACATCTTAGCAGTTTTTACACCATCTTCACCTTTAGGACCTGTTCCTGCATGGGAGCTGAGGATGGTGTTGGTATTTCTTCAGCATCTGAGGAATGCCAGGATACCCTACACATTCTGGCTGCAGCAGCATTCAGGGCTGCAAGAACCTGAATTTCTGCAATAAACCTCTTCATCTCTGCATCAAGAAGCTTCACGCTGTGGGTCCTATCAAAACTTCATGAGAGCTGCAGATCTGTGTAATTCTGGTTCTGAAGCAGCTGCTTGGGGAGCTGGCAGGAAACAAGGACAAAAAGTATTCTCTGTGGTACATACAAAGTTTATTTACTCTGACATTCTTTGTTGCACCATTTTGGCTTCAAAGGACAGCCTTGTTAGTTGGAGACTTCCTGACCAGCTGTGATTTGGTATTCAGCAGATCTCCTATCAAAAATGAGGGGATAGAGTCAGCAGCAAGGGGAATTTTTTCATGAACACAAGCAGGAAAATGAATCAGACCCCCTTTTCTTCTCTTTATCCTGTTCCCTCAGAGGAAGGACAAAAACAGGACTGGGAATTATTGAGCAAATATGGAGGTTTATGTGGATGTAGGTGTAATCTCTGCTCAACATAATATGTCTCTAATGATTAGGCAGAGAGTTTCAATATAACACAGCCTTTAAAGCCTCGATATTTGTTCTAAAGTTCACATTGATTTTCAATCTTATATTTTACATTTTGATTACTGCTTAGTTCAGAAAACCCCCAAATATCTTGACACCTGATAAGAAAACATTATGAACAATTAAAAAATTCACCTGACTTTTACTCATCAAGGAATGGTAGTAACTGAATGACAGTAGTATTTTTTTTGGTACAAACCATTTCTTCCAGCGTGCCCTATAACATACAGCTATAGCTGGTCTTTTTTCTCTAGGTGGAGTAACCTCTCTGTTGTCCTGCAGCTACAAATAGGCAGTTAGGTTTTATTGCCAGCAGCTGCTCCACTCCAGAAAAGGAGGAGGCCTCCCTCCATTCTGATTAGCCACATGGTCTGAAGGTTTTATTCAACTTCAGAGAACACTACAATTGGCAAAATGGCAAACTACTGAATGTCGTGCGTAAGCATGCAATTATATTATAATTCTTGAATGTAATACTCTGCACAGTTGCTACAATGTTCAGCTGAATCTTGCAGCAGTTAGTTGACCAACTTATTCTCTGAATATAAGGGTTTATGGAGGAATAAATTGCAGGCACTGAAGTTGAAATTAGGAAAGTACTTCACATGCTTAACCCTATATTCAGGACAGAAATTAAAGAACGTGACTTACTCAGAATACATAGCAAGACTAAACATGTTATTTAACCTGAGACCCTTAAGTTAGAGATGAAATTTACTGTGTGTGGACGTAGTTTATTAAACAGGCTGATGGACTGGTACAAGGTAATAACCAGTTCTCAAACAAGCAGTATAATTTTATCCCTCGAAAGATAATTTGTTTCTACAGGAAAACTATTTATGAAGTGTTTGAGACACATTGGCACTACAAAAGAAGTAATAAAAAGACATTAAGTAATAATAAGATTAATCACAGCAATTAATAATAAGACAACAAGGTTTTCTTATACAGCTTTTAGGTTTCTTGTTTCCTCCAGATGAAAAATACATTTGCTCTGTAATGTTAGTTCAGTTAAGTGCAAGAATTTGCCTCCAGTGAGACTTTCCACAGCCACAATCAAGAGTCAGTACCATTAGTCCAGTACAGAGCCACTCTCTTGACCTGGATAAGCAGGGACAGAGTACACTAAACATCATGGCAGTTCTATGAAGAGTGTGGTAATGATGGAGCTAGGTTATTCATTCTGCCACCCAATTTTGACTGGTACCTCAGGGACTGCTGTGCCAAAGCCATATCTCCTTAGTGCTTGTAGTCTACCTGAGAGGAACAGCTTACCTAGACTGAAGAGTCTGTTTTCAGACTGTGTACGTCTTTTCACTGCACTTGTAGAGTGCAACTGGACATACTTAAGGAGTACTGAATTATCAGTACCGAAATACAGTTCACTAATTTAAATTACTTTTTAGTTCACAAAGTCCTTGGGCTTTGGTAATAGAGATAATATGTATTTTGTCTGCTTCTCTGTTCTGGCAGAGCCATCCATTTATGGCATGATAAAGTCATTAGTGCTGCTTATGTGTCACCACGTAAATGCTTTATTTTGTTATCAGGTATCTTTTCTTCGAGCTTTAACTGTCAAGATGCATTTTAGTTTCCTAAATTATGTAATCTAATTTAACAAAAACAGCTGGAAAAAAAAGTAAATACACTGACAAAAGCAAAACATTATTTCATTTATGAAATTTGTTACTAAAAGCATGCTTATTCAGTGTGCTCTCTCATTGCTATTTATCAGCATTTGTTTAAGGTTGCAATTGAACAAAGAACAGTAAATGCAGTTTAGTGTAGAAAGGCAAGGTCACATGGCCTTGGCCTTAGTTAATTTATCTTTTGTGACAGATTCTATTTTCTGCTACTGGTATTACTACCAGCATTACATTTTTCCCATGGTAGTGCATCTGGAGCTCTTGCATTGCCAAACTTAGTGGTAGCATTTAATTTGTGTGACATTATTCAGTTATCAAGAAAAAGCGCATGCTGAGAAACACTGTGGCTAGTTAATGATAGCATAAAAAATGAGTTCCTGTAAGCAAGAGCAATGTCTCAAGTACTTTGCTAAACCCAGTTCTTTTCTGAGGCTGCAGTATCCCATTCCTGTCACGGGAACCTGGGCATTCACCAAGCAGGTCTCCAGATGAAGGTTAACAGGTAGATGTGCTGAGACAGTAGACACAGAATGAGTTTAACAATTAAATTTCATATATTTTCCCTTAAGTAATGGCAGCTGGACAATGTGCAAAGACTGCAGCACTGAATTATAGGAAAGGCACACTGAGATCGCTCTATTCTATTCCTCTTTCTGTGTAAAATCGTCTCTACATATGTGATTTCCAACAAAACCAATCTAATCCATCCTTGGACACCTACAGTGATGGAGAAGCCATGTAACTCATCATGTATTTCCAATAATATTATACTTACATGGCTTTGTACGATGTTCTGATGTTTATATCCATGTTAACTGAAATACAAATAAACCCATGGCATGAGTAGCTGTAAACAATGGGGCTATTTCTATTTTTCAAAATAGAAAATTTTCACAGAGGGTCCTACCAGGCTTCAACTGGGGTCTGTTCTTGACAAAGCATAACTTTCTACCTTTATGTACAAACTGAAAGACAAAGTAAAATGACAGTAAGCCGGCTTGGGAAATTATGGAAGCTAGTGGAGTTGTAAATTAGACAGATGATAATTATAGAGAATTGATCATTTGGTAGAGTGGGCTGATTTGAATATCCTGTTTTAGTACAGATAAATTTGCACTCATATATCTAAGGAAGAAAGAGCATAGTTTATACAGACAGGATTGGACTAAGTATTTCAAAATGATACAACATGAAAAGAAGTCAGGGTCTTGGTAGATAATTAAGTGAACAAGAGTTTGCAGTAGGATGATGCAATTAGAGAGTGAATGTCAGCCCTGAAGCCTAAGCAGGGAAAATATGAAGTGGGAGTAGGAAGCTGATATTAGCTCTGTTTATAGCAAATGTATAACCATCACAGGAATGCCGTGTGCCACTCTCATACCCACAGTTCAGAATGGACTCTGATAAATCACAAGGTAGTCAGAAAGTCCTGAAAAAAACATGCTGAGGTCTGAAAGGCATGCCCTATTGTGAAAAGCTAGGAATGAGCAAGCTGCCTATCTTATCAAAGTCACAAGCAAGGAAGACTATTGTAAAAGATGTAAAAGAAGTCTTTGACGGTGATTGGTTTTTCAGTATAAGAAAAAAAGGCATAACAAAGGACAGCATGGGATATTTTTCTCTTGAAAAAGTGATATGTAAGATCTAACTGCAAATAAAGCCCGTTAAAAAAATCAAACCACGCAGAGAACTATTACCCACATTGCTAGCGAGGTGACGGATCTTCTACTCTGTACTGATATTTCTAAAGGTCTTTCCTTGGATATTGCACTTTCAGGAGAAATTATACACCTGCTGCTGAGACTTACAGCTGAGGTGCTGCAACTTGCAGGAGCATAATGATCCCTTCCGACCTCAAAGTCTGTGATTAGGTGACTAACATAATTCTACTTTTTCTTTGAATTCTATCAAATAATATTGATGTATACCTGCTGAGGAAGTAGCTCTAACATTTTTGAGTTTCAAAATCAGGGATAATACTGCAACAGTTTGGGGCAGATTTATCATCACTAAAATCAACAGACTCGTATTTTAAAATAATCCTGAGAATGGGGAGATTGTAAGCTTGTTTCTGCATGGCACAACCTTTTCCCACCAAGGAAATAGCCATTCCAAAATCGTGCTGAATCACTGGAACTGGAAACAATATTTCATTGTGTTTCTATGGCGATTAGTTCTGCTGAATACAGAAAAATCACATCTTTCAGTTTGTCATTTTGTTTGTATGTTCTTATATTTGAAATAATATCTAACTGTTAAGTGGTCCTGACTGCAAAAACACCAGACTGTGTTTTCAATAAATAATTCCACTTTAATGGCAAAGTAATAATTTAGACAGATACAGTGTGCACACCTGCAAAAAAAATATACGCAAGCTGGTTTACAAGCTAGAGGAACAATAAACCAATAGAAAATACATCATCCAGTTAAGTCCGATGACACCAAATACTTATTATTAGGGTTTTACAAAGACTACAAAAATTTTCAGATGATTTATTTCACTGTTTCTGTCTATTTACAAGATATGTTACATCAAAAATGTACAAAATATAAAATGTGTACAGACAAATGTTTCACAAACAATTTCTGAGTTGTAAACTAGGTGGACTCACTGAGATGTACTGCAGGAAGTTTTGTATATGTAATATTGTGTGTTTGTGAGCTAAATATGGCAGGAAGAGATTTGCAGGTTTGCTCAGAGCACAGGTACTAGAAAGAGCAGCTTTGCTTTAGTTCTTTGAGTCAGTCAAGGTGTATGAGCTGATATTTTGCATTAGAAATGAATCCAGATTTGGGGGGCACGATGTTGGTCTGAATGAATCCTACATACATAAATTCAGAGTATTATTAGGGCAGTAGCACCGTGTAGGAACCTCTTGATTCAGCGATGCAGCTCAGTGCCATTTGGAAACTGCATTGATTTCTTTGAGTTACAGCAGATGGCCACAGGGCGGCCACGAGGAGTGAATAGCACCAGATACACATCCTGAAGATAACATCCACGGAGGTGTACAGTACATGACTACACAATGCCAGAGCCCTTAGGTACCTTCTTGCTCACGTGCACCTATTTTAACCTCACGCCACTTGTATTGAAGGGCGTTTCTGATTACTCTGAGCAGTCTGAATGCAATGTGGTTGTAGCCTGCCATGACAAATGACCTTAAAACATTTTCAGACTTTTCCCCCCAAAATGTATTGGCTTCATATAGATATTGAAACGTGCTGACTGTAGCATTGATAGCTCCTGCATAGTCATAACAACTGTAAGTACAGGACAAACACACCAGGAATAACAGCTTTTAGGGTTTGCATTCTGTATTTGTTTGCAACATACAGGAAATCTCAGCAAGTGAAACATCTCTTAACACCAACAGAATAAAATACAATATTTTTTTGTTTGTTTGTTTTCGATTTGATTTGTGCAAGGCTTTTTTTTTCTTTTTTTCTTTTTTTTCTCTATATTTACAATACCCACCCAGTAGACTGTGCAAAACCAACCCACTTTTACAGTATAAACTCTTCCTCTTCCACAGTGGACATCACTGCTTCAGTGTTCTTTTATGCTGAATTCTTCATGTACAACAATAGCAATCAAAACAACATGCTGAAACTAGAAAAAGGAAAAAAAACCCCCATATATTTGTGCTCATGCTGCATCAAGTGCATCCAGCTCTGCTGGATAAGTATTCAAAACATCTATCCTCCAAAAATTCCATTCCCTGGGACCAAATGGATTTGAGCCGATTTTGTCAGCATTTAGGTGGCAGTGAAAGTGGGTTTGGGTTCCTTGTGTATTTCTGAGGGTAGGCAGAGCAATCTATTCACAAGATAAAAATATTATATAGCAACTGTTCTTTCTTGTATCCATTACTTTAAAAAATCATGATATACAGATATGAGGCTACTATGTTAACTGATGTTTTCTCATTAGTAAATGAAGAAAAAAACAGTGTAAATTACCAATGGTTTAGGAATTAAACCAACTGTAAAACTGTTCTAGAAATCTGTTTTAAGGCAGTGAGACAGCACCATAAGAAATGTTCCTTCTTTCACTGAAAAGGCTCAAACAAATGAAGCCCTAAAAAGCCTTTAATCAGTGTTGGTTAATAATTGGTAGAAAACCGTTGTTAAGGAGTGGGCAGGTGGTTAAAAAAGACCCTTGTGGTAAAAATAACTTTATAAAATCTGTGACTTGTGTACTAAAAACTTGATGGAGCGCATCACCGTGACCATGGCAGTTAGAATTAAATTGGCACTTATCCAGCATATCACAGTCATGTTTTCTGGTGATTGCACAATACTGTTTGTGCTTTCTGAGTTACTATCATCTTTTACTCATTTTGGAATGGGCAGTAGTGTATAAGACAAACACTACTGCCATCCTGTGACCAGCACCATGTGGCACAACAGAGGTTAGAATATAATTAGAAGACTGCATAGTTCATGCAGAGCCTCAGGGTAAACTGAAGGAAAAAAAAAACCTAAAGAAGTTTCACTGTAAACTTGTACAGAGAAACACAGACGGAGAGACAGAGAGAGAGAAAGAGGACAAGGGGAAAAAAATATTCCAGTTTGGCTAACGTGTGCAATCTGCTCAGATGCCCTTGGTCTAGGGCACTTTCCAGTTGACAAATGGAGTCTCACTTGGCTCCATAGGTATTGAAATGCCTTGAAATTAAACTAATTCAAGCTTTCCACTTCAATTTTTCTTCCTGACTTTGCAGAGTTAGGTCTCCTGCCTACCTACAACACCCCATTCTCACTCAGAGACCTCGGTGTGCTGCTTTAATACTGGCAGTGGTCTAGTGGAAACAGATTTTACCATCATCCTCCACCAAGATTTGTCCCTTTCAGAGAGTTGATTCAAGGGATGAATCCAAAATGTCATCGTGGTGGCTGGTGTCACTGTCACAGCTCTGTGCGCTCGAATAGTTGGCTGCCTCTTGGAGCCTCATTAGCATATTCATCTGAAAGAAGAAAGCAATGTTTACATAATCTCGTCTCATTTAATACTGCAGTGACCGTGTTAAAATTTAATTAAGCTCCCTTGCTTGTATGAGGTGTGCTGCTCTATATCTGAGGGACCATACTAAAGGATTTCATAAAGGGCAGGGTGTTAGCAGATCCTACTGACACTCTTTTAATTGCCTTCTGGTTTTTAAATAGAAATTTAAGGGTCCAAAGAGCCAGAGGGATACAATGGAGCTGCCTGATAACTCTCTTTAATTCAGGGGTGAGGCCAGCTGCAGCTGCAACACTGGCAGGGGAAGGAAGCCATATCTCAGCTGGACATCTGGGCCCATATTCGGAGACAAGCTTCCAGATAATTTTTGGATGGTGTAGATGCACTACATTGGAAAAGCAACTGAAAACATAATCACAGTAACATACCCACTCTACAAGAGAAAGATGGGGAGGGAATGAGAGAAGGGTGGACTGATGCCAGCTGCTTCATAAATGAGCCCCATCTGCTGTTGAGGGGCTGACCTCAGCAGTGGTACAGCAAGAGATCCTCCTACCCAGAAGCGTAGAGCCCCCACATATTTTGGGGATTACTGGTACCTGAAATCCATCTGAAAAATCATCAAATAGCAGCATTAAGCCCCAGAAAATTACTTGGATGCTTGATGCCTAATTCTGTGTAATGGCCAGGATTTTATTCATAAAAATCCGCTTCTGCCAGCATGCTCAGGACTGCAAGCAATGTAGACACTACTTTCGTGTCTTTCAAGGAACAAACACACTGTCATTACAAAAAGCAGGCAATGAAAAACACTATTGTGTAGCTTTTGCTGAAGCTTTAACAGGTATCCATGCTTGTGAACACAGGACACATGTGGCGGGTGTTCAATACAGCCTGCACATGAAATGCCCTGTTTCCACAAGGGCAGTGTTTGTCTACCCATGAGCTCCACCAGAGGCAAGGACAAGCCCTCCAGTCACAAGTTTCAAGCTTCTGATATTTACTCAGGTACAGATGCTGGCCACAGTGCACAGGGTGAACGGATACTGAACTCAGGCTGCCTGAGTGTTTTCACCTTCGTGGAGACTGTGCTGTGCTGGAAGCCTGTCTGATACACTCACTGGGAGCCCAGATCACAGGGTCACACTATCATCGGATAGCTTATGGACTGGGAGAGGAGTTCAAATTAGGCGATTTTCTGCACTTCTTTATGATGCAAGATCTGGTTTTGAACAGGAAACAGTCAAGCTGAGGAGCCATTTTCTTAGCATTGATAAAAGTTAAATGCATTTTCCTCTGAGAAATTCCCTCTTCCAAGGGCTGACTATATTCCTGAACTACAGTTCTCTACAATGATATTTTGAATTGTGATACAGGCAGTCCACAGAGAAAGAACTACACAAGAATAGCAGTTCAACATAAGCATTTTAATAGTTCATTATCAGAGAAGGCAATGGTAAACCCAAATGTCTGTGATTGTGTTTAAATAATACAATAAATGGTATTGAGGGAAATCAAATTTTTATCATTTAATGCCACCACACTTGCATTCCTTTTACATTAAGACTGTTATACAGTCATCAGTTATCTTGAAATATTCTGACGAATGGGAGAGCGGCTGTCTAATTTCTGTTTTCACTAAATTCTCTAAGGTAGACAAGTTAGATAATGTGAATATTTCAGTCCTTCGTTTGTATAATGTAGATGAAGAACTGCCCAATGCAGAAAGATGTTTTTACAATTAAACTGATTAATAAGTTGCTGAAGAATGGTACCTAAACATTATAATGATGAATACCAGATAAATTTCTGGCCAGATGGGAAATGCAAACAATGTAGGGACATACCAACACGTTGGTTATACCTGCCCTCCTGATAGATTTTTACTTTCATTTTCAATATTTTAATAAATTCTTGCAGGATTCATTTTAAAAGCCTGTTTTGGAACAGGTGCATAGTAGATTTTTACCGTGCAGTAGATTTTTACTGCACAGTGTATAATTTAACGTGTGACAGTAAAGTACATACTGAAAAGCCTTTTCCCAAAAGTTTGAATCTTACCAAGGGATCCCCCTCTGTATCAGTCTGTGGAACGTGCTTAGAGGTTGTTCCTTCCTTTGCTGATGCATAACCTTCATAACCAACATCTTCGGGTCTTAACTGAAGTAGTGATGGCCACTCATGCTGTAGAGATGCAGAGTTCCATGGATAGGTATCAGCTACCCACTTGGAGGGATCCTCCCACGGTGCCCTCTTACCGTACATCTATAGCATGGATATGACACAGGTAAGTATTCCACAGTTTTCGGTACCAGTTGCAACAGCAGAAAAAAAAAGGCATCACAAACATCTAAAGCATTTTAGAAAGTGGTTTTCTTTCAGATGTTCTCAGCCAACAGATATAATAAGACATTCAGAAGACCTGATCATCTCCACTAATGCTCCTTCAACACACAAAGTGGCTGCTAGTTGAAAAGCACTCCATAACTAGCGATACTTGTAGACAACAGTGAAAGCCACAAGTACTTTATACAATGTGAAATGAGACCTTCAGGTAATTTGCTTAAGGCATACCAGTGAAATTAACTTAGGCCTATCAAAAGCATTTGAGTTAATTGGATTTTGTTTGAAGTGAATTAAAAAGTGTCAGTACAGATTGTTCACTTCTCCTGGCAAAATGCGATGCAGAAGCAGACATCTGCCCACATCATAAGTGTGAGAACTTTCAGAAGGTTAAGAGAAGAACTTCACAAGGGATAGATTTTTCCCTCCTATGAAGCTGCAAAATGCTTATGAATCTGGAAGGAGGACAAACTAAGAATGAGAATATTGTACTTTTAGGAGGTCTGGTAGCTTCCTCACTAAAATACACCCCTCTCTGCATTGCTCTTCACAAGCAACATGTTAACCTAGAGCCCCTTGGTTGCTGCTTTAAAGATTTCCTTTAGCTGTGACAATGACACATTGGGATGTAGAGCCATTCACCAGGGCTTTTCGTAATTTCTCCCACCTCCAACAGTCTGACACAAACCAAGGAACCACACAATATTGGCAGGGCATGCATTCATGGACGATATAGATGGGCTGTACTCCTAAAGGGAGTAAAGCAGGGAAGGATTTTAGTGCTAAAGGCAGAGTGATGAGTTGTGCTTATCACTGCAACACTGCCAGGCACTTGCTGAATCCAGAGCTTCAGGTTAGGCAGCCAGGTTCCCTGTATGATGCACAGAGGTACTCAGACTGCTTCTGCCCTACACTGAGGCTAGACTGCTACAACAGGGATCTGCCGAAATAAACCAAGAGGAAATGTTTCTGAGGGAGATAGCAGGCTAACTGTAGGCTGTAGGCAGCACTTCCCTTCATCTGAGATTAACAGTGACTAAATCTTTTCTGTAATCTGGAGAAAGGCTTGCAAATTCTATGTCTGACAAGTGAGTGCAAAATACCTGGCAGTTTCTACCCATCTCTGGTTCCAGGAACACCTAATTATATATATAAAAGATTTCTGTTTATTATTAATAATGTTATTCTATGGAAGTCATCCAAAGCAGATAAAAATTGGTACAGTTCATGAAACCAGCATATTTTCTTCTATATGCTGCCATCTTCTGCTCCAGAAATGAAGTTTTCATTTAAACAGTTACCCTGTATGCTTGGGAAATAGGAGCATTGAGGAATATCACTGTATTTTTATAGCTGGCTAAACTAGTGCTGTTGATCTCACTGTCACTGTTCTATCAAATGTTTGGCAGTTTTCTGCACCAGGCATAAACACTGCAATGCCCAGAGAGATAAACAGTTTTAGGAAATGAGATATTCAATAGTCAAGATTCTAAACCTCCATCACATTAGTATGTCACTGTGTCAATACAAGGTGATAAAGAAACTGCAGCTGCTTACATAGTTCTTTGCCTAGTCCATAACAATCCCCTCTGCACTATGTAGTAATTTCTTTTAGTGTCATGTGTGGAAAAAATTGCCTTTCCACACAGCATCTTTTTAGAGGACATAGAATTGCGATGCATAAACAGAAAAGGAAAAGGGAGGAAGCAAATTAAAGATTGAGAAAAAAATAGAAATAAGAATGGATTAAGGTCAAGATTTAGGTTTGCTCAAGAGATGTGGAATTGTCTGATATCCTAACCTCCCCTGGGATAACCCGGAGAGTTATCTTCCTGGGGGAGAGCTCATTGTAACATTCCAATACTTGAAGGGTTTTATAAAAAAGAGGGAGAACAACTTTTCCATGTGGGCAGATAGTGATAGGACAAGGGAGAATGGTTTCAAACTAAAAGAGGAGAGATTTAGATTAGATGTTAGGAGGAAATTATTCACTCAGAGAGTCATGAGGCACTGGAACAATCTGCCCAGAGAACATGTGGATGCCCCATCTCTGGAAGTATTCAAGCCCAGGTTGGTGGAACTCTGAGAAACCTGATCTAGTGCCCATAGCAGGAGGGCTGGAATTAGATGATCTTTAAGGTCCCTTCCAACCCAAGCCTTTCTACAGTTCTGTGAAAATATCCTTGTTCACAAGTTTTTTCCACAAGCCAGTGTACCTACATGTGTATGTAGGTGGGAGAGGATTACACAGACCAAAACTATTTTCTTGCATCAGTGTAAAGTTTATTAACTGTTCCATTCAGGGGTAGGCTGAGACTGCCATGACTCAGGGAGACAATCTGAACTGTATCTAGCCATGCTGTGAACTCTTTAAACAGTGGAAAACCGCCCCTCCACTACCTCCAGTCACAGGGGAGAAACCCTCTTCATAAAATACAATGTATGTTAGTGCTGAAGCAGACAAAGACAAATTACACATCAGAGTAAGAGCAGGTCAAAGGGAATTTGAGGCTGATTTCTATAATCCCTCCAAAGTTTTCCTCTTGCAAATGCAACAGCATTCACACTAGGATGCATTGGTTAAGAGTAGTGTGAAGAAAGCCTATGAAAGCAGCTAAAAAAATTTCTAGGAAACAAATTACATACCTGGAGTCCTTCTCTCACAGCTTCCAGAAGATATGGAACCAGGGAATAGTTCCAGAGGTCTGTGAACCACACTCTGGAGCCATCAACATCCATAGGGCAAGGGAGGAAGAGACGGGGACCTGAGAAGTCAAGTTGTGTATTAAGAAAGGTAGAACTAGGGAACACAACGCAATCTTCACAAAATTTAAAAAAGCAGTGTTGGAGCAAGCTCAAGTTAATAGAATACTAACACAGGACTGCATTAAATGACCTATCAGTCTCCTGTTATTAGAAATAAACTGGTATCACTCCAATTTTAGGGCATGATGAACACTTACAAGTTTTATGACAAAGCTATGTAAAAGGTTGACTTCTTTGCTAACATAGATATTCTGTTAAAAGACCCCAGGTCCAAGGGTTTTTATTGCTGTAATTATACTGTAGTGTGAAAGCAGGAGAAAAAAATTAAGCTTAGAAAGTTGTTACTGAGGTAATATTTTAAAGTTTAATTTTAAAAATTGTGATATTTTACTTTAAAGTCTTTAGCAATGAAGGAAGAAATACCAGGAAATACATATTCTCTAATTAAACTTTTCATTTTCATTTCAATATTGCTGGCAACTAGACAAATTCCTCACACTTATGTTGTACTTCCCATTGAGAGATAACAACTTAAAAAAATAACATATTCTTCACAAATCCTTAAAATGCACAGTCTGCCTCCTTATTTCAAACCATTCCATCAATGGACTCACCAATGGTTACATCTGAAGAGCTGTGCGTTTCTAGGAAGCTGTTGAGATGATGCCATGTTTTGGGGATCCAGTCAATGATTTTGATAAGCTCATTATTGCGTATGTTCTTTTCTATTTCAGTTTCAATCAGTTTTCTTCTCAGATATCTTCCTAAGAAACCTTTAACAGGCTCTGTGTGATTCGCACACAGCACCCACCTGGGTAGAAGAGATAAATGTCAAGCAGCAATGAATAGCAAATACATTATTTCCTCTTAAACATATAGATGAAAGTAATGTCATAAGCTTCTGAATCTCATTAGTCAGCAAGTATAACACTGCTCCAAAAAACCTCATTATTGCTCACTGCTTCAACACAGCCACTTCAGGTCCCAGCAGGAATTCAAGACACTGCTGAAGACAAGTGAAATGTAGGAATGCAATCACCTTCAGCAACTTGCTAGAGGTGCCAGACGGTATCTTACTTTTTTTACCATTTCCCCACACCATTTGGAGACCCATCAACAGAGGAGAGACACTGAGACTAAAATTCTTTGCTGTGATGAGACACAAGATCAATATTTGTCAAAGAACTGGGCTTAGAAGCAGACATGGCCACAATAAATACAGAGTGAATGTACCTGAAATTGTGATGCATCTCCAGATTTGGTGAAGAAGAAACTCCCTGGTTCATGGTTCCAATAATATAGGGACTGGAAAGATAAAAGCCGTAGCATTTTTTGAGGGAGAATTCATTCAAATATTCGGAGTATATTCTCTCTTCTTATTTGCACTAGACCAATTTTAAAAGAGTCTCTGGATGTACTGTAGTCATAGATTTAAAATATTTCCAAAGTGCCCTTTTAAAAATATTTATTTGTATATGATTTCCCTCTTTGCACATATGTAGTTTACTAGGACTCATTGGTGATGAAGAAATAAACGAAGCAATCCTGTCTTAATGTAATTCATAATTTGGCTGTAGGCTTAGCATTTTAATTTCAAAAGCTAGTGATCTCAAATAAGACATTGCATGCAATGATTTTATGAAGGGAAGTCCCTATGATGGCACTTTTCCAGCAGAAATAACCAATGGTATAGGCCAGTAAAAGTTCTAAAAAACATTATTATTTTACTCTTGCTTGAGAATAAAGGACAGTCAGCAAATTTCATACTGCTGCACTGCTGCAGGACAACCGTGGGAAGGGCAAATCTGCTAGATACACAACTGGTTCTACATGGCATGGTTTATGCCAAATTCCAGTATTCAAAAGTGTAAGCTGTTCTCATGGTACTAATGAGCTTGTATAATCTGACAGGGTGCAAAGGATAAGACTGTAATTCACTCAAGTGTTTAAGTACATTGTTAAATTTTGTGGTACATTTACATCTCACTGAGAAGCATGGGATTCATGTAAATGAAGCGAAGCAGAAAACTGAGTACTTGGCTGAAGAGGGTTAAAATTATTGAAACATGTAACAGCCTTGTAGATGGCCTATGGGACTCTACGTTTCCACTGAGACATTTTATTTTGCAAAATAACAAAGAGCATTTAATCGCAAAAGACGTATGGAAGGAGAGAGCTACTACCTACCATTTACTATATTTACAGTTGAGGAAACCATTGAAGATGTCACTTAGTGAACTGATGTGGTGGAGGTTATCAAGAATTATGACGACAGGGAGGTCAGCACCACTGTTGTCAGCACTGCATTGCTCAGCTAGGTTTGCTAGGTACTGTCGCAGATCCTTCAGCAGAATTAATTAAAAAAACAAAACCAAAAAATCAGAAACACAAACCCCCCCACTAAGTCCCAGAAAAGATTAATCCAATTAGACCATAGATGTAATTTCAGTGGAAAAAAAAAATTTAGAAAGATAAAATGACTGCTAAAGAGTTTCCCCTCTGTGGATCACTCAGCTGGAACTGCACATGCAGGAAGACATGTCACTTAGACAGGGCAATATTGAAGCCACATGCTAGGAGAAAACAAAGGTACTAAACATAAAATAAATGACTGAAGCATTCTGAGTTGGTGGATATATTCCCTGGAAATTTGCTGATAAAATATCTCCAGAGGAAAATAGGTGGCAATAAAATATGCCATTTCCAAAGGGCTGAGATACTCTCATTAATTTTTGGACCTTTGTTCTTATGAATGCTACAGTTATAGCCCCATCCAACCCCATCCAAACTGTCGCACTATTTTGGTATATTGAACTTCTCGTTTAGATATCTCCTTTCACCACTCTCACTGAAAATCTGCCTGTCCTCTTGGGGATGCTTTATCACACCTCATAATAAAATTTGTTTTGCAAATTCTTCTTTCCTGTCAGCTGTCTGGCTGCTGTTTAGTGCTGGAGAGAGCTTTCTATAATCAAAACATTTCATATTTTTGTCAACACTTTGTTGCCCTTGAGGATCTGGGCTAGTCAAGTTTTACGGCTGTATCTCTAGAGATATCTAATTTTGTCAGGGTTGGAAATGCTCAGTATTATGGAGAAAGTTCTTATTGCCATTTTACTTTCTGGATCAGGGATAGCAGAATCTTTTCTTCTTTAATGGGAACATGTACTTTTTTTATTTCAAGAAAGACTTTTCTTTGTGTTTTTATGATCAGGTGTTTCTCAGGGAATATTATGGGTTTCTTCAATGGAATAGCACCATCTGTATTATTCAAACACCCTTGGTATTTGACAATGTTGCTTTTCTTTTTTTAATTACAAACTCAGGAGTTCTATATAAATTTTGATAGAAGAAAAGGAAAAGGGGAAAAAAAACCCCAACCAATCCAAACCAAAAAACAACAGCCAAACTCCAAAACACACAGACCAAGCAATTTACCAGAAATCCAAAAGCTTGGTCTTTTGGGGGACAATTTTTATTATAGATGTGTATGGTATAACAATAAAACATAAACACATCTCCTGCCAAAGTAAATGTCATCACAAATCCTCTATATAAAGACAGTGAAAAGCAGTTATTTTTACTGGAATGATCCTCTTGCCCCTTTGGGATCTGTATGTTCTTCTTTCTTATGTTAGCATTCATTATGTTTTGTGCAAATCAGAAAGCCCTGGGCAAACCTTTTCATTTTCTATTCCCTGGGTACCAAGTTTGGAGTATACCCAATTCAGGACAGCAAGTGAATAGTATTATCTGTGTCTAGCACAGTAGTCTTGCTAGAAGCCTGATAATCTGAGCTATGTAAATCACGTGAATGTGACATGATGTGTGAGATAATTTGGTATGGTCAGCTTCCTGACCAATGTGCACCAGAAACCATCACGGTTGTAATTTTCCAGTGCTGATTAAGAAACTCAGCCCTAGACAGTAATTCAAAATCCCCATTTTGAAATCTTTGCTTACAAAGACTGATGTTATTGTCATAAAAAAAAAGAAAATAACACTAGTATTACTGTATATCCAACCTTTTGAAAAAGAAATTACAGACACTCCAAAAATTTAATTTACATAGGAGTTTAACTCTACATCTATACTTAATGTGACTTTCCTCAAGAGAGGTAAAATTGAGACTTCCTTCACAATTCTTCAGTGGTTTGTTTAGAACAGAAAGATCTGGTTCCTGTACATCACTGGGATTGGAGACTGAGTTCTTGTAGGAAGAAATGCTAACTGAGCAGCAAAAGAGTACACAAATTAATAGAATCTGTTCTGCATCATCACTACAAATTGGGCAATAGATATCTTTTCAACTTTTTCAACTGTAACTTACCTTGCTTGACTTGTGATCTATGTTAAAAGTTGCAATTGCATCCTCAGATTTTTTTCTGCCAGATTTAGTTATAATATATTCAGCCAGCCTGTTAGCTAAATAGGTCTTTCCTGTGCCACTGGGTCCCGACAGAATAATTCTGCGATGCTCCATCAGTAAATTAAAGTACCGTTGGGTAATTGGCTTAGGAATTAATGTGTCAAACACAAAACTGTCCAAACTGTTTTCTTCCACTCCTGTGGACAAAAGAAAAGAAAAATGGTCAGTCTTATCCTTTCTAAGGTAGGTATTTGGCCTAGCACCTGATGGCATCAGTGTTATGCTCAAAGCAAGGTAAGATACTTTTGCCTAAATCAAATCCCTTTCAAGGACTTCTTTACTAAGGAAATACTGATAGCCTTTCACAGCACAAAAAAATTAAACAGCAGCAGTGAGATGAGATGAGTGCAAAGTAAATGTGAAGAGAAGGCTCAGTGAGGCAAAGATATATGTTTCAGACACTACTAGCAACCATGAAAAAAAAGGTCAAAATGACAGCCACAAGGGTTACCAGTTGTCACATCAATGTATGTAAAGTTCTCCTGAAGGCCCCCTCTCCCCTCCAATAGGAAATCCTTAGAACTTTTGAAATGTATGGAATTTTTCCTGTGGGACTGGGTAAAGCATAAATATTTCTCATTGTAATCTCTGTTTTGGGGTTATTTTTTTGCCACTATTTAGAAATCTGAACTTTTTTTGGGATTTGGCAGTCAGGCAGGAGAGGACAGATATTCTTAGATTTCCCTCAAAAGGCCATACTGCTTTAGAGATTATGCAATGTCTTACAGAGTTTATGTGATAAATGTGTCCTGGAACTAGAGACAAAATGCAGAAATGTCAGGTGTAAGAAAAATATATATGAAAGGAGAGGGGACTGCAATGTAGAATTCTGCAGTATCTGCAGAAGTATTCTTGGGGTTTTACCTTTCAGATTCACAGTGATGACGTTATTATCTCCAACCAGATATCCACAAGGTAGCAGTTCAGGCACTTCTAGGCTATGGGCTCTAATTACATCTCCTATACAATAGCTAGCAATGCAGTCAGAGCTTAAACCCAGGCTAGTAGTTGGATCCACTCGGAAAATATACTCCTGAAATTATACGAAAACATAAGACATAAAAATATTTATTGAATGAAAACAATTTGCAAAACTGAGTACAGTCATAAAAAAAAGAACAGTGACATTAAGAATAAAGTTTAATAATAGTATTAGCTGTATATCAAAAAAAACCCCAAACCAAAACAAAAACTTGGCAAGACAACTCAAAGAATACAGACATTTTCTAAAATGAAAAATAAAATTCTAATAATAATTAAGTTAATTTTTCAGTGTCTTACCTTAAAGAGACGTCTGATTACACCATCTAGAACATCCCATTTTGTTTTTCCACTGACTCCAATTGATCCTATGAGATATGCATGTGGTTTTTGATCCTGCAAAGAGAGATTTTTGCAAACTGGACTAAAAATAGTGCTAATTAGTTCTCTTTGAAGATTCATAGTTTTCCTAATGAAGAATAAGAGTATTATTTAGAATGTGATGTTACAGCTTTGGTATTAATATCTGTGCCAGAAACAGGTATAGATAGTATTAATTCAGTACTTCATTGTAAAGAAGTATTTTCTTCTTTTTATTCTGGTTTTTAAAGAGATGACTAAAAATAAAAGTTGCACTGTATTTATAATTTTTTGTGACACAGGACATGAAAACGTGAAAATGCAATTCCTCAGCAGCAAAATCATAGTTGCACCCTAAGGGATCCAAGGCATAGGTCTAATTTTTAATGACTTTTAAATGGAGATACCAAGTCCCAGAACATCCTATTACTAATTAAACTAAGAATTGGTAGTGTCTAAGCCACCACAAAGGCAGAAGGAGGCCATACGACATCAATCTGTGGAGTGCGCCTAACTGTATTGAGTATGGATGATGGAGAGCTGCTATCTTTAATATATTTCCTTTCAGCTCTTGGCCTAAAATACTGAAAAAAATTGAGTTACTATATTCCAACATTTGCTTGAGCTGTAATTCTGATCCAAGTAATGCACTTACCTTGGCTCGACTATAGCCCTTGTTTATAGTGACTAAAATTTTGACACTATGACCTTCTTTGTGGAGTGCTCCATCAGTGACATCATCCAACAAAACATCTATATTAAAAGAAGGGAAGTGATAAGTCTGACAAATTGTGATCAGTTATGTTCACATCATCAGTTCAATATTTGTTAGAAGGATTTTTTGCTTAAAAAGAATGGCTGCCATGACTTGGTTAAAAAGAAAGGCTGCCATAACAAAAACTTGCAATTGTTCTAACCTGTACTTATTCCTAATTCACCATTTCTGTTGGAGAAGAAAAAAAAGTTAAGAGTCATCAATTTTTGAAGGAATATTAGGACTTTTAAACGTATAGAAATGAATAGGAAATTAATAAATAAAATCTTGCATTATAGTCTTGTCTTTGCTTTCCTTTTTGGAACTTTTTCAAAATTACCATATGTTCACAAAGTAATGTTGTTTAAAAGCTAAATTAAGTTTATGTCTTTAAGCACTCATTTGTGCCCTTTATTTCACTTTCCAGATGATTCCTTTACCTTCTGTACATATGGCATGGATAGAGTCTTTTTTACCCCCACTATACAGCCTTACAACAGTATCCACTAGAAAATCACTTTGGACTCCTCCAGAATATGGGACTCTGTATTCAGCCGTTCCTTTAAGGAAAGGCTTCATTTTTCTTGGAGGTAAAGAGAGATTTTTATCTGCTCTGCACCTCTGTTTCTACCACTACATTAACTCCTAAAATGAGAAAGCAGATTTTTTACTAAAGACTGGGCCTGCAGCTTTATTGCAGGTGATAAAACTGCTGTCTTCCTCTAGAAGTTCTCTTTGAGATTTTACTGTTAGACATTTAAACTAACTATCAAATTAGGCAAGGTTATGGATTTGCATTTTCTTCAAAGGCCAGCACAGTAATCCACTATCCTAATCCCTGATCATTCTTACTGTGAAAAACATCGACTTCGTGACATATTCTGCACAAGGTCAGATCTCATCTAAATTAAATGAGGTACCAATAAGATTCAGTGGCTTGTTCAGACTTTTGAATATTATTTCAATTAATGTATTAAAAAGTAAGTTTTCATGCAAAAAGTTTGATAACTTTACACCCAGAATTAGAATGCAGATTCTGCTGTTTTAGTTTTTTTTTTTAGTTGGTTGAAAAAAGAAGCTTTTCCCCCCTTTTTTGTGAGTTTTAATAAATCCATGCTTGCTTTGTTCCAGGCAGACAAATTTTCTGTGTCGCCAACACTGAATGTTTCACTTCACTTGTCTTGTTTTTTGGCATATTTGACAAACCTTTGAGCAAACCTAAGAGCTTTGATAATGTCACAGTTTGTCTGAGGGCAAATTATGGTATAACTGATAGCCCTGTGAAATTTTTCAATCTCTAAATGACCCTTATGTAGCTCTTTAAATACATTCTTCTCTAAGTCTTTAGAAATGGGGAACCACTCTGTAGCTAAAGAAAAAATTCCACTTTCTATGGGCTCTCTCTCTCACTGACACAAGGGACTGAGAAGATGCCCAAGGGGCTCTAATTTCATGGTGTTACTAATTGTTTTAATTACCCCCTGCCAGGTCTCCTCTTTAGGCATGCTATGATGACTCCAGTTCAATTCTTGTTTGAGCTCTGGTGCTCTGGGCCAGTCTTGTACTGGTCTTTGTTTGCTCCTCTGTCTTCAGTGACTGACTGAAATAGAGGTGTCTGTAACCATGAAACCCCTTCCCACTAGGGGAGGAGCCTGCCACTCGCACCTATCTGGAGGATATCATCATAACCATAGGAAGTGACAGTGGATAGCTTTGGTCATTTCCAGATTAACACAGTCATTTGGAGACGCTGCTCCCAGAAAGTGTAATGACATTTTTTAATAAGAAGAGACAAAGCACTCAGTTCACTCAGCTTAGTCCTTAGCATGATTAACCTCTCCATATCTCAGGGACTCGTTCAACAGTACTCCAGCTGTCGCAGAAATCCCGCAAGACATGGTGGAAAGCTGTCACCCTTCCAAGTTCTCTGGCACAGCAACAAAATGATAATCACAATGATCAAAAATTCTGGATTCATAATAAAATGAAATTCTCCACTCCTCATTAGGCACCCTTATATCTTTAATTTCTTATAACCAAAAGGAATTACTGTGCATGCTAGAAAAACATTTAGGAAATAACACAGAAAATTATATAATGCTTATGGAACACTGGAATCATTTAGGTTGGAAAATACCCTTAAGATCATTGAGTCCAAACACTTCTCTCAGTCATCCTGTTCTCTTTCATCCTATTTTTTTCCCCCTTTTTCTCTTCCCCTTCCTCTTTTTTCTTTCAGCTTTTATTTTTTCTGTTCTTTTGCTAAACACTTCCTCCTGATTTTCTTCATCTTCATTCTTTATCTTATCTTTTACCTTTCCTTTTTCTTCCCCCTTTCCTCTTTACTCACTGTATTCTCATCTAGTTCACCCTCCTTTTCTTCAAACTTTCCTCCTACATGTTTACTCCTGTATCTAGACAGAGTTAGTGTCAAGTAACAAAGTGCTAATGGCTGCTACTCATGAAAGACATTCTACAATCATCATATTGAAAAATATTCTGTTACAGGTTTTTTGGTTTGGGGTTTTTTTGGGTTTTTTTTGTTTTTTAATATATGTGTATCTGTGAGCAGGAGCTACAATTAATTTTTTTCTCCCTGTTTGTGCAACACCTCATTGTATGCTGAGGCCCAGTTCAGGCTTCTCCATGCTAAAAGTTAAACCTTTCAAAGAACTGGACTGTTAACGAAAAATATACCAATTTTCATACAAAATGTGATATTAACCAGAAAAAAATGTTCAAATATCCATGTAATCAATGACTGGCAAGATAGTATGACTAACTGCCAATCCAAATTAAAGTCAGTTTGGCACATTCCCAGCTGTACTCTTGCCTAGACTATTTCTACGATTATTAGCCACATTTTTATTGCTTCCAGAGACTGGATTATACTTTCTGTGGCATCTACGCTAATGAGTGCTGCTTTGCTTCTGCTACACTCCTGGTTCTAATGTTAGAGACAGCACTTCTGCTTCTTGGCTACATTATCAAAACAAATGTAGATGGCTTATTATCATAAACTCCATGGCATGGAAAATAATCAAATGTTAATGCTCAGGATATGGACCAAAGTTCTGCTTGCTTTCCTTTATTCACTGAAGACAATGAGAGTGCCTAATAAGCCAGGTGGGGTTTGGCTGTTGTGATAAAAGGCAATTTGGTCCATCACAGGCTGACTAGCTGTACCAAATTAAAATATTACAAGGGATAAAGCTAACAGAGACCACCTTTGGCATCAGATGCAAATATGAAGTGAAGGGAGCTAACTGAATAATCAAATATCTGTAAACCAAAAGAAGAAAGTTTCATGCACTATACGCATATTTATCCCATATGGGCAAGAGAATATATCTATACAGTTGTCAAATATACTTCAACAGATATTCCTTTTCAAATAAGTTGTAAACAGGGTGGTCAAAGAGTATTGTAAACTTGGTAGGTAGGGAGTGTCAACAAAGCAAACATAATGAACAATCTGTTACTACTATTCATAGGCTTCTAAAAGCTACATTTTTTAGACATGGCCACCAGCATTCTTCCTCATCGCCATTACTGTATACTCCACTAATGTACATCTGGTGTGAACCTGAGTGATATGAGGTGTTTCAATTTTCAGGCATGCTTCTCCTACATGGCCCATTTAGAGGCTGAAAATAAAAAATTCTTACTAACTGCTGAGCCATGCGTACGTTTACCTGATGTAACAGATTCTGTGATGTTTAAATTGTTCAGAGAAAGTCCTAGTGACTGCCGTGATGAAGAGGATGATGTGCTGCTTGATGACTCTGATGATGGCCGGGCAGGCTTTCCAGTATTTCCAGTCTCTGCCTTTAAACGATCATTTTCAGCTTTCAATATCTCAATTTCATTCTATATATATAAAAGAAATCAGCAAAAAAGCACAGGAGGTTATTTTTCTGGAAAACCACTGCGGGTGGCTATTCTGGTGATGCTGTTCCCTTGAAGTAGCTAACTAGTTTACCACTCTCACAGAAGAGCTATAACACAGTGAAGGCTGGATTGTCTTCACTTCTTAAATGAACGGGAAACCCCCAATAAACTTGTTTTAGCTTTTGCCTCAAAATAGATCCTAAATAATATAAGGTTCAAGCTTCTGTGCTCATGGTACAATTGACCACAATGTGAATGTGGTTGAGAGTTTTCCCAGCTATTCCCCATTTTTTGAGCTACTTTCTATTGTCAGACACCTTAGGTAACAGTCAGTTAAGAAAGTTACTGGATATGTCAATATTTCTAAGGTCACAGAAGATTATTACTGCCATTGGATATAAAATTTAAGCAGTGATAAATTAAATTAAAAATGGACTATTAGAAATAGATAGTTTAACAGTTTCATAACCCTTCTTGCTATCAGATAAGACTTTTTAATCATTCAAACATGTTCATATAGTGCCGAGCAAACTTTGATGAAAACATACAATGACAGATGAATCAGAACAACCAGGATTTTTTTTTAGCTAAATCCTCTGTGGTGCCAAGTGATTATTGAATGTAGAATAACAAAATGAAAACTTAGCCTGAGAACTGCCTGGTACCAGTTAAATCTAGCTTTCAGTCGCTTCACGAAGCACATTACAAAGCAACTGCTTATTCTTGCAGATGGTTTTGCACATCAAATTTAATTCCACATTCACTACCACCCTGCTAAAAGTCCCATTTTTTAATGGAGGCTGCACAGCTATATTATACAAGTAAAAACGAAAGGGATAGATAGCATCACAAAAAACCCTGCTACAGCTACAAAAAGATTACAGCACATACGCAAAGGTGAGGAGATAGTGAAAGGGAAGGGACAAACCAGCATAATAGTGACAGAAGGTAATAGATGTGTGTATCAGTTTAGTCTAGGGTTCAAATCAGGAGCAACTCTGCAATTTTTGCTGATTAATTACACAATTCTTAGTAGCCTTTCATTCATCTGAGCTTTAGGTTTTTAAGGTGCTTTGAATATAGAAGTTTTCATGTATCACTTTCACCAGTCCTGCTTTTTCCCCTTACCAGTCGTCATCAATCCCCTGAAATATCACAGTTTGGCAACTGCAAGGCTGCCTGTCCTTTTCGGAGAACTTCAGAAGAAGTGGTGATTACCAGTAACAGCATCTCAACTAGTTGCCTCTGCCCAGATTTGAGGAAGTTTGGACTTTGGAGGGCTGTGACTACAGCAGACTCCTCTCTCTGGGGAGTTCACCATCCTTAGGCACTCCTATCCCAGTATAAGACTGTAACCAGATGATAAGCTTTCACACCCTTTCCTCCACCATTGCAACTAACTGTATTCTATTCCTTACAGTTCCTTAAAACTTTTTAGTGGCTTGAGAACAATGTCTTATTTATGCCTGGACAATTGAAACTATATTTATGGACCAGTTCTTGATAATTCTTCCCTCTAATTGAAGTTCAGACAAATATCCCACAGCAATGTTGGCATCTAACGGTGTGAGCACCTGGGAGGATGGCAGGCACCACAGATGTTTAAAGGTGTGGCTGAGCCTGCTACAGGCATGGTATAAACAAAGAGGTCTAGAAAAGACATCAAGCACACCATCTCTATAAATATGAAATCAGGTGCTATGAACATCTATACAAAAGTACCCAAAAGTGCACCTGAGCTTCACCCAACACAGAGCAATTCAGCTGACAACCATTGGGCTGGATTCAGCTGTGTAAATGTGGGTTTCCAGTGACATGACAAACATGGTCTTCCATGGTGGAATGCTAAACTTATACAACCTGTGCAAATGCAAATACTTGAGGCTGGTTCAAAAGGTAAAAAGTGCCTATGCTCGAAGAACTCCATGTCACACTCTGTACATACCTTAGGGTAATTTTAGGACAGCTCTTTAGCCTCCACTACTAAAGGACTAAAACTTGATTGACTACCACAGAAGTTTATTACACAGCTCATGCTTAGACTTCTAAATGTAGCCATCCTCGTCTCAAACTGAATCCTCAACCCATGGTCTTGGTTCTGTTCCCCAAATACAGATTTATAGCGCCTTCAGGGATGACTTAGGTATCTTAGCTGTCATTCCAGAAGAGTCCTGTTCTATTAAGGACCTATGTCATACTGTGTGGATATTGTAGATACGTTTGGGCACCTGCCATGATACTAGGCATTTGTATGTAAGCAACAGAGTCGAGCCCCCATAAATTTCTGTGCCCCACTGAAGAACACTGCTGTTCTTTTTGCATCCTTTCAGCCTCATGAAAGGGAAAGTCTTCTGATGAAAAATGTGTTCAGGAAGGAATTGGAGCAGTGTCACAAAATAATGTAGCAAAATTTTATGATGTTGGATACAGAAATTAGGTCAATTTTACATTCTTTGCCTAGGCAAGTCATGACTCAGTTAGGAATCAGAAATGATGAGAGACTATGCACATAACATTCCAGCCCTCTCCATGGCTCAAGGATTTAAACCTCTGTGGAAATCACTTTTTGATGTTTCTCTGTCATGTTGCTTACCCTAGTCATAGGGTTGAGATAATAAATATCCTGTGGGCAGGGATTAAGTCTTCTTCCATATCTCTTAAACACATTTTAGCTATTTATATATATACTAAGAATATCTTTATTATAAGGTGAACAATTATTGTACCCATCCTTTGGAAGCACTGTCAATCTAGCAATTTACTTTGTATTGACAGTTTTTTGGTGCCTGAAACAATTTACTGGGAAAGGAAAGACACCGGGCATACCCTTGGTGTGCATCTCTGTCATCACTTAAGCTACTGCACTGACCTGCATGCGGTTCATGGCTTCCCGGATCTGATCCAGATGGTGTGCAGAGCTGAGGGCTTCAAGACGAATGTCTGTTAATTTTAGCTCCTTCTCCCTCAGCTCGCTTTTTAGCTGAAGAATAATTTCAGCCTCTGCCTCTGTGCACTCACAGATCCTAAAGAGGAGCAGGAAACAGGCAGGAGATTAAAGGAAGGTTCTCTCCCCAAAGCAGTGTCATTATTAAATATCAAAGTACAGAAAAATGTTTGCTGCTGGTGAAACCTATGAGTGAAGAAAGAAACTTATCAAAGAAACATGAAAAGGATCAAACTGCAAATTAAAAAAGGTAAAAAAAAACCCTGTCCAGATGAAGTGATCAGATTGCTTTATAGCTTTCTAGTTTGGTTCACTATGATGACAAACAAATTTTAAACTACTTTTAAAGTATCGGTTTTTTGAGTGTGTATCATCCACTGGTTTTAATTTGATTTTATATTTGTATAATTTCTTTGGTGCAAAGTTTATGATTCCTTTATGTAACAATAGTCAGAACTGAAGTATGCTGATTGAACTGTACTGCTGGTGTTTATTATATGTTAGTCATCACTAGTTTTCTCTGTTTTGAACCATACACAAAGGGACAGTTCTTGACTTCATGGTCTACATGACCTGGATCTCTAATGGTTTTGATTTGTGATGGCTGATGTTTTGCCTGTAGTCTGTCATTTTGTAAAGTATGATATCTGAAATCATGTGCATTGGTTTGGGTTTTTTTCCATAAAGACTGGATTACCATATGGTTATTTTTCATGAGCATTAATTTTAAGGGAAGAAACCATTATATTATGAGAAAAGATGGAAACATGACTGGCCCAGGGACACACACAGCTGTCCAGCTCTCATGTCAGACTGTTTTGCATCTTTGTATCATCAGCAGAACCACCAGTAGAAAATAAAACATTGAATTTTAGCTACATTGTTACACTAAACAGTATTTCCAGTCAATTAAATAAATGTTATTTTTTCCTTATTACTGTACCTATATATAGTTAATATTTGCAAAAAAATTCAATGTGAAAAATATTTTATGAAAATAAGTATTATTATTGTGGTTATTACTGCTAATATGAAAAAAAAAACAAAAAAACAAAACAAAACAACCAAAGGTCAGCTTTTAATTGCCAGAATGCATGCAAATGCATTTTGGGAAAGCAGATGCAGCACTCTTCAGGTCAGCAGGTGGGTATACAAGTCCATGCCCCACACTCAGTTTTACCGGGATCTATGCCTGTAGACCACACGACCATTTTGCCTTTTCTTTGATGCCGAGACTAGAGGTGACCTGCACACACATGTATTAGACAGATGCAAGTGGAAGAAAGTAAAGGTAATGGTTTAGAACATGAGACTCGGGCCAAGAAAATATGTGAAGTTGTAAGAAAAAGGAAGATGAAGAAGTTCATGGCAAATAAAATATATGTCAAATAGAGGAACAAAAATAATGAATATCATTCACAACATGAAAATATATTTTAAATGTGATTAAAAATTAATAAAGACATATACTAGAATTTTCCCCTAAATATTATGATACTGTCCTTTCTGTGATGTGTCCATACCTGCCTATGCTAAGCAAATAAGAAATGAAATTTCATCTCCATACATATATTATCTCACACAACAAATTGGATAACAGGGAAGTCATCTATTGGTTGCTTATTTTATTTTGGGTTTTTTTTAAAATACAGCTTGAGAAGGTATGGACAAAATAGTCTTGGCAACCCAGCTTTAAAGAATACAGAAGTGAAGGAGAGAGCAGGGCTAAGATTCTGGAATAAGCAGGAAAAAGCTGTGTTGGCTCTTGTGGTAAGCAGAATGGAAAAAAAAGTATGAATTGAATTTTCTTTTGCAGACCCTAGACCTTTCCAACACTTAGCTCCTATAACTGTAAAATTACATAAGAATATGAGACCTCATTAGAAGGAGACAAACAAAAAGATAAGTTAGCATTCCTGAGCAGTCACAGAAGGAAACTCAAAAGCCCGATCAGATTTGAGACAGAAGTTCAAGATAGTTAGAAAGACTTTTTCTTTCTTCTTACAACCTCAGAATTTTTAAATCAATAGGTTGCTCTAGGTAGAAGGAGTAAATTGTGGTTTTTGAACAGAGGCTGCTGACTAATTATGAAAAGTCTTGAAGAAGACAGGAATCTTAGTTATGCAATGGAGAACTGAGTCTTTCAAATCAAGTGACATTATCAGTATAATAGACAAAGCAATTGATTTATATAAATAAATTTTATGTAATCTCTCTGTTCTACACAGGGTGGAAAGATCACAATAATAAAAAATGTAATAATATGATCAGAAAGATCACTGTTTAAAAATGTTATGGAGGAAAAACTAACTGGACAAAATTTCAGAATGTAAGGCTCTAAGATCAAACAATCATGGGAAGAGCTTGGGATGACAGACTAGATGTGTAGTTTTGCCCTTGATAAATTCTGGGAACACTAGTATACCTAGAGAGCAAGTCAAAGAGACAGAGAAAAACCAGGCTTGTTGTAAATGAGACAGGGTAAGGTTATGAGAGCAGATCTGGGAATCACAAGTAATTAATTTGGCAGAATAAAAGAGTTTTATTTAAATTCAGGCAATTTCTAATAAGGCTTTTACTTTTCACTATTCAGGTGATTTTTAAATTGATAAGTCATCAAAAAGAAGGATCCCAAACATGCAGACATCCTCATTCCAAAGCACTCATACCTGAAATCATAAAAATATCAGGTTCCTGTAAAATAATCTAACAAAAATACAGAGACCTAGATGAGTTATTTCTTTCTAGCCTGCATATAATTTGAGAAAAAGAGTGTTTATTTTGTGGGAATATGTGCTGCCAAACTCCTAAACCTAGTATACAAAAATCATTAGAGTCCATAAACGCTTAATCATAAAAGGCACATAACCTAACACAGAGTAATTCTGTTATAAATCTTAATAATCAGTCACAAGACTAAATTCCCTGAGTGCCTTAAGGAAGAGTAATTGTGATCTGATTATTCTCAATTAGTACAAGGAAAGTAAGACTGGCATCATTATAGGCATTTTTTAGTTCAAAGAGGTTGATTTCCCCAAATTAGAAAGAGTAATGAGTTAATCAGAATGAAAAAAAAAAGCAGAAGAATATGAATGAGAGCTGAGAACTCTGTAAGAAGAATATATCAGATATTCAAAAAATAATGAAGAAATGGGATAGCTGTTGACTGCTGACTTGTTCTCAGACCTGAAACCTTAAGGATGATGATTTGAATAAAATATAAAAGTAAAATCTCACAAAACTTCAAGCTGATAAAAGAGGGGAAATAGATTAAAAATTATATACATTAGTAGCTACAAAGTAGATAAATTGATAACAGGAGGGATGATCATATTGTAAAAATTCATAGTCACCTGAAAATAAAACCTTACATTTTTAGTATGTCTTGAGAAAAGGAAACTGTAGCATTTGGCCTTTACTAAGTGGATATGATAGTATTGCTAATGTTGCAGGGAGAGCGCAACATAAGCTTTTGGAAGTTTGTGTAACTAGTGGATTTTGGGTAAAGTCTGTGAAAGGAGGAGAGAATGACTCTATAAAGAGCTGCTGGAGAAGTATATAAATGGTGTGAAGTTCATGAGAAATCTGGCAAATGGATGGGGCTCAAGGCTGAAAGACCACAGCTGTTGGCAATGGTTTCTGAACTGCAAAGAGCCACACTGGAGGATGTCTGTTTCCCAGCCCATCCCATTTGCCAGGAGAGACACTTACGCAGATGCTGACTGTGAAGGTTTCATCGATGTTGCCCCACACTCTCCTGAGCTGTGGGGCAATTTAGGAGAGGAAGGAAGCGAGGAGTCTGTCAGCTCTTCTATGTCTGAATGTGAGGAAGGAGGTTTGGTGGACTTTTTCTTTCCAAAGGCCTGTTTGAAAGAGCTTCTTAGCTGGAAAACAAACACAGAGCAAAATTATTTTCCTCATCACAGCACTTTGTGTGCAGCTCATGTTTTGAAGAGTTAGTTTGCAGATGCCATCCTAGCCACTGCCTGAGGTCAGTATGCAGAAGCAAGGTATTAGCATATGCAACACAGTATCTCTAAAAACATGATACAGTGCTTTGTTTTGACTTTATTAATCCAGCGCAGCGCAGAAGTAATGCTATGGAAAAAGTGCAGGACCGAGTGGTACGGCTATGGGGGACGGGTGCTCATTTAAAGCCTTAAGCCCCAGTGGAATCCCATTCCCATGGCATTCCCTACAAGGGGTGGCTTTAAATAACCACTTTACATCTAGGCAGAACTAAATTCTGGAATCAAAAGACAAGTCTAATTTACTGGGTTTGCCAATTTACTTTCCCCATTAAAACTTTGAAAGGTCAAACAATGCAAATGCTGTGGTTTGGATCACAAGCAAGAGGATTTAAGCTGGGACATGAGGTTTCTTTGATGTACTATTGAGAAGAATGTTAGCTGAAAGGTATATATTGTTTGTTGCAGTTTCCTTTAGAGTGGTAAGATCTCTGAATGTACAAGCATTGCCTTTTCCCTCTAGAAGCTCGTATCCAGTATTGAAAAGGGACAGAATAGCCAAAGAGCCATTTATTTCAGGAGTCAAGAGTTTTGTCTGCAGTGAATTTTAACTAGCCCATTTGTTCATACCTTTGTCTAAATACAGAAGTTGTTCATCTTAGCGAAAAATGTGGGTTTTGTTTTTATTTTCAGAAAGTTGTTCTGACCAGAATTGTACAGAAATCAATGATCAACTCGTTCCTCTATAAAAAAATGAGGTCTTCACGCACATTATTGTTATGATATAATTGGAGAGTGGGGAGTGTGACCACTGATTTTACTGAGAAATATTACTTAAGTCCTTTCCAGCTCATGATATCTAATGAGAAAGAAATGGATTTTGGCTACACTCCCCCTTTCTATAGCCTAACCTTTGAGATTAAAACGAATAAAGACAAACTGAGAAGACATACAGAATAATCTGGTTTTAGAAGGTGTAAAAGCCTACTGCCAAAATAAATAGCAATCATGCCAAGATAGATTTTTTTATAGATGCATGCCAACTTTTCCATGGTTTATATTCACCTCACTTCCTCTAGAGTTCACCTTGCAGAAACATGAAAGAGTGTGGAATTACAAATCAAGGGAATGAAGGCTCATCAGTATTTTAAAACAAATGTTTATGCAGATAATATTTTTAAAACAACAAAACCATATTTTCTGATTGTTTACTGAAAGCATTTGATTAAACCTTTAGCAGTATGCGGTATTCATATGTTCCAATTGAGAAACATCTTAATGTCTTTAAACAATGTACTGCTTTCCAGTGAGAATTCTTAACAGATTTCAACTCCCTCCATAGCTCGGTAATATATTTGAGTCAAGCCTTTGAATCAAACTCCAACTGAAGAAAAAGCAAACAGGGTTTCAATGTGGCCAAAAGGTGGTTTTGGTCACAACAGCTATTTTAAATTTTTGTTGTTGTTGTTGTTGTGGTTGTAATTGTTGTTTGTACTTTTGTTTGTTTTGTTTTTATTACCCTGACTTATGCAAATAAACCCATGCTGATATTAAAAAAAATTAATCTGCTGGTAGTGTCACAGTAGATACCCATGTATTTCTTTATATCCATCTGGCCCCACAAGAATATTGTTCATGAAATGGACCATCATGTTACTCAGACACTAGAAAATGGCATAATAGCTAAAAGACAGGTTTAAACCTGCTGAGTACTTACCCAGTTTTTCTTTTTCTTTTTCTTGGAATCAGCGTCATTACCGCTGCCAATGCTTGAATGACTTGTAGCACTGTTGATACTGGAAACACTTTCTGAAGAATGTTGCCGCCTTATACGTAAATCTAAAGAAAAGAAGTTATTGTGAAATCTGTTACTCTTTTAATATAATAATAATTATTATATTTATGTAGCATCTTCCTCCTCAAAGGGAGTCTAAATGAACATAAATGGCATTGATGCTGGCGGTGGCTCAGATTCAAGCAACTGAATCCTGTGAGAAACCACATAGGGATCAATGGGGATGCATAAAATTAGTCCAACAGCTTTTCCAAAATGGGGTGTTCTTGCCATGAAGGCAATGACCCCACACAGCAATCTTGCATGTGTATCCTCATAGCTGGGCCGTGTCTGTTCCAGATGGATGACTTACTATCACATGTACTACAGCTCCGAGGAGAGTAGGCACTACCTGACTTGTAGCAGCCCTAATCAGCATTCAGATGGTACCTTCTAATATACCAGGATGGAAATAAACAGGCAGAAGTTCATTAAAACGGAATGAAACAAAATAACCAAGAAGTGGAGAGTATTAGAAATGGTTGGTGAGGTTTTTGAGTTTCAATTTCTTAAAAGTCTCTGATAACTATATCTTAATCACTGGAAAATATTCTTGCAGAACATGCCCTCTAATACCAAGGGAAATTATTTTCTAGATTATTTTCTACTTCCTAGAAGTTCGCTTTGCTACACTCAAGTCATGCAGTGAAACGACCTCAAGGCAAACACCTAAATAATTACCTCTCTAATCGAAGATCAATAATGCTCTCAAAAACGAATAGTGTGATTATTTTTTTTCTTCAAGTAATTCCTTTGCTGTTGCTTATCAAAAGGCACTTTTAAAGTATATATTTATCATTCAGTGTCTGCCTAACTGCAATGACGAATTAATTCAACATCTGGAATTTAAAATGCCTGCTTACCTGCACTGATTTAGCACTTCATGGAGGAGCTGAGCTGTTGTCAGTCCATCTCTTAACAACCAGAACAACAACTTATAAAGCTACAACTTTGATTGGATTTCCAAGGTATAACCATATTACCATAAGATTTTACTAGCATCTTGGGTATATTTCAGTAGACAACTGCAATGACACAGTTAGCTCTTGATACCCAGCAATCAAATCCTGGCCACCCAGTCCTAAGAAGATAAAGCTCTAGGAACTCTGGCAGAAAGGAAGCTCGTGCAAGGTTTTCGGCTCTGGAAATACCACAAGTATGCCTACCAATCACTGCAGAATATGCTTGCCCTTGCAAGTCCCCAAACAACAGAAAAGTAGTGACTTAGTTTTGTTTTTTTTTTCTGGGGAGAAATTCTACGTTTATTTTAATAGTGACAAAACCATACCTTTGTGGGTATGATCGGGGCCATTCAAGGCTCCTTGAATAGCAGCTTGTGCAGCAGAATTCTGGGCTTTCAGCATTTCAATGGTTTCCCTTAGCTCTATAAGCTCAGATTCCTGTGGGAATCAAAGAGAGATCAAAAAATATGGCAAAAGAATAATGTTTGTTTAAGCTAAAAGAAAAAAATTATAAGATAAAAGTGTTCAAATGATTCAGCAGACTGCTCGAGTGAACATAAGGGCAACAATAAAAAGAATGCACACTTTCTCTCCAAAGATACAAAAGTCAACTAACATATCCTTTTTCATTTATTCTATATAAAGCAGTCATACTATTTTTAAGAAGAAAACATTTTTAGTAAGGAGTAATCTAAAAAGGGTCTCAATTGAATATTCAATATAAAGCTAAGAGAAGCTCAATGACTTTATTGCAAAAGACAATGAAACCATTTGAATTACATCCTTTAATATGTGAGGCTACTGTTTAATGGATGAATTCAAAAGATTTTATTTTGTTAAATATAATTTAATTTAAAAGTCCCTGTTTAATAGAAATTGTAAAATTATTCCACTTGAGTGCAGGAAGCTCTGTATTAGAATTCACATGTGATTTTTAATAAAAAATAACTTTTATTACTGCTTTTATTACTTCCCTGTCTGTCCAGCCTGTACTTATATAATGAGGGTTAAAGGAATTTAAACTGAACAACACTGAAGGAAAAGAATACATTCTAAATTTTTTGGGAAAGAAACTTGGAGATAATTTGTTTCAATGTCACTGCTTAACCCCTTCTGGAAAGAAAACCTGATGGCATAATATTTTGCAAAATAGTTAAAAGTTTTGGTTTTAAGAGAATTTCATTGCAATTGTGGGGTTTTTTGCTTGTTTGTTTCTAGGTTTTTTTGTGGTTTTTAAAAAATTTTTTCTGAAGATGAAAGAGAGGCAAGCAATACAAACACTTTCTATCCAGTTGACAATGAGTCTCACCACATTTCATCTGTTGGTGCTCAACCAGACCGTGAAATGTTATTTCTGTAGACAGTTACAGGCTCCAGTGATGACTAAGGGTTCACTGATAAACATTTGCTTTCACAGTTTGGTTCAATGAGGCCTTTCAGTTAATATGATACTGTTCAAAATGCATAAGGGTAGAAAGTTGCAGAAGTTCAATCCTGGAAGGTGCTAAGCAGCCTCTTAGTCCTGAGCTTGGTACAAAGGCTCACATTAAATCAACTCCCCCATTAGACAAAACGGCACCGTGAAAACCAAAACTGTTTACTTATGAATAGGATGCCTAACCTGTATTAACTCACTGAATGGAGCTATTTTTCTCCACTTAAACTTCTTCCCTTCCTGTAATTCTATTATTCTGACAACACTGGAAGGCTGGAATGAAGCAATCCAGCAGTTTATGATAAGTCTTTGTTACAGGATCTTTCAGTATGGACTAAACCTAGAGTCACATATGTTTTAATTAAATTCTGGAATGGAAGATTTTATCTTCAGACTATTCTGTGACACTGTCTGTGTAAACCTGATGCTACACAGTTTTTCCAGGTGCTGCTGGACCTTTACGTAGATTTGATTGCAGCAACCTTTAAAGAAAAATCTATCTTATTGTCACAAATGTCCCTGTTTCCTTTCTGTGTCTTTTAAAAAAAACTCTAATGTACTTTGCTGACTGTTTTCTACATTAAAGCATCTGCTTTGATAAACTTACCTTTTGTTCAGCTGTCATTGTTAGACTTTGCAATCGGCCTGTCATATTTCCCAAGCTTTTTTCGAAAGCTGCTACTAGATGGGCCTGTGAAAGAAAGACAATATTTGTCATGATAATAGCACAATTTTCCCAGGTCCATTTGATTTTTAAAAGTATGTTTTTCCTGCAAGCACATTCTCTCCAGCTCTTTAATATTAGTTTAAACTCAGACTGAGCTTAGTTGGATAGATGAATCTGCCAAGTGAGCCGAGTGTTCCTCAGGCTTCTTTAGTCCCCAGTGAGATTAGTTCAGGTATCTCTGCCTGGAAATGAATTATGGATTTAATGCCCTCCTTTGAGAGTACTGATATATAGGTCAAAAGGAATCTGCTCCCAAACAGAGGTACAAGAGCAATTATTTCCAATTACTGGACACTTCAAGGCAGGAATTCAAGTACTTGCTCTGGAAAAGCAAAAATTTTAACTTCACAAATAAAACACTCCAGAAATTTGCAAGCCTCAAATAAAAAATATCACAGTTCGTTTTATAAAAAGTCATTGCTTAGTCTATTAATATTATATTGACCCTATATATCTGTGTGTGTATAAAAGTAATGAAAACCTTGTGTAAAATATAAATATAACATTTATAATGTGTGCAAATGTGTATATAAAAAACAATCTTGAATTTGGAAGTTCTACTTCTCAACAAGAAAAGCAATAAAGTTGAAACAGATCAAAAAAAATTTTTTAAAATAAATCTTGTTTTTCCTTTTCTTAAACAACCAGCATCCTACACTGTATGCAAGTCAATTTAATACAAATAATACATCAAGTCTTCATCGCTTCTAACTGACATCATCCTTTGTAGGCAAAGAAGGGCAAGTGGTCATAAAGAAATCAGCTTGTACACCCATGGGAAAGTAAAGATTTAATTTTCCTGAAATTCCATAAAATTCCATCCATTCCTCTCACAACATCAAATAGTGAAAGCATAAGGAAATGAATTATTTTCTCTTTACCATCTCAAAAGTGGCAATAGGCAAAGGTTTTAAACATTGGCATTCGGAAATATAACTGAGACCCAAGATATTTATATGTGAAAATGGATTAACTGAGCCTCCTCACTGAGAAAATTTATTTTTTATTATAGTAGTGCAGGCGCACACTGTGTCTGGCAAATTTTTCACTTGCAGATTTGCATGTTTTTACAAGCATAGTTGAAATTGTTTGAATATACGTGGTTGTACAGAATCTGAGATATAACCAAGAAAAGGCACATTCCAAAAGGGATCTTGTTCTGCATTTTAGGAGTAGGAAAAGAGCTTCTTACCACCTTGCTCTGTATATTATCCCTCAAATAGAAAAAGGTTATCAGAGATATATATATATA
>WBMZ01005066.1:135432-330351 GCA_013400975.1 Atrichornis clamosus
TATATATATATATAATAGTGGCCTACTTCTGCATCTCTGCATCAGAGCTGTTATACTGAGGAGGGCTTTTGTGTTTTGTAAATAATTTTGGATTGCTATAAACATTTAGGAGTCTTGAAAGCTCCTTATTTTATTGTTAAGCTTACTAAAAGTTTACTCCTTGTAAACTACATTATTAGTAAATTATATACTTAATTACTTATGGGTATGGTGGTCAATATACCTGCTTTCTGCATCTGCAGGGATACCTTAGGGATAACTCTTTTGGTAAAGGTACATACCACATACTAATGCCTGATAAACATGAGACTAGATGCATATGCAATTTCTTAAGGATTAATTAGTAATCGTATATATTCTTATTTTAACATTTAGAAGTTAGGCTACCTTCTTGAAGATATAATTTTAAATAAAATGAACCTGGAAACCTGTCAATCAATACTACAGTCTTTGGTTGTTTTTATTACTTTATTCCTCTGAGAAAATAAAAGTAACTAGGCTTTAAATTAGGTTTTAAACTTACTTTTCACTTTATGAATTAGCTACATGTGAAAAATATCCATATGTGGTGTTTTCCTTCCAAAGATGATGACCACAGACCCAGAACACAATCAGAGACAAAGTAGATGCACTACTACAGAATTATAGCCAAATGTCTCTTCATTACTTGTGTGTAACAGGAAACTAATGGAGCTCACTGTTCTCTGCCTCATTAAAAAAATCTATGGCTTGGCTGATGGCCCATGATTCTGCTTTACCATGAGAATTACAATGGGGACTCAGGGCTTGGAAAAAGGAATAATTTGCTTAATTATGCATTGCTTCTGTCCGTTTCTCACAATTAGATTGTAATAACCACAGTACTTTGGTACCAAATTATGCATACTTGTGCAAAGTATTTCCCTATCCCATAGCTACAACTTTGGCCTATATTGTACATGAATAAACCACAAGGAATTTACAGGAAAAATTACGTACTAAAAAGCATCATTTAAAGTGTCATCAAAGGTCACTGAAACTGTTAAGTTATTTTCAGACTGCCTTTAAAGACAGACATGTCGCAAGGTTTCTTACTAAAATTCAGCCTGTGACAGAGTACATTACCTTCTTGGAGCATTATACCAAAACGTTTGCATCATAAATTTAATTGGATCAAGATGATGCATTCTTCCTAACTCATTTCAGATAAAGACTATCAGGTCTTGATTTGCTAATAATTAAGAAATGTAATTCAAAATTCCATTGATCAAAGACAATTCAAGAAAGAAACCTTTTAATTGCATTGTTCATTACTTTAAATGCTTATTACAACAAAATACTCTCCTATTATACTATTAATTTTACATTCAGAGTAATAAACTGTGCTGTGTTTCTCCATGGTAGCTAATATTCATCTATTGAGCTGTCTAGGTAACTCCTACTTGTTGAAAGCTTATGCACATTTTCCCCCAAAGAAATACTATACACCTAAATAAGAAAGTTTAGTTTGAAAAAGGCTAAATTATCAGGATATCAGGAATTATCATGTGTTGAAGTATGCATAAAACATATGTATATATTCCCATTTGAGATCAAGCTTTGCATTTAAGCAGTTAAATGCAAAATAATTCATAAAACAATTAAAGCAAATAGAAAGAAGTGCTTGTGTCTTGAATAATGTCCATCAGGTATTAAAAATTCTAATTAGAAACTTCTTTTACACTTACAAATGTGGTAATTTGTTTCGATTGGATTGCTAATCCTCAATTTCTAAGGATTATTTAATTTATCTAAAAGGTTAAATATATTCATTCTTGTAAAAATATTTAGGAGTATATTTTAATTTTTTTAAAAGTTAAAATTAGTCTCTCACACCTTAGAAATCTCTGCCTTAGATTCAGTAGTTTCATTCATGACATACATATACCATTGCAGTACCTCAAAGAGTAGGCTGGATACTGCATGTGTTTTATATAACACTCATTCTAAAGTTAAAATATGTCTTCACAATTGAATGCAGTACTTGTACTTGAAAACAGATATCCTGGAATTAGAGTTAAGCAACTGGGCATCACTTGATGTATGCCTACAGAAATACATATATCTCCATCATTAACATGACATACATATTAGATACATAGATGATGAACAGCTCTTAATCTGTAGATTTTGCTTCATATATGAATTAATTTTGACTTCCATTAACATGTGAAGTTCCCATTGGAAATAGTCAAAGAGATGTATGTGTAGGGAATGATTTCAGTGCTAAGAAGACAGATTTTATTTTAAACATTTCCTTCATAGTAAATGATCCCAGCCAGGCAAGCCCCAAATACCTCAGCTCTCACATTTACAGCCTATCCTGAACACGACATTCACATATGAAACATCTACCTTCTGACAGACTTCGAGATTTGACTTGTGATGTTCAGATTTACAAAACAAAGGTAAATAAATAAAGTTCCTCCCACCTGACACGGCTGCATGAAAGGAGGTGTGAAATGCCAGAAGGGATCAGGCTGACTGCAAGCAGCAACTGTACATCTGGTGACCTTTTCTGTTCGCTGCCTGCTATTATCTTGTTGCTTGGCTGTAGGATAGTGGTTCAGAGCTGGCCAAACAAGAGTACTAGCCAGCGAACTCCCTCCGCTCTCTACTGGCATCCTGGGTCTACTACAGTTTGCAGGCATGCACCCTTCAGCTTTATACAGTACAAAGCACTGATCAAAGTCCCTCCGAACAGGCTGGTTCAGGCTGCTCGCTGGAATTTGAGCCCTTGTCAGTCACGTAGGAAGTCTGCTGGTTGGACACCTTCTGCACTGAAAACAGGCCCTTTCTGAAATAATATTGAGACTTACCCTTCAGTCACATTGAGATAGGTGTCAGGGGCAAAGCCAGAATCTCAGAGAAAATCTGTAAACTAAGCATCAAAACAACAGCTGGACCCTGCTTCAATTTAATCATATGCAGACAAAACAGTTTGGGGTTAATCAAATGAAATAAACTCCTGAAATCAAGCATAGTACTTGAGTCCAGCCAACAAAACTTGAACAATAAATGAAACCGAATAAGAAAATTTTTATCAGAGTTTCCAAAAATGCCTGAGAAATGCTGTAACTTCTCAATAGATTTTGGTATAAAATTATGTATCAAGCACAGGCTTGATGAAATAGGTCAAAATTCAACCTGCCAGTCTTTTAATGACTTCTGTATTAATGTCACCAACAGTCTTCTGTGGAGAAGCAAAGAAAGGCACAAATAGTGTCGAAATTAAATAAATAAGATGCTCTTTTTTAAACTCGCGTACAATACTTTTGTTCAGTTTCACAAAGGGAAATGGTAATACCAAATTCACACCCAAGATTAACCACGAGGGAATGAGATTTCTGACTATTAATAGTGTCCTTCTCCAGACCACAGCAAGGGAAAATGTGCTGCCTATTTTCAGCGAGTGAAGGTATGGAAATTAGGAGGAGCTTAGGACTAACGCTAAAATGAATGCATTTATAGTAAAGGCATCAGAAATGACAGAGTATTTTTCTGGTTATCAAAGGTGCCTGGATCTGAGGATTTATCTGAGGATAAATTCCAGATTTTGTGATTAGCACTATTTCTCCTTTAAAAGGCAGGGACTGGTGAAGTATGTCTCTTAGACTAGAAGATAAATGATGAACGAATACATGCAAGGAAAGCATTGCTAAGGCAGTACAAGTTAATTAAATTTAGAAGCACATCTAGGTTTTCCGTAAATTTATCAAGTTAAATCAATTGTTTGTTAATTACTCTCAGAATTTTTATGAAAAGCACATAATAGCTGGCATTCAAATATCAATTCTGTAAGTAGACTAAATTTCAGTGGCTTTATCACAATTAAATGGTTGGATATACACTCTGCTTTGAAGCTGGATTTTATTTCTGATGTTTAAGTGATACTTCATAGAATTTCTTTACAAAAAGTGCTCAAAGAGCTGACAGTAGTGCTAACATGTTTAAGCAGTCTCTTTTCATTGTTTGGATTTATATGGAATTGTTTCGATGCTTTACAAGTTCAGCACAAGAAACAGCAGAGAATGAACTCAGGACCAGGCTTATTGTGAAATACTTTTCAATTTCTTTGTTTTGCAACATGTGTATCTTATGAGAGCAGCTGGCCAAAAATATTTACTCACAATATCTAATAATATCTACTTTTCTTTAAGGAGAGTATTCATTGTGAATACAATGTTGTTCATGCCTGGAGATTTTGAAGCCTCTAAGTTTCATGCTCCTGACAAGTTTAATTTTGAAGGATTTTCTACATGTTCGGGATTTGGCAAGAGGAAAGATTTCTATTGTAATGTTTAAAAAACACGTGCTAAATGTATCAGCCTTGGGGTTGCTTATAGTTTAGAGTTTAAAGAGTGTCTCCATGGAGATGGATTAGAAGGTGTGTGACAGTCAAAAGCACATGAATAAATTAACCAAACGTGGTACTTCTGGATGGGCAAAATCAGATGCATGTGCATATATTTTTAACTATACTGTTGAAAATGTTGCCCTTCCAGTTAGATTGGTAGAAAAGCTATGGGCATCCTTGCTAGGTGTTCAGAAGTCCAGAGGGAGTAAATAGGACCAGATTCCCAATGAACCCAATCTGATTTATATGGCTCAAACCAAATTTATTTCTTATGCAGCTGATTTAGTTTGAGTGAAAAACAAGGCAAAATACCCATTTTTAACTTGATTCAGTTTCTTTGAATTGTGTACCAAAATGGATTGTAACTTGGATCCGGCTTTGAGAATTTGTCTAGAATAAGTAATGCTGTTAGAAACCAGGCTGTATGGTGTTTACTTCATAGAAAGGAATATTAGCCAGATATATAGTCAAGGACTTCTAAACACTGAGGAGGAGAGATTGGACACAATTTTCCAAACAATCCAAACAATGGCTTCCTCGCCTTAGAGAACGCCCTGACATTCCCAGCTTATTGCATATGTTGCTGTTTCACAGTCTACAGCATTGCTGGGTTGACTGAAAAGGGAGGGAGACTAAGTTTAGCAATCTTTCAACTCTTCCTTTCAACACAGCAGTTAGAAAGACTATCCTGGTGCATTCTGTTCTGAGCCGGTGGAAGGAGAGAAGGGCAAACTGTTTCTGCCTGCAGAGTAGAGAGGAATGGTACCAGGGGCCTGCGTTATCACCTGGAACAGGCACTGAGCACGAGCACAGCAAAGGCAAACAACTTCCTTTTACTGGTGTGACATCTCTGCTCACAATCATGGAAAGGTCTGGACTGGCAGGGACCTTTAATGATCACCTAGACCAAGCCCTGCCTGTGGGCAGACACCCGTTTCACTAGATGAGGGAGTTGTTGGAATCAAGACAACTCCTCTGAACAACACCGGGGCACGCAGAGTGGATGTGGGAGTGTCCCTGATTGTGCTGTGTCACAAGCCCAGACACAGCCCACCTCCCTGTGCTCTCCACTTCCATGCAGAGCCACTGCACCCCTGCATTTGTGGTAGAAAGAAAAGTGCCCTGCAGAGAGCATAGAGACTCCATAGTAAACACAGCTACCCAGGGCATGCTAACTTAGATCTTCTGACCTGTCAGTGGTGGTTTTAGTTTGTTGCTCTCAGGATGGGTTTATGAAGAACAGCCTAACCTGGTAAAGACAAAGGTCAGTGTCTAAAATATATATGAGTGAAGGAACCCCATACACAATATTTATATGCTGGCTATTCTAGCTATACATCCTCAAATGAAAAACCCAACTCAGAATCTAAATTTTGAATTTATAAACATCGCAGTGTCCCATATAATCTGATTTACTACTTCATTCTCAGTACTCAGAAGAGTCTGGCAACCCACACTGCTACAGATGTACAAATACCCACAGGTACTCTGCAGCCATATGAACAGAGAAGAAAGTACTAAGCATAGCTCTTCCACATTTTCATGTGTGCCAGTCCTAAGGGAACAAGTAGTTTTCACAGAGCTAGGGATTATTTTTTCACAACATGAACACAGTGCTACTTCACCATCTGAAATAATTTCTTTAAAATTACAGCAGTATTTATAGATCCAGATACTCAGGACACTTACACTTCAAAGAAATGCACTCTATGTGTTGCCCAAGACATCAGGAAACTGCTTTATTGAACTGCAAAATGATACTTGTAACTGCATCTCAGTTTTCCTTCACAATAGTAACGATATTTATATTCTGAATTGCATTTAAAAACCACAATATGACAGATTGTTCAGTAACTATCCAGGAACTTCACCCAAAACCACAGTAACCAGACAGGATTGTAGCTCACATTCTGTAGTTGGCATTATTTTCAGATAACATGTTCATTGACTCATATTACCAATATATGACAGTTGGGAGGAACACCAGAAAGCTCTCTGTGAGACAGCACAGTTTTCATTAGTTGTATATCAGCGCTCTTGTAACATATGAATTCTATATAAGCTTGTATAGTTTGCTTCCTTTCACACCTGACTGCATTTTGCAAGGATTATCTTTGTGAAATGAAACTCTAATGAATTCTATCAGAATATGCAAATCATGCCTTTTCTTTGGTTGTGTCTCCTCACTTTTGGCTTTTTTTAGTAATTGATTCTGAGAAAAGAATGAAACTGAATAGGACAGGACTGTTGCCACGCCCAAAATGTGAAAACTCTCTTTTCCATTTCCACTGTCCACTCTCCATTTCCATTTACACAAGATTTCTTCTACTTGAAGCTGGAGCAATATAGACATTTAATGAAGAAATTCATTTGAAAAAAATACCAAAATGAATAAATAATAAAAGTCTCCCAGACTATGTGTTGAGTAAGAACTATTGATAATGTGTTCTTTGATACTACTTATCATCACAAGCAAAAATACTCACATTTGCTGAAAGTTGAGAAGTAAGTGTAGCAACTTTCTCTTGTGATGCAACCAATTCTCTTCGTAGTTTCTGAATTTGCTAGAAAAACAGACTGCTGTAAGTATTTCAGCAATTTTCACTTGTTGTGGTTATTTTTGTATGTTTTCTTGAGAGATCACAAAGAGGTTTGCAATGTCTTCATTTCACATTTTTATCTCAGAGCTATTCAGAAACAGAAATTATCAAAAGTTGGCTCTTAGTATTGCTCCGTTTCCTTGCACTTAACCAGTGTATGAGCTAGGATTCCAGTCAAGGGAGCACATATGGGCAAATGCTTAATTACTGTATATGTACTATCCCCTGTTTGCAAGGGAAATGTCATGGTTTTTTACCAAATCCCATAAGTTCCAAACATATGCTTAGTGTAATCAAGGAGAGCTGCCCTGGATGTGGCCTGAGGTTTTGAAACATGAGTGCATTTGGGTGAGGTTTGTTGCGCCTGACTGCAGACATGATGCAACCAAAATATGTTAGATGTCTACATTAGACTAAGATAAAGTGACAAAAAGTACTCTCACGCTGCCTGGCATGAAGAAGGCTTTGATGGCTACATCAAACACAGATTTTCTCTTTGTGGATGTCTAAAATTAGGTGAGGTAAAATGGTATTTTTTTTCTCTAACATATGCTTCTTACAGTCCCTTCAATTCAAACATGTAGCCTCTTTAAACCTTATACAGCATTCAAAAACTTGCTTGCCAATTTGAAAAAAAAAAAAGATGTAGATTTAAATGTGCTTGTTGACATACAAATAAACTTAACTCAAGACTCTTGCATCCTTTAATGAGAAACAGAATCCTTAAGAAAAATATCTGTTTACATTTCTGCTGGGACAGATATCTAGCATGAGGCTTGCTCATAATTTTAAGCTCATTTAACCCTATATGAGATCTTACAGGGACTTTTGGGCACTGTACTTAAGCACAGTGTGGAGTTTCACTTTGAAAACCCTTTCATATTCAGACATAAAAGAGATTAGTCCAGACTAGGGAAGTAAAATGTGTAAAACTATCCTAGGAAAGGAAACATTTAGCAGTCACTAATAAAGACTATTGCAGAATTTTAGTTTTATGACTCCCATGAAAACCAATAAGGAATATTGCACAAGCTTTAAGTATGAACAAGTTCCTGTACTTCTATAATACAAAAATAACTCAGTCATTTGCACTAGCTCAGTGTAACAGGGGTAGATTATTGAGCTGTTCTCCATCATGGACTGACCCTTGTATTTTTCAAAGTTCTCTCTTTGGTTTTCAAGTGCAATTATTTGACATTCCACCTTAAGATACGCTTTCATCATGTTCTTGCAACTACACTAAGGTAGGTCTCATGATGTGCTGTTCAACCTCTCCTGTAAGGGCATCTCAAGCAGACCCAGGTAATGAGCAAACATCATGTAGAAACACAGAGGAAAGGATATATATCTGTGTAGAGGGGTCTATATACAGCTCTATATAAAAGGCAATAAAATGAGGAGCTGTATTTTACATTACTGAGCTATGGCATGCCTCTGTAGCTCCTTTACTTTAAGAGAAGTGAGTTTAGACAATTCATATGGAAATTATACTGAAATATACTGCAGCAAAGAGGGAAGAAAATGTTTATTTGTTCAACTTCCTCAATACATCTTTTTGTTGACTTTTTCTTTGATTAGAATAGTAAAAATAGGAGCAGCATAAATGCAGGAATTGGAAGGCATGCAGCTCTGTGAAGTGAAAGTGCACCCCTTGGTGCTGTATTTTATTGCTGCTACTCCTTGCTGCCCTTTTAATACAACCAGGACTTCATTTTGAGAAGGGCTGTAATTGTATCCAGCTGCTGACCCAGGCTTGTCACCCATTCTTATACACTGTGAGGAGAAAGAAGCTATTTTCCACGTCAAATTTGATTTATATCTGAAATCAATCTGCATTGCTCTGAAATCCATCAAAGTGGTCAGTTTCAGAAATTTAATATAATGCAAAATGTAAGGGAGAGAAGTTCAAAGCAATCATTTGAAGTATTTTCTCTCCTGAAAGGCAGCACATTACCTCGAATTGCACAGTCTCTTAGATCCAGCACAGAGTGGCATTAAGTCTGAAATCAGACTCCGCCACTCAACACCCAGTTCTCACTGATTCTTGTCATCTTTTCAGAATGGCATTCAGGCTTTCTTTAGCATGATGCTAAAAAAACACCTTCTAGTACACAAAAAGCTGCACCAGGTTTTTACCAATACTGCTTAAAAGGTGATGCAAACACACAGGGTGTATTTTCCCCAGCAACTAGGCAGTTTAGACATAGCAGGTAAGAAATAAACTATAAAATAATATAAGGCTACACATAAATATAAAAATGAAGAAATGTTCCTACCTCTGAATGTGCCTTTTCTTCTGCCTGGAAGAAAACAAAGAAGAAATGGCTTAGAATCAGCGTGCAACATAATTGTGGTAATAGAATATAAAAGTCAACTACACTGAAGGGAAATGAATAGCTTCATGTATCCATTACATTTAAGGAAGGTATCCAGTAAAAACAATAAATGGAACTCTTTTCAACTTACTTGGCAAGGCTCCAGTTGAAACTCCAAAGAGCTTGCCAGCATATTGACAATATGAAATAGTGGAGAAAGGGAGAACAGGACCAGACCTGCAGAAACTGCAGCTACATTTCTAAGAAACAAAATAAAATTTACTATGCTCTCCCTGCATGGACCTTAGTCTGACATAAGCAAACTTTTATGTTGCAATGATTTTTAGGGCTCCTGGAATTATATTTATTTTAATGAATGCCAAGCAATATTTCTAATGCAATAATAACTAATCCCTGCTAAGAGAAGTTGACAGCATACCTGTAAAAATTACATTGGGGAAGGTGAGGGGTACTCGCAGTTTAAAATAGTTTCTTCCATACAGGGTACTGACCAAAATATTAAGGGCTATCAAGGCATGTTAAAGTTTTTGATTAAACTTGCTAATATTATTTAGTAATTTTAGCTATTTTCCATATTGTAATGTATTGTGTTATATAATGATGCTATTTACTCAGTAGGCTTTTTCAACAAGCTAAGAAACGAAACCATTGCAAGGCAAACCTTTGAAAGTCATTCCATTTCTAAGCTTGAGATTAGTCCTATTTAGGAGACATTTGGTGGACAGACAACTCTTGCTGCAGTGAGGTTCTCTAATGGGAAGGAATGGCATGCCATGAGAAAGGGATCCTTTCATAACATACAATAAGAATCAATTAGTGTACTGGAAATCCATCCACCCCATGGTCTGGGGTGGCCCAAGTTCAGAATAGCAGTCTGACATTATCTGGAAGAGAAGTAAGCAGTAAAAGGAAAATGTAGGTAGAAGAATTATCTCTTAATTACACTAGAAACACTAAGAAAACCCAAGGAAAGGATTCTTCAGAAGATTCTCTGACATCGGACAGTCTGTGTTATTCTGTGTTATTACAAATTAGTATATCTGATTTCAAGCCTGTATTAGGTGTTAATTTTATGCTACTAGAATTTTAGTGATTTATAATAGAAATGTTTTCTTGCTTTACCTGGTGTAAGGGGAGAAGACTTCTGGAAAATGCCTCTTTACATACATGCTTATCTGTTCTTTACATATATGCTTATCTCTTAGGAGTCACTAAACAGACTGCGATGCTATGATATTTCCCTTTGCAACACTTAGAACTGCTTTTGGCTGAAAATACTGTAACACCGAGGTATCACTACATGAGAATAATTTAGTATACTGATAGCTTTATTTGCCAGCACAGATGTGACACACATACTATGACACACTAACTTTCTGATCTGTGTTTGCAAAAAGGAGATCTGCCTACGGAAAAAATTATATTCTATTCCCATCATTGTTACATCAAACATGTAGTGCATGGAAAGTCACAAAGGGATTGAGGATGATGATGTTCCCTTATGATTTCTTCTGTGACAACAAAAGCAAAAAATGAGGCTTGGTGACATTTCCTAAAACTGCCATGTGGGGACATGGTGCTTGCCCTTAGACTAGTGGACCTGCTGATGAAGGCATTGCTACATGTTGTTACCAGACACTTCCTCCCCGCACAAGGAAGTGTTGCCTCCCTACCCCAGTTCAGGGAGATGGCTCCCACAAGTCAGCTTTTGTGGGCAGTGAAAGAAGTAAATGAAAGACAAAGAACAGGTTTCTGGACATACTATTAATTTAAAAAATAAAATCTGACAACCAAATATATCTGAGCAGTTTTTACTTAAGTTCATGCTGACACCATTGTAACCCACAGCTCAGCCATTTTTTCGAAGGGCTCTATAAGGAAAAAATTCTTCTTCTCACTCTACTTCTCCATCATATGCATGCACCGCATCCTTGTAAGGATTATTTTTTCTTTTTCTGAAGTCTTAGAATATTAATGTACAGATGAGATGCCCTTACACAACTCCTTTGAGCGTGGCTTAGCACAATCAATGAAGCCCAGGGAGATAAAGTGCAGCTAATGCTAAGAGCCAGTGCGAGAAGTTGGCAATTAACTAAATATGTGAAAATTGAAGTGTTTCACCTATTGAGATGGAAGAGATTAAAACTGGAGACAACCTATCAAAATTTTTTTCAATTACTCAGAGAGCTAGATGTATTCAGTGTCAAAACTGAATCAGTCTACTATGTACTCTAACATGGTATATATTTCTGTGGAACCAAAGAGGTGTCTCTACAAGCTAGATTTCCAGTCTATGCAAATCAAGTCCTGAAAACCCAAATGTAAGTCAAGAAGCAAGCCAATATATACAGAAAATAATAGTCAATGCAGAACTTCTGTGTCCTTGGACTTATTCAATGGCAGCAAATAATGAAATGTCTCTTCTGAATCTCATATTCTAATTTTCAAAGAAACAATCTTCAGTGAATAACTTGAAGATTTTCAACTATCCTCTGGTAATAATACATAAAGATCTTGATCTTTATTTAGTACTTTTTCTGAACCTCTTCTTTGATTAGGCTGCAGAAAACCACTAACATCAAGGCTTGAGACAATGCTTGAGAAATCTGATAAATACATTTGATTGAGATAACCCTGTGAAGCTATTCCATTGCTCTCTGCATTCAGCTGAAGTGATACTCAGTGTCAACCTTTCATATTTCAATACTTCATTTATGCATCATCTTCTGATTAATTGCGGAAAAGTTTAAACTCTTTTCACTGAGGGATCAAGCAGAAGAAATTCAGATCAAAAGTCTCCCCTAAAAGCCAACCCTAGTAATTTTGTCATACCAACCCCTTTCTGGCCCTTTTTCTGCAACTTCCATTATCTTGTCTATATAATCCATTACTTAAGTAGTGGGGCTGAACTGCAATGTGAATTCACAGACAGATATTTCAAAAGATATTTATTGTATGAACCTGGGTAAACATCTAAAAGTCTATTTTGCAGGAAAAATACTATTCTTTACTATCATGGGGTTTAGGTAATATTTCCAAGATAATCTGTAATATTGAAAGATAAGAGGTTATATAAATAGTAAGCATTAGTAAACTCCTGCTGTGTTACACAACATCAGAGAACAGGTATTTCAGTCTTACTGACTTACTGTGTGCTGAAAGCATCCTGTGTCACTTTATAATTTGATTTTTATCATCTATCAGTTTCATAATATTCTTCTAAAATTTGACATCAAAGCTTGAATTATAAATTTTGACATGCAAACAGATTGCAGTGTCTCATAGACAGGAAATAGTTCTAACGATTTTACAACCACTAAAGCATAGGTGAGAAGCTTTACTCTGACTGTTAGTCACACCTCATGTGCAGCCAGTCTGTATATATGTTCTACATCTCCCATCTTCACCTTCCCTCCCCTCCTTCCAAACAATTCAGGACTGATCTGGACTAGCATTACTTGCAACTTGCAGTTTAAAGCCTAGGTAGAACTTAATGCATGTGTACTTGATGTTTTAGATATTCCCTGATATGAACATTTTAATCACTAAACAGAACTAGGAGAGGCACCATTGTGCATGGATGCAACATGCTTTTCGAGCTAACACAAGTTTAGCATTGAGACAGAGCTGCCAAGTGCTATGAATGCATCAAACTGCATGAGATTGGTATTCCTAGGCAAGAACTGGTGCTGGCTCTGTGTAGAGGAGTCCATCTCATTCCTGGAACGTCAGCTGACACTATTCAACACCTGGAAATATGGAGTGGATAGAGACTATTCATGAATGCCTGGGATGAAAGCAGGTTGGGTTGCTCTTCTGTGAAAAGGGGCTACTGCAGCATGTAACTGTAGTTAGTGAAGAGGTTGCAAAGCAAGGGAATGTCCAAACATGTTTAATTGCTCCCCTGTGGATGATTTCTTGTTAGTAGAATGACCAAATCAATCAATTATGCAAAATATATAACCTCTCCCCCCCTAAATATATTAAAAGACCCCAAAACAATAGGATAGAGAAAAAAAGTCAAACCCAGACCAGTTTCTGGGGATAGAAACAAATATTGCACAATCTAAACAATCTAAGATTAAAATTTTTAAAGCTATTCTTCTCTTTCTAAATATATCTAAATGCTGTCACTTGCAAGAAAAATCAGTAGACATTTAAACTGTAAATTATATCTCCCTTACCCTGAAGCAATTTTGTGGTTCTCAAGAAATTTATCTCACAGTGCCAGGATATAAATACTTACTAAATTGTGCAATTAGAAAACTAGCTGAAAGTAAGCAAAATCACTCAAAATGGTCAACTACAATAGCATATGGACCCCCATTAAAACACACTCTTAGACCATTTCCTTCTTTTTAGCTTTCAAAATGTATGCAGGATGACTTTAAACAGTTATAAGCAAGTCACATAAAAAGATGAATATAACATTTTCTAAAATAGCATGCAGTAGTATAATGCTGAAAAGAAACATTCTTACTTTATTGCAGTAGAATTTTAATTTTTCTAGATCTCAAAGTATTGAAATTTTCATGAACAATGAAAACAGAGGCAGGCAGAAGTATTTTCTACAATGCCAATACTCACCGTAGAGTAGAGAGAGGATGTGCTGGAGACAAGTGATAATGAGGACCCATGTACTTTAAAAAAAGATAAATAACATGAAATATTGATGAAAGCATAAAACTTCCCCCGTTTAGCGCAATAAGTTTTTAAAATGAGAACCAATTTTCCACAAAGAGCAATTATGAGCTATTAATATAGAATAGCTATTGATAGATTTCCCTGCATTTAGAATGATTGTCCTATACACAAAAAACACTTTCCTGTATATGGGGCAGGAGAGGGAGCCAATGACATTCAGTGTTATTGCCAGCAAACCAAGCATCACTTTTGTTGTTTCGATAAGAAATCACTTGATAAATACACTCTTTAGAGAAACCAGAAATCGAGCTGTTTATACACCTGTCCTAAGAGGAGCAAATGATTTTCCTAAGAGACTATGCTTTGGAAAACTGTTCACATTCCCTGGGGTGAGTCCCCAAGCTCTCCTCAGTACAAAGCAGACCCATGTAGTCGTAGTGCATGGGAAGGGGTAACCATGAGATGTAGTGCCATATTTCCACTAATCCTCACTGGAGTCAGCCTCAAGAGCTCTGAGTGAAGGTTGCAGGGCTGCAATTTAAAAAATGGGTGTAAGATTCGAAGATATACACAGGTTAACCAAGGCTAAGCCATGGACTTGATACAGAGGGAGGTTTATTTCACAGCTGTTACAAACTGTGAGGTTTCCATGACCCGATGCAGGCTGGGGAGCACTCCCGCCCCGGGCCTGCGGGCCCTATATCCAAGGAGCTGGAGCACGTGCCTGAGGCCCTCCTTTCCCTCTCTCTAATCAGAATGGAATTTGTTTATACATTCCACCTGCGAGAGCAGAGAGCAATGCTGCTTCCCACCGTCACAATTTTGTCAGAATTTTCCCATTATAAGGTGATGTCTCTGAGCCAAAAACAACCTTATCCTAAACGTCCTTGGTCAGATCTTCTGGTGAAATTCCTATAGCTCCAACAATGGGGTTCCTGGACTATCTGGAAATGGCAAGTGAAAAGTAGCACTGTAATGAAATTGCCCCTTTCTGCTTCTGATGACTCTCCTGAAGAAGGCTATACCCACTAATAGTTTTAAATAAGATAATTTATTTCATTACCTCCTTTTATTTTTGTGTCATGAAAAGTTATTTTTTAAATATTTATAACCTGCCAAGGTTTGATAAATAGATTATTTTGCTTTAATAGCTACCTAGCATCTGTACGCAAAAAGCTGACATGACAAGAATACTTGGATTAGCCAAATGGGACTTTAAATCTAGTTTTGTGTTTCTGGAAATGTGGTACACTGACCATTGATACTCAGTGGCTTCCAAAGTTATATTTGGTTTTCGTCTCTGGTTTAAATCTCAGCTAAACTCCCATTCCGCATTGATACACAGTGGTTCTGCCCATTACCTCACTTGTTTCACTTCAACCTTCCTCAGAGCTCATATCTTAAAATACATTTGACCTTCCAACAGCATCATTTCATGTTAACCTCTAATGACTGTAAAGTGCTGAAAACTGTTTATTACTGCTGCATTGACTTTCATTTACTCAGGTTGATTACAGTTATGCACTCCAGCTGGATATGAAACATAACCAATGAAAAAGCTTTCATCAAAGCCACTGGTGGCCCATTACTGAAATTCTACATTTAACACCTCTTTTTCTATGCATAAATTTGCTTTGTTTTCTGTATTATTCTTCCAGTGTTTCCTTCGATAATTCTGTTCCTCAGCAAAGGGTCTGTAGTCAGCTCTGTCCTTGAATTATGTGATATGCTTCTGTTCAGTCAGCCATGCTCTCTGTGCTGACAACTCACAGCTTGAGTTGGCCTGCACCCTACTGCTAGTGTTACATACCCAGATGTCTGCCTGATATATCATCTAAAATACAGTAGAAGGAATAAAAAAGTAGAAGTATTATTTGTCTGTTGTTTCATCTAGGATTTTTCCCTTGCTTTTATCTCATAACTATGGGCTTTGGAGCTAAGGCAAAACTTTTTTTATTTGCCTGTTATAAAGATCATTTATATTGTCAGAAATATAAGCAGTAAACTAGATTGATGAGATGATGTTACAGAATGAATCTCCATGGACTTTCAGTTGTCTTTTCTCTTTTAATTAAAGGGTGTGAGAACTTTGCAGTCATGAGAATTCTGAAAATAATCAGATTTACCAGAAATGTTAGATAGAAGAAAATGTTACAGTGCATTTAATTAGGAATCTTCAGGTGCTCTGTGGTTAAAAAAAGAGTGAAAACCAAAACAAACTCAAAAAATATTCATCAAGTTCCAGATGCTGCACATAGGATTAAATAAAGCAGATAGTAATAATCTGCATAAAGTACTGAGGTCAGATTAAATGACAGGATTTAAATACAGAAATTCACAAAGTGTTTGCTATAGAAGGATGTAGGAAAGTGGGGAGATGAAATAACTACAAAATAAAAGGGATGCTAAGTATCACTGGTGTTTGGGGGAAAAAAAGGAAGCACAGAAATAGGCCTAAGAAAGCATAGAAATGCAGTAGTCAAGGTATGTTCAGACATTTCAGATTTAGAGGCAAAAAGAATAATTTTCCTGGAATGGCTTCCTTTCTTCCAAAATTTCTGATAGAGGATTTGGGGATGTATTAGATACACAGCATTGCATATTACTGGGTGAAAGAAATGCCTTCCATGTTTTAGGGTAAGGAAGGCCTGTGAGTTCAACTCAACGGAATTAATAAAAGCTTCACAAAATAGTTTAACTTTTTATGTTGCAGAAGAAATATTTTAAAATTTTATTACACTTTCGACATCTATTTTGGGACCTGTTTGCTGATTTAAATAGTTACTCAGTCTTACCTTCTTCCATGCTGTCCCTGAATGAACCTGAATGACTAATCGCCCGTGGTCTCTCTTCTAAGGACGTAGCACTGCCACACAGTTGGGAGTCATCATAGAGATCAAAAGAAGTGTCTTGTGCAGGGATGCTGTTTGAACGCATCATGCTGGGCCCAGGAAGGTTAAACTGTGATAGGTTGGTTGGACTCACTGGAATACAAAGCTTTATTAATGAAGCACATTTCTATTAAGGGAATTTTCGTTCTGCACAAAACTGTAATGTAGGACTAGCATGGTTAGGTGGACTTCATGCTGTTGAGAAAATGAAAGGCTTTTATTCCTACACTTAAAGCCACAACAAAAAGCTGAAGCAGATGGCATCAAAGGAGTGGGAGCTGGATGAGATTAATCCTGTAAAACACATGGTAACACTAACAGTGGTGTCTGAACACACTTTGGCAGCCCAAGAGAGAAAATCAACAGGTGAGATTCAAAAGTTGAAAAGGAATAAAAGGTCATAAGCATTTTCATAAGCAGCACTTCTAATTAATCAGTATCTGTATTTTATTGTTGTATTGTTGTATTACTGACTGCTTTTAAGACCAAAGTTTATTGCATATGCAAGACATTTATCCTTTGACTTTTCAGGAGCACCTACCACTATATTAGGTTAAAAATTTCTGCACAGGCCAGTTGAATCTCATCCTAACAAATAGGTATAGTCACTCATGGTTGAAATGAACCCACTTTAAGCTTTTGCAAAATTTGTTTGCCAGTATGAAGGAAAGCCTGGCTATGGTTCACCTGGTCCACACAGTCTCAATGCCTAGAAGAAAAACCTAACTCTCTAGCCAAATTCAGCCTCAGTGTTTGGACTTTTAGTTTAGATCACGCAAGATGTGCTTTAAGTTATAAACTACCAGAGCAGCTGTGTTGTGAGAGCAAATTATTCCATAGGGCTATGATAATGGAAAAAAGCAAAGGACAATGACAAAATAAATTTTAAACCCCATGATCTTATTGCTCTCTGTTGTGAGTACAAGAACCATGAACAAAAAGAAAAGGAGATAATTGTAAGCAGAAAATAATATAGTGAAAGAAACATTGCTTACAAAGAAGCTGTGTCTAAAGCTACAAGAAGAAAATTCAAAGCAGTGGCTTGTTTAGCCAGGATCCAATTTCATTTTTAAAAGTGGCTTGGTTCAATTTTTTTTCCCATATGTAATGAAGACCAACATTTGTACATCTGATCAAATTTCTTTTGAGTATTGTAACCTATAGATGCCATAAGCTGTAAGACTGATGGAAGAGTTAACGCTACAAAGGTTGCTACTAATTCCTCAGTAAGGGCCTAAAGGATAAAAAGCTCATTGTGAACCTAGATGTGTGTCAAGTGCAGTGCAAATTAGTGGTTTCTATTCAGCATTAAAAAAACAAACAAAAAATTATTAAGAAAAAGAAACTTGTGCTGGATTAATTTGAAACAAGATTCTGAAGAACCAAATCTAATTCTTGGCCTGTAATCTAATAAAACTGCAATGTGACTCACATCGGAAAATACTATATTGCATTCAAAGTTAGGATTTGGATTGGGCCCAGTGCAGTTATATTCAGGTTCAGGTATTGAAATATATTGGAAAGATCTTTCTCAAATCAAACCTATACACAGGAAAAAAGCAATATTTAGTGCCTGGGTTGACATTCACTAAAATAACTGGAAAGACTCCTACTGACTGTGAAAACTAAAAGGTGAGTAACTTCGAACTAGAAGCTAATTTCCAGTTCTGCCTCCAGTTTTTATCTCCTTGGGTAAGTCATAGAGAATCTGTGCTTTTCTTTCTCTGTCCAAAATAGATGGTACCCTGGCCCACTCCATTAACAACACTGTGAGTTTCCCTTCATTAGTGAGTACCACAATATGGTGCTGAAGATGTTAAAAATAAACTACGTAGTTTGGCAGATTAAGAAATATGAACAGTTGAATTTTATGATTCTATTATAAATGGGGGGAAACAGTGAAGGGAAGCATCATTTACCCAGGTTGGAAAAGTGATACTTTCCAGTTGCAGATGAAGACATAGCTGAAGGAGAAACAAGTGGGGACTGACTGCCAGTGTCTTGCAGGCCTCCAGTTGAATGGGAGCGTAGCCATTCCTTGCCTTCCTCCTGACTTGTCTGCCGGGATGATGGTGTATATCTGAAAAACCACAGCTGACATGCTCAAGACAATGACAAGGTGATATCTTGGAAAGAAACAGCTGTCACATAAATACCCTTCACCAGTTAGATAGAACAAAACCCTTGGAAAGCATCAAGTCTAGCCAAGTGATTATCACCGGAGATTTTAACAAGGTAAAAGTTACCATCAGGTTACAAAAGAGAAAGTACAGGACTTGAACCCTCTTTCCTCTTCACTCACCCCCCCCACCCCCACCAAAACAGCATTGCCTTCTTTTGAAGAGACAGGATGATAAACCATAGCAGACAGACAACTGAGCTGACGGGAAAGGACTTCAAAGCTATAGGAACTGTACAGACAGATGCAAAAGCTCAGATGTATGGTTAGGATGGGGAATGGACAGAACAGAAGCCAAGGAATGTGAGTAGCCACTTACAAAATGACATCTGCCACAGATCATGTGGGCAATTGATTAGATGACAGGAGTGAAACAGATCAACAACTCTGAAAAAGGAGTTTGCATTGGGAATGACAGCTACTCATGGTCATATGCATGAGGTCTGCCACTCTGAATTCTGTCTGGCATTGTGTCCTGCCCCAAGCTGGGGGGAGGGAAAGGGACAGGAAAAATACATAATTAGCAGAAACAAGTTCTCTGGAAGGAAGAAGTCTGGCAATCAAATAATTCATCAACTGCTTCCTATGGCAAACCAATAAAACAAGTGCAATGTGATGTGGGCTAGGAGGGAGAACTGGTAACACACTAGCCCAGCCTCTCTTGGCTGAGCTGGAAAAAGGGCTTTTCTGGCAGTGGTTAAACATTAAGATGTGCAGGCAGTGTGGGTCTTAATCAAGAGATTGTTTTCAGCAATTTCTGCAATAGCCTGCTTCGTTCACACAACCTCCTGCTGAGAAATGAGCACCTTCTTCACTACTGTCATGAGCCATCAGTGTTCCCCAAAACAGCAGAGCAGAAAGGGCTTTTGATATTCTGGCTTCAGGCTTGTGAGGCACAAGTGTTTCTGCTTAGAAAGAAGATTAAATGAACATGTAAGTTCTCATGTTGTGCTTGGGGTTTTGTACAATATTTTACAGCAGTAAACCATCTTGTCCTTATTAAATATTTACTTCCTTTCTCCTTTCCAAAAGACAGCTATGATCTTTGCCTACAAATGTGGTAGAGCACAGAGTTACCGAGTGGGTATCAGATTGAAAAGATGGCAAAATGAGAATTCAGGATCTGAGTTAAGGACTGGGATCTCTGCACATTAAATCAAACTGACGTTTTTTTCTGGGCCAACTGATCATTCTTGTATGCCTATAAGCAGTTTTCCTACTCCATTTCACTTTCAGCTTTCAGCCACCATTACAGTTTTACAGCCACAAAGCTCGATCATCCTACTGAATCCTTGCAGGGTCCCCATTATGCCTTTAATGTTTTTCACCTTTCCCATTCTGTCCAAATCCAAAGTGATTGTTTTGGGATAAGAGGAATTTTGATTAAATTCTTGTTAAGGAACAGCTAGTGCAGAAGGGCAGAAGGTGGTTTATAGTGACAACAGTATAGCACTATCTTAAATTTAAATAAATATTTATTCATAACTCATGAGATTTAACTGTGGCATTTTAGTTATTGGAAGGCTGCAGGGTGTCTGTGTGCATGCACATATATCCTTGCTTGCCAAATCTTTTTCCTGGGTTGCGGAGATGGGCTTCCATGTCTGCAGAGACCAGCCAAGTTACCTAACTATCCCCTCTTTTAACCATGGAGGAGTGTAGAGGGAGGATGAATTCTGTTTTCTGTGATGAAGACAGTTCTACTTAGTAGGGAATTAGTAGCAATGTTGGACTCTGAATATTGCTGGATAGGGCCAGAGAAAACTCTGTGAAGCAGGACTCATTTTATACTTACAAACCTTGGATAATAAAATTAGTATTTTCTAGCCCAACCCTTTACTAGGCCTTCAATTTGCATGAGTGTTTGCATGAGTTCAAGTTCAGATCCAGTTCTAAAACCTTGTTTTTCTCAATAATGTTTTCAATAATTAGTCCTATTGAATTGCATAAATATCTTGCTCTGTCTCTTTTAGCTCTCCAGAATTCAATGCCTTTTAAGATTCATTGCATAAGGAAATAATCCTTAAAAGTATTTATTTTCTGTGATACATCTTGAAAGAAAATTTATTCCTTGGGCAGACTTGGAAAGAAAAAGTCTATTGCTAAAATTTACATTTCTGGTTTGAATCTAAATTCCAAGAACTCTGTTGTAAACTACATCAACAAAAGGAGAAAGAAAAGTAAAGGCAGTGTAGAAAAGGTTGCAGGAAAACAGAAAAGTAGCAGTCATGCTCAAAAAAATATATACCTTAATCCCTTTTTGGGTAGTGTATTTCTGTCAAGCTGCATGCTGTTAAGACAAAAAAAATCCCTAAGGACATACAGTAAACAGGACTGTTTGGAATCACAAATTTTAAAGCTCTAGGTTTGTCTGCATAACAGAAGGTCATTTAATGCTTTTTCATATAACTTTCATGATAAATCCCTTACTCATTGGAGAGGACAATAGGACTCGGATGGCTGCACATGCATTTTTCATCTAGACATGCTCTGGGCTGAGTCAATAGCAATTTGGAGACTGCCCAAGTCAGCTTCTTTTCCATTTCTAACCTTCCTATAGCGTCACCCTGCAATCTGTGTAAGAATCACAAGGTCTCAGTACGAATCTTTATTTTTCACAGTTGCCTATGATAAGCCAATAGATTTCCAAAAGAATGGAGGTTGTGGCACCTGCTAAGAGACAACGTGGCCTTGCCAGAAGCCAAATGACAGCTCGGCATGTAGAAATAAGGGCTAAATATACAGATTCTTGGCTTTCTGTTGTTGAGGGGCTCACATTCCCCAGGTGAAGGTGGGGACAATGAGCCAGAGCAATGTTCCATACTCATGCACACACAGTGGCAGAGTGGCTGATTACCCAAAATCTATGGCTGGAGTTTTTCTAATTTAAACCACCACTAGAAGGGCACCCATTAGCCTTCCTTCCAAGTGCCATTTGGACATTTCATGATAAAGTCTTGGTAAATTGGTCTCTGAATAGTGTGAGTTGAACTAGTTATCATCCAGTAAGTATTGCAAAGTTTTTTCCCTTTAGATCATAACTTAGTGTCACTTTATGGATTAAATGGTAAAATGGTTTTTGAAAGTTTCTGTATTACATATGATGATCACACCTCTGAGAGCAACAGTAAGTTAGGTCCCTTCCTACCCAAGAAAACACTCACACCCTTATTAAAGGTATTATTGTGCTAGGGGTGGTGGGTGTCCTACTGTCATGTAACCCAGATCAAAGTAGATGAAGGCAGTGAAAACACTGTTGGCATTAACAATCCATTACTATTAGAGTGCAGGCTAATGGAAGCAAACCACTCTTACCACCAAGAGGTTTTACAGACTATTTTACTATTTTAATAAGGGCCTTGTTCTGCATGCAGAGAAAGCAAATGGAAGGAGAAAATTAGCAGGATTTCAGCATAGGATCAGCTATGGTGGTACATGTTAGAGTAGTTCCATGTCAGACAGAGGGCTGTATTTTCAGCACTTTGCTCCCAACATAACTAACAGGACCTAGAATGGTTGTTAAAAAGAAAATTTTGAATAAATAAAATAATGAATGATTCACTTAATTTTCAGTTCCTTACAGAGAAAAGTGGGACCTTGATGTTCCTTTATGTAACTTTATGCTCCTCTAAATTTCAAAACAAATAAACATGATCATCATAACACCAGTTTCTTATGCAAACACTTAAAAATCCTAATGAACAATATATTTTCTAATATTACTTTAACTTGGAGATATATGTATTTCAAAATAATTTATAGCACATTATCTAAAAATAAAGGAGTCAGTGCTCCTTTAAAGCAATCCACAAGCCAAAAGTTATGTCAGTCATGTAAGTAGGCTAATAGTGACCATAGGATATCCCAAAAATCTTTTGGATTCAGATAAATGAAATAGGGGTGAATATTCCTCAGCATAAGAACAGAGTTATCGCAACTGCATAAAAGTGAAGATAGAAAATGCTCTTTCTTTGTTTTTAAAATACTGAAGCTTATGAAGATGCTCCTAGATTTCGGACAATTGTATGAAACCATTAAGTATGGCTTCATGTAGCTTTTACTTCAGAACAATAACTGCCCTTATCTTTTAATATCTGAAATCATTCATCCACCAAAAGCTGGGTTCATTACTTCTTCAGAAACTGGACTTTTGGTAAATAGAACTGAATTTACCTCAGATCTCTAAAGATGATAACGACAAAAAAGAAAGTGTTTTCCTGAAAGAAGCACTGCATTCGTGAACAAATATGAATATAAGGTGAAGGTGAGAATATCATAGTATTCCTGGTATTTTCTATGCCATGTCAATTAGAAAAAACAGTCTTATAGGAAGATGTGTGAAGATGTAGGCTGAAGTTACCAAGCCCACTGTATCTCGTTCTCTTGTTTATTTTGTACTGTTGAAACTGTCTGCAAATTCTATAGGGGAAATTACAGGAAGCCTTACATTGCTCATTTTCCTGTCTGCCCTTGGTATTGAGGTTACCTTGGGAAAGGGCCATAATAGCATATCCTTGAGCTTTATCTAACTGCTTCAGAGCTGTTAGGGAATAAAACAAATCATTGCAAGCTAAGAAACAACGAAAGAGGTCTGTGACAGGCTGGGCCAAGCTGATATGGATCTTATAAATTAGTTTCTACAAATGGCTGAGCATATAAGAAAATCTGATAAATGATGCACTGTTTCACACCTTAAAATCACAACCATCAATTATGATGATAATTTAAAATAATTTAAAGTCTTGAAGAGCTTAAGTGAATTTCAATGCACTTTTACGGCCCTCAAAACTAAATATTCTTTTAAAACAAACCTGAGCAAGCCAGTCATGTAATTAGAAACCACTTTCACTCTGCTAATCTTAAAATGTAGCTATTAATGTTGATACCACTGTTAATTCCTATATTTCTGCATTTTTATGCCTCCCTTGCTGTGTCATTCAGACCAAGCAGAAGAAAGTCACAAATTTGTAAGGCCCAACAGCAATTAAGGGTTTGAAAGAATTACTGGTGATGTGTCCACCTGGAAAATTTTACAAATAAAGCAGTGATCTTTCCAATTAACCCCAAAGATGTTTTCATTTTAAAGTACCTTCATGATTTATTTTAATCTCTCTAAATTGTCATAAGGTAAAATACAAGCATTCTCCCATATAGGGAGCTACACTGCTATGACAACAGAATTAGACTTTTCTAAAAACAGTGCAAAACCAGCAAAAGGCCTGAGAGAGATGTAAAATCTGCTGAAAAAAAAATATTTTGCTACATTTACTGAGCCTATTTTCTAGTTGTTACAATGCAAAAGAATCTCATTGAATGACACAAAACTTGTCTGGAGTAAACTTTGACACTTCATTCCAGGAGCTGTCAGGCAGCTCTGCGTTGATGTCATACCATTGCTCAGTGTTAAGCCTGAAGACTGTGGGCAACATCTGATCATCCCTTGACGGATGTGTGGGCAAATAGAGCAGAGACCTTGCAGATTTGCTGTCTCCATGAAAGGTCAAGGGCTACTTTCCTTCACAGAAAACATAGATTTTGTTCTCATTTTCTGTGTTCTTTCCAGCTGCATCAAATCTTTCCTAAAACCTGATGTCTCAAAGTCTCAAGTTAAAGCCTTAGCATGAGAAAGTAGAATGGAATAGCTACTTTCTAAGAATTATATGTGATATTTTCATTTTCAAAACGCTTTGTCCCAGAAACAGCACTACAAATCTGAAGACACTTTCTACAAAATAGCCTCACCATTTCCTATTTTGTATCAGTGCAAATATATCCTGCTGTGTTATATCCCTTCAGACAAATAAGCCTTTGATTATTAATCTTCAATAACACTTTACCAACTAGACAAGTACCTTTATTTTCCCCATTTGCTTATGAGAGTGTTATTTGGAATTGCACTTAAAGCTTTACTAAGTTCAGGATTTTTATTGCATTTACTAATTCCTTTCCTTTATTCAGAAAGCCTATTTTCCTGCAAATGAATTAAATTAGTCTTATTTAAAAGGCTGTTAATGACTAATCCCATGTCAGCTGTTACTTAACCCATTTTGTTTAATATCTTCTGTATCTTTCCAGGCAAAGTGACCTTCCCATAATCCCCTCGCCCTCCATCCCGGCACTCCCCTTCACTCTTTCCTCAGCACAGACCCTGTGAAAATGCTTCTTCAGTTCTAATGACTGTAGGGTTTTCAGACTGTGTTGAAGCAGGGAAATAAAAGGTTCATCAGGACCAGTAAACTGAAGCAATCTTTAACCTTTTCATTTCCTCTTAGTATGCTTGCCATTAGTGATATTTATCTATTAAACTGTGGCTAGTGCTTCAATGAAACAAGTCTGTATTTTTTTCTATCATGCATCATTAGCTCTCTCTTCTCTTTCAGTTTTTCCTAGGCTTTCCTCTGCAGAGACTTTATGTCACTTGTTAGTTTTATCTCACTGTGCACTTTGGTCTTTCTGATTTTGTCTCTACATTATATTAGTATATCTAAGGATAAGGACTGCTGATTCAGTCTTTTGCAAGCTCTAGAGTGACTGAAGTAAAAGAGAAAGCCTCCTTTCAGATAATTTTTTATGCTATGCCATGCTGTAATTATTATTGCCAAAGGAATTTCAAATATAATCTGAGTTGACAAAGGAAAAAGGACATAATCTGCTGCCAAACATATCTGTCTCCAACACTGCAAATCAATGTTTTTGTTATGAAAAATACTTTGCTACATATAAGTTTTAATGTATAAAAGAGTTTAGAAATTTAGCACTTGTATCAGACTTTTCAGAAAAATCAAACTGCAAAAACTCTATTGGTACTATAATTCAAGAAGTGACACCATTTACTCTAGGTGCATGTATTTGTTTTGAGGCCAGATCAACATGAAAAATGGCTCTCTCTGGACTCAATCATAATATCCCCATATGGACAAATCTGAAACTTAAGAATATTGCCAACAGCAAAGTATTTGGAACCCCTGAAATTAAGTCACTGAACAAATACATGAAGTATTAGTGGTGGGGGTTCCTCAAGAGTGTATGCCAAGCCATTAATATTTGAAATGTGATGTTCAACATCCTGTGTATAAATAATATTGGGCATAAATTCATACTCTTCCACACAATTCTATTGACTTCACCATCCACATATGTAGCACTGAAGGATTTTGTAAGCTTAGTATTATTAACTGACCTTCTAACAAATATTGTCACATTCAGTTCATAGTACACAATGTAAATTTCTATTTAAAAATTAAAGGCACAGTGCAAATTACAAATTGCTCATGTATCAGAGTATTTTTAACTACTGTTAGTGTACGTTATATTGGTACATATATATGTTTTAGAATTATTAAAATAAATATTAATATGGTATCATATATTAGTATATAATAATATTATTTGTAATTATAATAGTAAGAGGTGTGATTTCTAGCTGATATAGTAATACTTATAAATGTAACATAAGAGAAGGAAATGTACGTAAAGTTTCCATCTAGATTTCTCAAAGGACTTTTTAGTATTTTGGTTTTGATTGTGGGGTTTTTTTTAATGCTGGTTGACTGAAAGTGAATTATTTCTATGGAAAAGATTGGTATTGAAAAATCTCTGAGTTTATATAAAGATCAAAAAAATCTTTACATGGTATATTATTACATCTTTTTCCTTAAAATGTTTGTGTTGTTAAACAACTAATTATGTTTAAAATATTTTTGACTGATTCAGTATAATTTTCTGTTTTGGATCAAAGTCTAATGAAATATTTAATATTGATTTTGCAGTCCCCATGTGAGATAAGAGTTCCACTGTCAAATCTTGAAAATTTTCACAGGAAGCGAAAGTTACTTTGTGCCCAGCAAAGGTTATTGTTTCTCTCTTGCAAAAGTCAAATAAATGTTTCACAAATTAAAAAAAGGGAAAGAAAAAACCTGGGTTCAACTGTGCCAGGCTGGTTGCACCTCTTTATACTGTAACTTAAATGGTAAAATATTTGCATATCAAAAACTTCTTTAATAGAGCTAACAGGAAAAACCTTTCTTGCATTTCTTTGTCTGTTCCAAACATTTGCCAGGACTGAGCCTACAGCAAGGATCTCATCTTGTAAACAGTGTCCCTGCCAGTGAAACTGCTCTTCAGTAAGGATCTGTGTAATGATTACCAGTAAGAAGTAACTTGTCAGGACTGAGTATTTTAAGGCAAGACTGATCAGCTGAAAGCCAGGACCACCTGCTCTACCTGTGCTTTGAGTTAATGGGAAGAAAAGTGGTGGTTTCCCACAGCTGGAGGTTTGTTTGCTTCTAAGCTGCCAAATTCTGGAACGGCAGGTGGATCCAGCATGCAGGAATCATTACGCGGCTGTTGGTGGTTTACATTTGCCTTTAATTAGACAAATTTCCCCTTTTCTCTCATTGTCTCCAGAAGAAGTGAACCAAAAAAATTTCTCAAGATAGAAAAATTGCTTGTAAAACTTTAAAAGGCAGTTGATTCCAAATTCCAATGCCTTTCAGCTTTCTTTTCTTCCTTCCTTCCGTTTTTACATAAAGGACTAAGCTGCTAATTAAACAGTGTCCCTTTAGCAAAGCAGGTGGAGGGTTCATTTTTTTGGCTCCTGTCCTTTTGCCTCTCACTGATTTCGTGGTCACTGTATCTATAGGCAAGCTCACCTTTCCGAAAGAGTAGATCTGACGCTTCCAGTCCTCATGAGCAGGCTCTGAACCTCCTGAGTGCTTGTTGTCAGTCCAGAGAGAGAGCCATGATGGCTAAGAGGAAGGTCAATAGACTCGGAACTGGTGTGAAGGCTAGTCATGGACTGGTAACTTGGTGTGTCCTTACTGCCCGCTGAAGAGCTGCTCAGGTTTGCAGCCCACACAAGACCACCTGATGTGAAAGAGTGCACTGAGGCAGGACTGGAAGCCAAGGAGTGACTTAAGCTTACAACATCTGCATTTAAGTCCGAAGGTTTACTGAAGAGGGGGCTGCTGCTACCACTTTGCCCACCTGCACTGCCCATGCTGCCTGTGCCCGAGGATGGCGATTCCAGGCTGCCTTGCCGTGCCAATGTGGTACTAGGGCTGGGCATTGCCGATGTGGGTTTCACACCTTCAGTACTGGGTGCAGAGGCAGCTTTACCACTTGCCTTGGCACCAAACAACCTAAATGTAAAACAAATAGCTTTAGAGAAACTGATAGCCACAATAAACATTCATGGCGCAACATCCGAAGAGCCAAACTACACATTTTTAATTACTGCTACTAAAATCATGCCTACCTAGTTGATCAATAGCACCACATAATTAAATTCACTTAACCATGTCACAGTAATCAGGGTTTGTTTCTTTAGAAAAAGCTCTTATTCACTCCTGTTCTGATGTGCTCTTTGCACATAGAGACCCTCCCAGAGAGAGGTAATTACATTTTTGTCTTATTTCATAAACAGATTACACTTTCACCCAAATTCAGTAATTAAGTGTTCCCAAGTCATTAGCTTTTAAACTCCTCACTTCTCAAATCTGCTTAAATGATTGCAACAAGCACTTGCAAAATCCTTCATAGTTTAATAAACATCTAAGTATTTGTGCAAAATTTCCCTCGTTGCTTTTTTTTGCACAGATGGTCATGCAGTCATCAGTCATGTAGCAACCACTCAGACAGAATAAACTGCACCATGGCTAAATGGGCTCGGTTTGTCTCCAAGGGCAGTAATGACAGAAGCGTAGTTCACATAATTTCTTCCAGCAATTCCAGATAAGAAAATTCTACAGTGATGATGACCAAATAAACTGCAAATCCTCTAAAACTTCAACTAAAAGGTCATGTGATGTTTTAATGTATTTCTGGAAATATCTGAAGCTGCAGTTAATGTACAGCTCATAAATTAAAGATAAATAAATTCAAAACTTATCATGATGTAAAGTAAGCATGTCTAAAAACATAAGAATTCATTTTACATATTACCAAGCCCACAAAACTCAGCCGCAGCTCACCAGCAGTCTGGAGATGCTGTTTGGCTAAGTAGGCACAGGAGGGCACTATTGGCTTTTTCTCCAGCCATGCAAGCGCTCCATCCCAATTTACACTTCACCCGAATTTATACTTCCAGAAATGTTACAATAGGGCATTTACAATTGAAATTTAGCCTTGCCAATGCGTGTGTCGAAAAATGCAACAAAGCTGCTAAGATAATGAAGAGTTTGTAGCTGGAGCTGCCAACAATGGGAAAGCAGATCTAAATCTTTATAATTTAAAGAGCTCTTCAGTTCTCCATCCAGAGTATGGCATTGCCTGTTCCATTAACAGAATGTGCCTGAACACAGTGTTCTTCCCTTTGGGGGTTTACCAGAGTATTGAGAGGGAACATCTCATGTGGTTGACCTTAGAATCATACGATATCTTGAATTGGAAGGAACCCATGAGGATAATTGAGTCCAACTTCTAGGCTTCAAACTGCTGTTATGGAGATATAGCTAAAATGCTTAAAGCTCAAGGAGCAGCCATTTCAGGTCTGGGAAGGTCTTTAAATCTTAAAGAAGTAATTGTGTTGTGTGAAAAAATATTACCCTTTTATTTTTCTGTACTTGATTCTCTGTTTGTGGTAAAATATGCCCCGAAAAGGCATTTTGCACAGCACCTTAACACATTAAAAATCCCTGCTTTATATAATGCAACTTTAGGGAATCATAGAAATGTACTAACCTTCGAAATGTGGGGGAAGCAATATCTGGGTATTTGGATCCTGGCTGTCTAAGTCCCGGTGTGCCAGAGGCGCTTGCCGAAGTTGGGCTGGATTTCGGGGAACTGGACAGCGAGACACTTTCAGAATCTGACACTGCCACTTTCTCTTTTTCCTTGTCTGTCTGGTTGATGGTGACAGGGCTGGACCTCCCGGACCCGATCTTGCTTGGCTCTCGCAGTTTGGTGGCAGCAGCACCTGCAGACTTGCTACTCACGTTGGAGTCGATGCTGCTGGTGCTGGAGCGGTGGCCGCCCCTGCCAGGGATCCCGCTGCCGCTGGATTTCGATGGGCGAGGCAAACTTCGATACTGCAGAGTTGTCTTTGAGCTCACATGCAGGACACCATCATCCTGGTTTTGGGAACCATCTAAGCTCGTTTTCCTCCCTGCATTGGATTTCCCACTGATGGCTGAAGATTTTGGCATTTTTCCTAGTGTTGCTGACCCGCTTGTGATGGTTGCTCCACTTGTGGTGATTATGGTAGAAGATCCCAATCCAGACTTCTTGAATCCAAATGACCCTGTAGCAGTTGATCTCCCAATGCCAGAGGGAGGCTTTTTTCCTTCATCGCCACTGCTTTTTCCTGCATCTGATGGAGAACGCTGTATGGAGGCTCCTTTCAGGGGAGTTTTCCCTTTTTCTGAAGCTTTTGCATCATCAGTTTTTCCTATGCAAAAGTATATTTGAAAAGGTCACTTGTGTTTAAGCTGCAATGTCTCAATATCTAATTTCAACACTACATGATTACAATTTTAAAATGAAAAAAACATGCAAACAGAAAACTTTTTCTAAGGAAACACACCAGTTTGGTCTTTAGTTTCCCATCAGCTATCTGTAGCAGATATGACACATTACAGGTAAGCATTAAGTATTAAAAGCTTAAAATTCCCCTGAGGACTTCCACTTTCACATATAAGGGGAGAATGTAGTTGTAGAAAATGATCTGGAATGAAATATAAGGAATTTTATTTGACTAATTTTTTTTTTATTAATAGTATTCCTATATGAAAGAAATAATACTTGAAAATAAAACATTACATGCAATTAGTATTTCCTGAAGTATGACATTAATTATGCATGTAGAAATTAGCGGTACTTGTGAAGTTCTTTGGTTTTCACTGATTAAATTTTTTTAGCTTATGACTAAGTTTGTTCTGGTTTTAGTTACACAAAATTATCAGGGAGAGATTATATTATGGAATGAATCTTCTTGATCTATAACAACATTAATTACATAAGTTAATAGTCTTTGTCATACCCCTGATGTCGTCTCAAGATTTTTGATTTTTGAGAGGTTTTATTCAGTCCTGCACAGACTTGTGACTATATAACATATATTTCTATGTTTCTTCTTTATTTTCTAACATTTTATTGTAACATTCAGAAAGGTTGAAAGAGGACGTTCTCTTCTATTTTATCAGAAAGTACCCTCTTCCTATTTTACAAATAGATTAAAAATGCCATTTCACTTTTAATTTCTCTCTAAGCATCCCTTGTATACTCCTGAAAAGGAGCAACAACTCCATATAACAAAGTTTTTAATTTACTCTTCAAGTGATTATGGAAGTTTTGGAGGTGGATGACTTAACTTCTCTTAAGAAACGAAAATGTAATAAAGAGCAACAATTGCAAACCAGAACTAAATCCACTCATATATTTATCCAGCACACATTTTATGCTACACAAACACATGCACATGCCATGATATAGATCAGACACTGACCCAGAGAACAAATAGATCATTAGCATATGCTTTAAAAATTAAGGCCTCAATTTTGTGTTGCACAATGGCTGTCTGATCACCTTCAGCAAAACAGATCTGGGAAGCTTAGCTGGGCATGCTGCAAACCTTTCAGTATCTCCATTTTTTAGCTGCTCTTAGAGGGGTGTAATTTCTGTATCCATATGATCATTGACCATGGCAATGCTCTTTGGGGATCTCATAGACCAGAGACTGACCAATGTTTAGCAGTTCCAAATTGCAAAGAAAGAAAAGGGGTTCACAAAGGACTGGAATTTATTCTGAGGAGATCTTTGTTAGCTGCCTTTTCAACTGGAGATTGAAGCAGGCTCATGCACTATTTTGACAGGACATGACAAAGCTCTAGAAAATGTCCTGCTGAGAATTCACATTTCCCTAGTAAAATGATGGATTAGGATTAGATGGTTTTAATAAATATCTCTTTCACCAGCTCTGGATTTTTTACTTCAAAACTAGATTGCAGAAGTGGTTACTACTTCTCAGAGGCCTTCCAAAATTAGGTAAGAGGGTATCTGGTGCTAAAAATATGTAAAAAGACCTTTTTTTACAATTTTTTATCTCTTAACAGTAGTCTATAGAATATCCACAGTATCTGGAATGTGACAATTTAGCTTTAGTTCAGAAATAATTAAAAATATAATTCTGAGTCCCCTAAGTGAATATTCTGTCTTTTTGACTTTGCTTCTAATATTTGGCCATTTCTATGCTGTTTCAATTAGCAAAGGTAAGGTTTTCTAGAGAATAAGGTTAAGGCACAAATGAATCCAAAAATACTTCTAAGAATTCCTTAACAGACATTGACATACAGAAATGATAGTACAACAAAATGCAATCATAGTTTTGTTATGGATGCACTTGTGTAATTAATAAATTATTAGTATGCGGTGTAGCAAACTAACAGTTATAGAAAAGAACTAGTATATTACTAAAATCTTGGCTTACAGCTATTTATGGGAGGAGATAAAAACATGCATAGAGTATGTATACGTATATAATATACAGCAATTATTTTAAGTGCACTAGAGATCCCTTACTGCTTATAGATGAATTCTAAATATAAAATTTTGATTTTCAGTACTGCAATCTGAACTACAGAAGTTTCCTACCTGGCGTCTTGAGTGCACTTGTTCCTGCTTTGTGTCTGGACTGAGTTGCTCCTACTTGTGCAGTCATGCCTCTCCTCCAAGACCCTGTCTGTGATACAGAGAGAGATGTTTTCTGCCCCCCCTTCTCTGACTCTTCAGACAACCCTGAGGGAAGACCTTTCCACTTGCCACTGCTGTCTACACTGCTGTCAAAGTCTTCCTCTGGTTTCTTCAGTTCTTCGGTGCTGCCCCAAGTTTCACTGTCTGTAACTGAGCGCTTTTCCGAGTCAGTCTTCAGCTACAAGAGATTTGCATGAGAAATGGTCAGTTCCAGCTTCTCCATTATTTGCTGATTTCTTAAATCACAGTAGGGGAGTAGAATAAGCATATTGGTCTATTTGCAGCAAGGCCCACAGAAACTTTCCTTCTAAAACACTTGCATCCTGATTCCAAAAGTTTAAAAACATACACATTTAGGGGTGACATTTCTCTTTTTAAAAAAATTTTCAAGATATTTAATCTCTTTCCTTCATAGATAAACTATAAACAAGTGAAACATAATTTACTCTATTCATCAGTGGTAGTGTCCTGTTGTTCCTCAACTCAGTCTGATTTTCAGAAGTGAATCACTGTGCTGAGAGATTTAACTAAAAGCTTAGGTGAGGGAATTCTTAAATATACTACTAAAAACACCTCAGTCTGGTGATTCTTGCCTTTTCCTAACCAAGCCTTCCACTAACTGAATTAGGAATATTGCCCCAACAGAACTGAGTACATTGTGCCATGAGTGAGCATGGATAGCATTTTCAGCAAAATTATTCATGCTACAGCTGATGTCTTTTCTACTGGTCTGTCTCCACAGAAATGGATTGTTTCCAATAAGAAACTCTCTCTAGCTATGTCAGCTAACAGAGCAGCAGAGGCTTATACCAGCACTGCCCATCCATGGTGTGAAGGCAACCAGCTGGGCTCAGGCTCCCTCTGAAGCTCAGACCCACGCAGAGGATGCACCAATGAGGACCTAACCCCCCTGTGGCATCTGCCTTCCCTGAGGCATGCTGATAAGGGAGTGCTGCAAGGAGCAGCCCAACAAGACAGACAATGCAGAAGCTGTGAAAGTGGCTTAGACAGAAACAGAGGCTGACCCTACCCTCTGTTTTTGACACGACTGACATTCCTCATGCTGACAGGCTGTTTGGTGTAACTCTTCCTTCTCTGCTTTCCTGCAGCCTCCTGACCTCAGCCTCAAGCCTTATTTGCACATCACCATCTCACCAGTCCTCCTTGCCTCTGCCCCTCTTTAACAGCAAAAGTATGGTGCTGCTCTCAGGTATCACCAGCCTAAGAGGCTGCAAAATGGATCGCATGCAGGGACAGGCTATTTATTATCCTGTTTTCTCACAGCTCCTTCACTACAGAGACCCCTCTGTGGCTGTTTCCTAGGCACTGCTGTCATAAGTAGGATTAATACCGATTAGATGACCAACAGAATAATCAGTTCCTGTTTACATATTTGTTATTTGAGATGTACAAAATGCAAAAGCTCTCTGCATTTCCATAATTACATATGTGCTTCGGAGATGCTAGCACAGATTATGGGTAAAGATAAATGGGAAAAAAAGCCCAAGCAAACATCTACAAAAGTATTGTGGGGTACTTCAGAAGAGCATTTTCATTACAGTTATTGTTACAACATGTGTAACATATTGTTAATGCTTTTCCCATAAGTGAATGGCTGTAAGCATATGGTTTTACATTTTTAAAGCAAACTGCTTAATTTAAAAAAAAAGAAAAATACAATACTTTTAAAAAGCCTCTCTTCACCATTATTGTTCTATTAATAAGAAAGCAGCAACAAAATATGCAATTTCTGTCTCAGTCTATAGCCAGCTCTCAGCACTCCAGTCACTTAAAAAAACTGAGAAAGGGGTCTCTGGGTTGTATGAGTGTATCTAACACCTGGAGAACAGCTGGCAAAATGAATATTCTGTTCATCTCAATTTCTGACTGAGATTGCCAGCTAGCAGCTGGTACAGTGAGTTCTGCTTAATGTGCCTGGTAAAGGCATACCTGATAAAGATCTGTTCCTAGTCGTCATAACATAAAGCAGCTCTGGAATCAAAGTAAAATGTGCTGTATCTCTGTCTATCACTGAACAATTTGCAAATAGAACAGAGGCTTATACAGCAGCTAGAACATGAGATCATCTGAATGAAAAAACCCACAAAGAGTAAATAGTCAGTCTGAGATTTTCCAATCCTGATGATTATACAGTGGAAGTAGTAAGCCAGAACCAGCTGGCCAACACTATTGATGTGAAAGGGAAGAGGCTGATCTCCAGTTAGCAACCATGGAAGACCTCGGTGGAGTGGGAAAAGCAACAGTAAGAGCTGTGGAATGCTGGCATTTGTGTGGGTATCTTTGCCTGAGTACAGCGCTGGTCTGATATCTGTCCTGTTGGAGATTAAAGCAAGTTTCATTCCAAAAGTAACTATATTTCCCTGTTGTCTGGGGGAAATGACAAATATGTTTCTCCTGCTGAAAGTCTGCTACAATGTACCTCTACAAAACAGACCTCTGAATTGCAGACACTGGCTGCCTGCAGGAGTCTAAACGGAATCACAAGTGTCAGTCTTGTGTCCTGAACACTTGATGTTAAATCACTGGAGGGAACCGCTCTTCCCCTATGCTGAGTGTTCAGTCTTAAAGTTCTCTGCCTGTAAACAGGAGGTGACATGGCAGAGAGTACTTTTCTACTGGGACAACCTTTTCTTTTTTTTGGGGAAAAAGGAAAGTCCTGCAAGCATTCTCTATTGAATTTTCCATCACTCGAAATTTTGAGGAGAGGTACGAAAAAATTCTGGGACAGCTGGCACAAGAGCTTTACATACAGAGACACACACACGTATGTATTATGTATATGGTTTGTGGCTGTATGCTATTCAGAACCCTATCTGGACACTATGCATTGTCACCTTGCATTGACACTTTCATCCCTGGACCTAAATGAGGAGAAAAGAATCTCTACCATGTGTGATCCCCTGGGAGAGAACAGGGAATGGACAGTATGGGATATATTTCTTCCCTCATATGTTTCAGCTCATGAATGACAAAACCCATATTATTTTAATTGTGTTATTTGTTGAAAGAGGTACTCCAAATGAACTGAAGTGAGTAGAAATTCACCCATCACATATCCAGTCATATTGTGTTTGTTTTGTGTTAGGGTGCAGCAGGGGCTGGGACCAGTGGGGGCTCCCCCAGGCCAGGCAGAGCTGGGCCTTGCCAGCCAGCACCTTCAGCAGTGGTGTGTGCCCTAGGAGCAGGGAATTTGAGACGTCAGCTCGCAGCCCAAGGTTGGGTCAGTGGGGTCTCTGGGCTTCTTGCATACAAGTGCAGTAAAGGATTTTGTAAAATATGAATATTTCATTGGTTTCAGAGGCATTGATACTGAACGCTTTCTTTTGTTATCCTGTATGCTTGTGGGGTATTGCAACAATTGGCAATGAAAAGCTACTCACCTGGGCATGAGTGTTCTTCCTTGAAGAGGCTGTTATGTTGGAATAAGAGCTGACAGATGAGGTGGTATTCAAATCATCTGTGCTGATGTTGTCAAGAGTGTCACTGAGGCCACTGCTAACTGAGCTGCTGTCATCCCAGCTGCAGGAAAAGAAGCACATCTGTTTTACATACTGTGTTTCAGTAGGCAGAAAGCACCTCAAAATCAACAGATGCGATTATTTATTCTTCAAGAGATTTACCAGAAAGTTTTCAGTAATATTTCCTAAGGTACAACAAATACTATTTTTCAGACTTTTAAATTAATTATTCACTGACAGTCAAGCAGTTGCTTGTTCAACTAATGAAAGATGCAGGTGTCCTTAAAAAATTAACATCAAGTCTAAGTGTAAGTCATTAAAACAGTTTGTTTGATGCTTCATTGCAATCACATTCAGTACACTGGCACGGAAATCCATTAAGCCTACCTGGTACTGCTAGCCAAAATATTATTAATATCTTGGAGAACACCTGATGAATTTCCAGGTTACATGAAAATAAAAGGAGTATCTCTTCTGCTGCCTAATCAACTGTCAGCAGGAAGCCGGTATTTCCAAAAGTTTTATTTTCTTGTCTTCAGTCTTTGTCTAGTGGGTGCAATGTTATCAAAATAAGAATCCCTGGGAATGCAGTCACTGGAGTTGACAGAGAATACGTTACACATCTCTGAACAAACACAGGCTGTCAACTGCTTTGCTTTGGGAGACTGAGGCAGAGGATGGAGATGGGAGAAAGGCTACACTTATAGAAATGTCATTACCAACTCTCACAAAAGCCTTGCTTTGACACAGAAGGGAGGTTGATCTATTTCTCAGACTTTGTTCTACAGAATTGCTTCTCTATGGCATTATATTTTGACTTTTATCTTATTGCCATATACAGCATTATACTTTCAGTTTTGCTACTTCTCCACTTGTTAATCTTGTTTTGGATTATTCTCAGGCTAAAAGTTTGAAAAAAATTCACCTTATCACTTTCAATAGGATTCATCTCCTATAGTTTTAACTATATAAAAGTTAGAGATCTCATTTAAGGTATCTAGGTGTCCTCTCTAACCAGTATAAAAACCAGGCTCCTCTAGGATGTAATTCATCCTGTCTTAAAATGCCTCAGGTTTCTGGGATATGTCCACTGAAGGTGCCTCTTTATGTCTCTTCCTCTCCTAGAGAGGAGAGGGTTGATGAAGCCTCTTCTAGACATATAACTTCTAGAAAGACATAGCTAGGTGTTTATACATGCTAATAAAGTGCAAAACCACAGGAGATTGCATAGTATCCTTGTTTTGCTGTAGCCTCATGAGCAGTTTTTTATTAAAAAAAAGTAATTCAATCCCACAGTCAAATTAAAGCTCAGTACTATTGGTATTAGTCATTCAGAGAAAACAAGAAAAATATCTGTGAATCCTTATTTTACATTTGGAGTTTCATGAGACAGCAGCAGAGACAGTGAACTGCATGGTACAAAATGTGTGCTAATGCACCAGAAAGTTCAGTGCACTAGTCTTGTATCATAGCAACTGCAGCAAGTATTACCTTCCTTTTGCAAAAGGTAGAAAATCACATTAGTAAGCCAGCTCAGTGACAAGATAAACATATTTCAGAGGGCAAGAGTTTATATAGTGCTGCACTTTCCACTGCTGAGTACAATGACTACAAATAAATATGTCTTCTGCTACATTTTCAGGTAATAAACACATGAGTGATTCAGTAATGAATTATAACATCATACATGATAGGCTGTCCACATTCATCTAACAACCATCTCTGAAGCACTAGTCATTTATGCTTTCCGTATTTTTCACTGTCTAATGTGATACATAATTTCATTGATGATAAAAAGCCATAATTGAAATGCTCTGTACCACATGGGAATATACCTTTAGAACAGTGTTAAGACTGGGAACCTTAAAGATGGATAAAAACATAAACAATATTAAATGTGATCAGGCTTTAGAAAAAGAATATTACCTCATCAAAAGTTACTTTTTAAAAAAGAAAAAAAATCATAAACCAGATTTGAAATTATATATATTGGGTACTTCAAGAAGCAACAAGAACTTTTTAATGTATGACATTCATGTCAATTAATATTTGACCGTCAGTTTTCTGACTCTACCCAAGACTCTGCAGACCATGTTTTATCCTGTTTCCCCATCTCTGTTATTCTATTCTCTTTTAATTTATGGTACTTAATTTTGTGCTCCTTTTTCTCTGAAAGAAGACTCCCATTTTCTAAATTCTGAAATAGTTCACCTGATTCACAAAATGTAACGATGTTCTCTACAGCTGAAGTTTTCAGGCAAAAATTACTATTATCACGTTTCCTTTCTATTATGGCTTCTCTGTGGTATTTCACACTCAACACACCTCACTCACTGGTGGATTATTAGTGGGATCTGGGAACACTCATGGCCATCTTGTAAGTTGTATAGAAGATTATTCTGGCACCTCCACTACTGACCTTTCGGAGCCATCACTGTATTTGGCTGGATTTTTTTTCTTTTCTCTTTGGACAGGTACTCAAGATGTTTTATAAATTTGGAGACTTTAATACACCAAAATTTCTGATAACATTCAATACACTTGCAAAACCCAGGAATATTGAAACCTTTCTTTCTGGCATATTTCTAAGAACTGTTAGAGAAACTGATGCAAACTTGACACAATCTTTTGAAAAGATATGGGAAAAATGGAAAACTCCATCAGAACAGACCATATCAGCCGCCATTTTTGCTATGAAGATTGTTGTTTCTATTTATTTTAATGCATTGTCCAGAGTTGTTTTAACTTGCTAATGCAGTTAAATTTTTTATCTTTCAGTACTTACTGTTTCTACCTTTACAGACCTCTTTCTCCATGCGTAGATAGTATAGTTGCTATCAGACAAGTAAATGATTTTGATAATGAAAATGCCTTATTTATAATTTGGAAAAAAATTCTTGATGATTCATATTAGTATCCTTTATACTAGCAAACACACAACAAAAATATCTGATAAAATTAGATGTGAATCACTTTGAGATTGAAAACCCATTCCTGGGAGTCTGCAGCAAACACTGTAATTTTAGTCCTTGTCCCTTCCACCCTTCATCAAAACAATATTCATTCATATTTTAATATACTGATTTAAATTCATCTTTCATTTTCATTTTACCTTTCATTTACTTTTCTCTTCTTCACACATCCTACAGAGTCTATAACAGGTCAGGTTAGTACTTCTTCTTAGTAATGCCCGACACCACTTCGCTTTGAAAAACCACATGTTAGCTACTAAAAGTGTTGATAAAATTTGTGTCTTTTGTTTTTGTATGATGTTAGCCTCAGGCTGATTTCTTTTAGAGAAATTGCTAGCAAATGGTGTTCAGCTGTCTATGAGACTGAGAGTAAGAGAAAAGTGCCTTGTTTTGACAAGTTCTGGCAACTTTTTCTGAGAAATCCCTGGATCCCAAGATGATCTGGAGAAGAACCTTGATATTCAGCAAGCAATGATCTTCACATTAAGGATATGAATTTTGCTATTTCTAAGATAAATATTCTTAAATCTGGGTAATTCATAATTGTCTTCAAAATCACTGCTTGCATGTGCCTGACAGATATTTTTTTTTCAGCAGGTCAGCCCATTGTGCTTTTGCTGGGTTCAAATCAGCAAACAGAACAAGGAAACAGTCCAGTAGTCACCTCTCATTGTGAATGCATAGAATGCATAGTCTTTGATAACACAACCACATACTATTTTTTCTCTAGAAATGCTTCATTAATTTAGTGCTTGTAAGAGATCTGCTTTAGGGATGAACCTGAATTTTGCATTAAAGAAAGATGTTTTCTGTCTCTTTTCAAAGAAGTTGAAAGCTGTGTAACAAAAGGGACTATATAAAGCATGACTGAAACCCCTGGTGTACCAGACTCCCTGCAACCTGCAAGGCGACTGCCTTAACCAACATTTTTTAGATAAATTGGACACCAATAAAAAGCTTCTAATTTCCTTTAGAGATTAGCATTTGACTTGCAAAGATGTAATGCATAGAAATATGTGCTTTGAACCTACATTTTACTGCAGGGCTATCTTAAAATTTAGGTTGCTATCAAATCAAATTGCGTGTCAATACTCAGCACCTCTTTTTTAGCCTTACTATTGCAGTACCTCAGCTTTACATCTGCAAAATGGATGCACTCAATACATGCACAAATGGTTAGATTGATGGCCACTGTGTTACAGCCTTCATCCAGAAACACACCTCACGCCCTCTGGCGTCACCCAGACTCTGTGGTCACTTTGCCAATATTCTTTCTGTTGAAATCTGTGTTTTCCTTTCATGTACTAGGTACGCCTGTGAGATTACTGGCAATAGCTAAAACTCATCCCCTAAGTCTAGCCTGCATCTTTCAAAACCGAACAATTCTTGCCCATTTTGAAGAAAGAAGTAATATTTCCGCTGGAGAAGACTTCCACATTTTCACTAATTGGCAAAGGTGGCTATGAATATTGTACACATCCCAGTGCTTCACAAACTGCTCCGAATGCTTCAAGCAAAATTTCAACTTCTTGATCAAATCAAATGCTTCATAAAGTTGAGAAACCACAACTTGCTATCTACACAGTTGGTGAGTCTCCACTGTCACTCTTTGTCTTGTTTTCATTAGTGTGTGCTAGTACTGAAAAGACCTCCTCATAATAATCCTCTCATTGACCTCCCTACCACATAGTGTTCTGGAAATAGCAAGGTGTCTGAAGTCAAAACAAGCAGTGCTTAACATCAGTATGTAGACCTGAGCAAAGATTATAAACACATTCCAACAAGTATTCCCTCAAATGGAAAGATAAATTGCACCAGCTATGCTCATGAAACCTTTTTGTTTGCTTTCCACAAGTATCTCAGGTTTTTTTCTGAGTTCACACACTGAAGTATATGAACCAAATGAGGAATATTTTATACTAAATTAGACACTATTTCACACAGCAGGTGGGTCTGAATACGAACTTTAGGACAAAGATGCAATTTGACTGTAGCCTACATAATGAAGACCTGCAGAAATTATGCCACACATTTTTCTAGATTTTTGTATGATGTCTGAAAATAAAAAATGCACTACATTAGGAGAGCAATGAATCCTGAAGGTACATGACAAGAGGAAGTGGTAATCACAGTCTGTATTAGCTCCATGGATACCTAAAATATTCTCCTTTCAAAGTACTTGTTTCAAAAAATCAAAGCAATCTAATTGCAGACAAGACATGACAGAGCACTCAGCCATGATCACTGTTCCTTCCACCCTTTCTGTTTCTACTTTCAGCATTTTCCTACAAGCCCTTAAACTTGCCAGCTTACTGAAGTCCATCATACTGGTAAGATGGGCCAATGACTGGAATTTGTTTCCAGATTGGCATACTTCCTTAGTTTTTGAGAGCACCTCCAGCCAAAGGGCCTAAGTACGCAAATAAAAAGGCTTTTCACAAGAAGATCATCAGATACATGAAGGCAGCAGGACTCTAATCAGTGTGCTACCAAGAATGCCACAAAATTATGGTTCCTTCAATGTATCCAGCCCCTGGCATAGTCTGACTAATTGCTGACATTGTTTACTTTGGTTCATTACCCATTTTTGCAAGCAGAAGGACCTACAGCTTTCAAACATGCAGCTCTAGAAAACAAACCCAAAAGCTTTCCTCTAAAAGTATTCATCTAATCAGAATAACTGTTCTCTCTGGAGAGTTTTGCAACTGAATGAAAATAGCACTTGATTTGTCACATGCTTTGTACTGCACACAAAGAGGTTCAGACCACAGCAGTAGACACACATCCTTGTGTGTCCTGATTAGGAATGAGAAATCCTTAGTCACAATCTTGCTAATGCCAGTGGAACTCACATATCCCCAGGGACTCATGTATGGATTTGGGATTCAAGGAATCTGAACACATTTAGCAAACCAACCTTTACTGGCTTTTTATAGCAACTTTGAGCTTCCAAATTGTGAAAACCCTTTTAAACACTTATAAATCATTCATTCCCATGGACGGCACATGCAGGGCAAGGTCCAAATGTATTTCTGCTTCTGGGGGGGAATGGTCTTAGAGGACAAATAAGACAACAGAACATGACAAGAGAGTAACACTCAGAACTAAACAGAAACTTGACTTCTGAATGTTTAAGGATCTACAAATCCATACTAAGAGCAGATCAGTGGTGAGCAGTCAGGTGTTATCCCTTTCTCTGGCTGTACACAGCTCATTGTTTTACAACAACGAGTCCACAGATGATGCAGCTCTCCCTGTCCCTCTCTTAGAGCCTCTGGATATTGTTACACAGTTTTTCACAGAAACAGTAGAGGTACGAGAAACACCAGCAATTACTTTGATTAGTATAGCATACTTCCATGTTTGCTAAGTAAGATGCTAGTACACTAGTCTACTGCAGAGGCTAAGACTAAGACACCCTCAGTTACACTGGATAGCTATTTAAATTACCCTACAGTGTTCTAAAAATACAAAATCCCTAGATTTAGCCAGCTCTGAGGTGAAGAGCTACCTGGGCTGTAAAGCAATTCGTGTCAGTGATGTGTAAGGCATCTACATTAAATGTGAGTTAGGAAGTAACAGGCTGGCATTTAATCCCCTAGATAGTCAACAGACCACCCTTTGCAGATACATGCGAAGCGTAAGCAGGAAAGACTGGAGGGATAACAGCAAAGTACAGGACTTAAACTATACGCCCACAGTAGAAAGCTTGAACTTAGTATGTCCTTGCTCACACAAGTTAAGCCCTGCAAATGGAAGATAGACCTCATCGACTATCAGTCAGTGCTTGAGCTAGTTCTACCCACATAAGCTCCATAAAACAGCGAACACAATGCAAAAATCAGCCTCCACAACACACTGCATCGAGGTGGTCACTGTTTCTCTACAGCACACCAGTGAAGTGAATATTAACATGCATTCCTTGCTGCTGCCATGAACTCTCCTCTCTGACACCCATATTTGAGGTCATGTTTCAGGAGAGTAAGGCAGGATTCAGGCTAATATAAAGACTTTACAGCTACTTCCATAATTGACTTTTGAGAACAGAAATGATCTCTTAGCTCATTAAGAGGAAAAGATAAGAAAATAATTGGACAGTTTTACTTAAAGCAACTCCTCACTAACATGCTAATATATGAGCTGGCAAAATTTCTCCTTCAAAGTTCAATTCTACATGAATTAATCCCTTTTAAATCTTCTACTGTGATCTCAGCTGCTCATTATTCATGAAGCAGCTACACTGACCCTTCACAGACAGATTCAAGAGAGCACAGAGTTCACAAAATCAATACTTTCCTTCATTCCACAGACTGTGAGAGCCAAAGCCCAGGCCCTGAATCAAACCAGAAACTTGCAGGAGCCATAAATTTCGCTATAGCTATTCTGTGCTCATAGCTAAATGAAAACACAGCCAGGTGGGCTCATACTTCACCACATTTTTCCTCAGCAAGTGCAATGCATCACCTGTCATACCCAAACAAGGCAACTGCCGAAGCGTTAATCCTGAATTACTCTGAGGTCACAGGTAGAAAATTATGCCATGTACATCTCAAAATGGATGCATTCAGAATATTTGAAGGAAAATTGTTTAGATTTTAAAAGAATAGGAATGCATTTATGCACCTGCTTTCATGCAGTATCACGTTGGAAGGATTTTTAATTTCATGTTAGAAATTTATTTTATAAGAAGATCCAATTAGAAAATTATATCCTACTACAGAGATTACACCTAGCCCAAGAGCACAATTAGAGAAAAATGCATTTTTGCAAGGTCAGTTAATTTCCATATTCTTCCAAGCATTTAATAAGTGCCTTAAGAAATAATTTGGTTTTAGAGCCAGCAGGGAAAAAAAATGAATGATGGAAGATTTACATTCCTTGTGATAATTATACATACCTTGCAAAGCCTGCATACCCACACCTCAGGATCTGAATAAGTCTTTGCCAGAACCCCTTCTGATTTGCACTTTTTTTCTGAATACAATACTTTATCTGACATGATAGGAACAGCAGAAAGTCATTAGCTAGCTCTAAATTCATAACAGAATGTATCAACAACCAGATGAACGAATTTTGCAAAATGGAATTTAGGCAAGTGTTACTTGAATAAAACAATAAATATCCAACTAGGAAGATATTTTATTTCTGGAATGTACAGGATTGGGGTTTTTTTACATGAGTCAGATAAACAGCATCCATTTTTAATTACATTTTGATCAGTCTATGGAAAACAGTAATATATGGGCTGAAGCAAGATGTGAGGAAGTAATTCCATCAAGAGCTGTTGACAATATCATAAGACAAGGGAGAAAAGCTCCTGAAGGAATTATCTTCCTGCTGCTGTTTGTTATGTTTTCTACACACTGGATGCAAGACATGTTTAAATTTTTCAAATACAGATTCAGACAAGTTAATTAACATTACTTGAATGGACATAAACAAAATACAAACTGCCCATGCAGTTCTTCAGAAGATAAAATGCAATATAAAGCCCTGTTTCTTCTTGTTACCTCATCACTTTATGAACTGAAAATTTCATTTTTCACTTTGAATATCCCCAAAAGTGAAAAGAGAAATGAGATTCCACAAAGAGAAAGGAGTATCTCATGGTATATGCATTTGTATTTGAAGAAAAATCATATTGAAACCAGCACCTTAAACACCTCGAGATAAACAGAGAATTTGCCATTCACCTTTGCAAACTGCCAGTCAAGAGCTTCGGCTGGGAGGGAGGTATTGCAATATCCCCTTTACTCAACCTTGTCTCTACAGACAAAAATCAAACAGATCCTCCTGATAATTGTTCAGAGTAGAACTATTCCTAGTAATTATTTGCCCAATATCAAAGTCCTGATTTACTGGTAACCTCCTCTGCTGTGTACAGTCTCTCATGTTTAAGAATCTTAGTTGCTAGAACCACCTGTCTTGTTTTCGCTTATGAGCAGAGGCAGGAATTCATTTTTCCTACCTGCAACTGGTCAAACTCAATCTGAAAAAAATGGTGTACATAACTGTGTTAGAAGAATGATAAGTAAATCTCTCTTAATTCTGGTCATGATACTCATCCTATAAATCTCCATAGCAAGACTTAAATCCAGCAGTTTTATACAGCTTTGATCTTGTGGTAAAGCAAGGTTTGGAGTGGTTTTGGGTTGCGAGGAATATTTGTTACCCCGTATTGTCATTTGCTTTGGATGGAAAGGTGTGGGAGGCAGAGACTAAACCAAAATTTTTGTATTTAATTTGTAATTTCACTGTGATTTTTTAATCATCCTTTACAATTTTAGGCTGAGGGTGGGACACTTCCTATCCTTTTCACCTCATTGCAGCACTCCTTGATAACCTTTTAACCATAACACAGCATAAAATAGTCCCAGAGCTGGCAGCCTTGCACTGTCATCCAAGGCATGGGAAGAGCATTCCGGCTGTGGGATGCATCCCTGAACACAAGAGCACTGTAGAATAACCAGTCCCTCTGAAAGTGTATGATGCGTTTAATCTGGAGACGATAGGCTTCCTCATGCCTACCCTTGTACAAAGTATTTTTTCCCTGCAGGTCTCAAGATGAGTTTGTTGAGTTTAGCAATAAGTGGTGACTATGGGAAAAAGTGCTAGTTCAATGCCTAAAGAGGTTTTTAATAAAAATCTCCCCCTTGAAACTCATTGAGAGCTTGATCCACCCAAATATTTTCAGATAACTGGGTAAGCCTATTTCCTGAAGTCTAATAGGATTACTTGCTTGCAGTCAGCATCACAACAACAACCTGTCTGGCAATGGACAAGTTAAGCAGAACACAAGGCTGTTTCTTCTCTTGGCTTTGTTTGCCAGGATTGTCTCTCACACCTTTTGCTTCTTTCCCAAAGAAGCTGAGTTATGACCCAGGTTGCTGCTTTAGCAGAAAGCAGGAAGGAACTTTCTCCTGCATCTGCATGTCATGATTTTTAGTCTCAGTAAGAAATAAAAGCTTCAATGGTCATGCCCTCTATGCCTCTGGCTTTCAGGGTCTTGCACATCACTGCTGCCTGGGTAAAACTACTGGCTGATTTTAATAACACTTTGTAGAAAATATATGGTTAAAAAATTATATTTCTTAACTCTCAAGCAAATACACAGCCATATGAAGACAGAGGCAAAGTAGAAGTATTTCTGAGACGAAATGTGCAATATGAATTAAATATATCAGACATTCATGATTCTCTACATAAAACAAGACTGCACATAAATAAGAAAAACCAAGAGCTTAATGCAGTTTAGGCAAATCTTTATTCTCTTTTTAATAAACAGATTCATGGAACATTTTTACTCAGGTTTGAGATTTGGAGATTTTCTGGTATTTCATTCCCTCTAGCCTTTCTGCCCATGAAGGACAGGCTTCTTATTTTAGAAAATACAGATTTCAGAACCTTACTTATTTACAGAGGTTTAGCCATCCGAGCATTTATTTGATATTTAATTTTTTTTCAATATCTCAAATGTTCAAGATTTTCTTGCTCTGCATTAAAGGGCTATCTTGAAATTTACATTATTGACACTGCTTAGTTTAAGATAAATTCTGTTTGAAGGGTTTAATGTTATCTTTAATCCTGACTTGTGCCAGGCTTTTGCAGGAAATCTAAATGCTATTCATTTGCACCTTATGTTGCATTATTGCTTTTCACATAGTCATTAACAGCAATCATTGACTGATAGTAATTTAATTGTGCAGAGATCACAACTGTCATTGATTCTATCTCCAGAGGATTTCAAACATATTTCTTATTCCATATGCAAGCAGAACCTGATCCTTGTTGGTCCCATAATCTCTTAAATAGTCCCTCTGCCAAATGTTTATCATCTTGCCAATGAGGGTAGGAGCTCACTAGTGGAACTATTACTTGAGGTTATCCAATTTTTTAGGTGTCTGGAGAAAGCAGGGTTTTAGTAGTAAATTGTAGGCCAGATAAATTGCTCAGGCTTCTGGACTATGACATGGCAAATTATCATGGAGCTACATGGATGTAAAGCCAGGTGGAAATTTTCAAATAAAAAATATTTGACAATACACTAATTTTTTTTAACAGAAATTGAAACATCTTGCAAAACTGAAAAAAATAATGATTTACTCAAAAAATTGAATCACTTAGGAGTTAATTTTAAAATTCCAGTCAATCTATACTTATTTACATTTTCCTTAAAATCAGAAACATCTTTACTGCACTGAGAAAATAGGTTCTTTTTGTATCTTAGCTTTCAGAGGCTTCAATTTACTTTATTTGATATTTCACATCATTGTGGAAAACTCTGCTTAACACTGTACAAAACTAACTTTTTCTAAATTGAAGAATCTTCAATGAAATATCATAACATATGCTAGTCTATTAAAAAATGTATATATAACAAAATAATAAAAATAACATAAAATGGAAACAAAACTTTTAAAAGATAATTTCTTCTTTCTTAAATCAAATATGATCAAATTTCTCTTATGACAGACTAAAAAATTTCACCCATAATTTAATACAAAATCAGAGCCAATTTATGAGAAATTTTTTTAAAAAGAAATTACATATTTTGATCAAATCTCTAAAGATATGCAACCAAAAACAGTAACTAATTTTTATGCACACTAAAGATTTGGTATTCTTCCTAGTATAGTGACAGACATTTTCTGGAGACATTGCTACCTCTGTTTTGTAAACAATTTTCTTCAAAAAATGAAGAACCCAAACCCTTTAGAAAGTTGCAGTTCTTCTTCTGAATAACATAATAGTTCGCTTGGCTGTTTTTAGCTGAAATTTCAGAGAAATGGTCCATTAAAAGAATCCCTATCAGCTGAAAAGGTGGCAGCACTATGTATCTCACCATGAGTTGTCCCTTCACAGGGGATGAAAGTACTGAAATTACTATTATTGCCAGATTGACTGAAAGAGAAAAATGGTCCTGATGGATTCAAGACATTTTTGACACACCTTGTCAGTGTGGTATGGATGGCAGGTTTTAAAAAGGGGACACATTTCTGCCTCTAAATATCTTCAGCAAAAGAAAACAACGCCTGATCTCCCTGTAGACACATAAATAATTACCTGAGTGGATTTTCTTCCCTAACATATCAAATTCTATCAAAAGTTTAAGCAATTTAGTTCCAGCTTTTTCTCGCGGATTCTGGATGATTGGGGAGCCTGCTGAGGTCGACACCAAGGGGCAGAAAGAGAATTTTGTGATAGGACCAAAGAAGTGGTGAATGCCAGTGACAAAAGTCCTCTGGTTGATCCTCCCCAGCCCACCATGGCCACGCACATGTGCTTGAGGAATGGTAGCAGCAGACACGGACAGCAGGAGAGAAGATTTTGGCACTTGAAGAGCCTTGTCTGTCTGCTGGGGCGTACGTGCTGTGCCAGTCCCAGGGCACCAGGGGCAGGATCTCTCCAGGCAGCTCACTTTGCTGCATAGGACACCTCATCTCAGAGCCAGTTTAAACATCTCTCCAAAATGATTGTGATTCCATCGGGCTTGCAAGCAAGACACATTTTAAGGGCAAGTTATCCTTGCAACTGTGTGAATTTTTAATTAACTTTAGTAATATAAAGAGTAAGTTTGGTATTTATTGTTACCATCCAAAAAAACCCAACCACAAGTGAGCTATGAAAGTGGGGAAGTGAATCGAAAATTATTAAGAAAAGAAAAGGAAAGGATGCATGCACCCTGTTCTTTTAATTCAGTTTTCCTACATGAAAAACAGAAAAAAATACCATAAAGGATAGGAATGAAGCCTGCAGTTCTGCTGGAAAGAGAGCAGAAAGTACTAGAATCCTCTTTACCATCTGCTAGGAGAACTGAGAATTAAAATTCTCACCTGCAATGTTGCAGAAAGAATTAGGATGCAAAAAGGCAACAAAAGACCAGACAGAAAGAGATTGTGGAAGTATGATGGATTGCAGTAGAGAGGGACATCAAGCTCAAATCTTGCATGAAAAAAAGGGTGAATGTCACCTACAAAGGTCAGAGCTCCAGACATTAGCAGGGAGTAAAGAGTTTTGAGAACTGAATTGCTGCATCGTCTCTACCCTAGACACAACAGCCAGACAAAGGGCACTACAGACAGCAGCACAGGGCCTGCAGCAAAAATCCTCCCATGCAATTCCAGCAGAGAAAGTATGTTGTCTTTACATTAAAGTACTTTTTTAACTTACTTTTTCTTGCACTGTTCTCTCCCATTTAACCTAAAATTCAGATAGTTTTTGCTCTCTGACAGACCACACGAAATTACCAGAAGCAGCAGAAATTAAAGGGCAGAGGGTGTTGCAGTAGTGAGAACAGATTATAGCAAGCTGGAAATTCTTGTATAAACTTACCTCTTAAAATCCCCAGCACACACAGTATGTACTACTATTGATCACAGCTTTTCTACAAATAATCAATGCTTATAACATCTAGTTTTCTTCCTTATAAAAAGTCTCTATTCCCATATCTATTCCCCCCCCAAATTTCAATTCCCAGGAAAGGTACAGAATTAATGGCATAAATACAAACCACAAAATGTCCTAAAATGGCTTTGAAGAACTAAAACTGGAGTAAAGGAATGCCTGTCTTATACTGGGTAACAATTAAGATTATTGTGCTAAAATATGAGGGAGGCAACTTTTATGTCAGTATTAAATTGCTAGGAAAATGAATGACTACCATTTTCCTTTACAGCAGCACAGAGAAAACTGCAAAAAAATCACTCCTTTCTCTTGACTCTATTGCTTCAGTCACTGCAAAAGCAAAAGAGCAGCAGTATCATAGAGACAATTCTTCAATTGCCTTGCTACCTTTTGTGGCTTTTTCCAAAGGAGGAGAACACCAGAAAGAACAGTCAGAGGACCTCTGACCTTGCTTAACTTTCTACCAACTCACTGCCTTAATAAAGATGTTTGCTCATTTATCCTTCATTCAAATCTGTGATTTTCAACTGGCACCTCTAACATTGCCATTGCATCTAAGAGAAATATGAATTTCATTTTATATTCAAGTAATTCCATTGTAATGTTCTGATTGTGAGATTCTTAAATACAGATGATTTTTGTAAGTGTGATAGTTAAATGGGTTAAAGATTCCCCTTTAATAACCATATTAAAACTGGATATTGGAGACAATATATGGGCACTGTTCAAAAGCCAAGTGGCCATAGGGAACTCTATATTCAGCAGTGAAGCTCTACATGTGGCCTTCCCCTCCCTTGGAATTACTTCTCTTTCCCAGCTGAGGCACCTGATACATGTACTGGCTTAAGCACACACTAGCTTTTGGCTTCGGATTCATTCTACAGAAATCCAGGCATCGAGCCAAAATGTCACTGTAATTAATGCTGATGAAGAGTGAAAACAAGAGTTCCAAATCAAAGTTCAAGCTGGAAGCCAGTTGCAGTCATCTGCAAACAGATTTGTCCATGGCTTGACCAGCTTTTGGCAGGTGCTCCCACATACAGCAAAGAGAATCTGGTAGTTGCAGATAATTACAGAAAACATCACAGGATGACTTCTTATGACAAACAGGAAGACTCCATTGGATTTTCATTTACATATTCAAGTTTCTCTTTGAGAAACTGTAAGTTCTATTCCTACTTCCTCTTATTAAAATATGGGTATGTGTCAGGCATGCTCTGTCTGCAACATAGCAAAGTCTAGGAGTCTCCCAAGACTGACAAGGTACTCAGCCCCCACTTTTTTTGCAGTTCCACTGCTATTAAAAGCATTTGGCAGAGTTGAACATGACAAGATGATGGTTCAGGCCTCTGGTCCTACTCAAATCTGCCAAATGTGATGGCTTACAGTTGGGAATGCTGCGGTGTGCAACCTTAGAAAATAAACAAGTCATTAAGGGCTCTCCTGCAGATTATGCAGCATGTGAGTCTATCTCATTATATCTTTCTTCTTTCCACTATCAAAATAGTCTGTCAGTAGAGGTCAAGATATGTATTTGTTAAAAAAAATAAAAACCTGACATCTACTGATACTTGATTCTCTATTTGCCTTTTGTCTTATCAAATTCTCCAGCTTAGGTTTTCCTAACAATTTTTTTGCTTTTTGTTTTCTTATTTCTTGATGGTATAAAAACTTCTTCCAGAGTTTGTCTGAAGGAAATATTCACTACTTTATTTATAGTTTGATTGCTGAAAATAATTTCTTTTAAAATCCCTTACTTGAGACACTCACAAAAGCAGAAGTCTCTTGGGGAAGAAATGAAACAAACTGAGATATAAACCAACTTGACAAATTTTAAAAAACAACAACAACTGAAAACAATGAAATATATTTCATAAAGCAGTGCACAATTAAATACCTGATCCTAGCTAGACTTTTTAAAGGAATTAGAAATTCATAAGGCTAATGTAAATATACATTTTTAATATTAGAATAAAAATAAAAGCCCCTTTATATTCTGAGATATAAATGATCCCTAAATATCCTTTCCCTTGGATTAGCATTTTCCTAAGACTTTCCTTAGAGAACGGAGATTGCCTTTGTTATTAAACCATAACTTAGTGGATTTTCAGCACTTACTTTGGAGTCATTCAGAATACAAATTTGTTGATATTATTTAACATCATTTTGCTTTATGGTGTGTAGGATTTGGGTAGAGATCCAAATTCTCAGCTGTAGATGTCTAAAACGGTGACACTTAAGCAGTTAAGGACACCATCAAACGTCCTGTTTTTCCCAGCTATTGTACACCCTTTAGTCTGTTGAGAGACAGTCTGCCTAAGATTAAGAGTAAATAATGCATCTGAGCAGGGAAAGCAGGAAGGTCGGCTATTACTTCTTTGTTTCTATTACTCCCAGAGTAATTAATTAGACAGATTAATTTGCCACTTTAAATTATCTGAATTAATTTCTTAGCCTTTTCTTATTTTTAAAGTTTGAAGGGGGAGGAGATGGTTTACTCCTGAGTTCTGAGTCTTCATCTGTTATACACTGCTACTTTTTATTTCTCTGAAATCAGTGAACTTTAGAAATACTGAAAAAATTTAATGAGAAACTGCTAAAATGCCCTGTTTAATCCTGCTTGAAAAGATCCTTCCATTTGAAAGTTAATAATTTCTAAGTCAGGTTCTGAATGCATGGTACATCAAACTTGACAGTTTTTCCCAAGCAAAAGTTGTGTTTGATGATTATTTTAGGGAATAAAATCTGATGAATATTCATGTTCCAAGCCTAAATTCACTGGCTTACTTCAAACTAGCCATTTGGTTTCCTCTGCCTTTTGTAACCTGTCCTAGGTGTTTCTTGTAGAGAGAGACTGGGTGACAACCAACAAGTAGAAACATTAAACTGCATTTTCAAGACTGCATCTTCTCTCTGCAATACCATTAAAATCAGTGGAAAGTTGTGAAACGTCTGTTAAGATGTTACTCTCCACACTGAAGTTTACTTTTTAGGACGGGGAAGGAACATTTCTTATGATTTGCAATTGCTTCCCTAACAGTAAGAAAATTAACTTTTACATTGAAGTGTACTGCAGTATGACTGGAGTATACAGAGCCAGTAAAACACCAAAATTTGAACACTCTGAATGACTGTAGAGAGAACAGAGCATGGACCTGGTATAAGAAAAAAGGTATCCCAGCTGGAGAAATCCAATATTGAAAAAAATTTGTCGCCTTAAGTCAGACCAGACCATCAGTTCACCAAATGCAGATAGCAGCCTTCATGCCACTGTGGCTTGGTAACCCAACTACCATTAAATGTAAATCAAAGGTTGGCAATCACTTCTTATTTTTTATAATTCAGGCATCATTTTGCAAACTGCCACTTTCTCATGCACTGCCATTTATATATAATATTCTTACTGTGCAGCCTAATGTACAGCCTATTAAGTTCCCAACATGTAGCACTGTGAAAGATAAGCCTTTGAAATGGTGTGACATTTCAGGGTGAACTGCTGAGCCATCGTTTTCCTAGCAAGCCATATTTCATAGCCAATATTACCTTGTGCAACTGAGAAATTGTCTCCTAAGGCCACTGCATAGTACACTGTTCTGTGAATCTGTCGAGACCCTACACCACGACGACTAATTGTGCAAAGTCCTAAGTAATGAGATCTTCAGTTACTCCCTTATTTTAAGTGGGACATGGAAGTTATTAGGATTGAACATGAATTCTCAGTGAGACATAGATAAGAGCAGAATACTGTATGCAACTATAAAGATAAATTAAAACTCAAAAGGAACTTTCCATAGTTCAAAGACCTCTGTCAGTAGGAAAAGATCTTTTCTTTCCCATTGCTCACCCAGCAGTGCTGTACTGGCTCAAGATATTCTGTTTGGAAACATCATAAACAAATAATATTGGGAGCAGGGAGAAGGAGGAAGAGCTGACAATCCCATTGACATGATGGTTGCCTGGCAGCAAAGATTAGGAGGAGTGTTGATAGGCAAAGGCAAAGATAAGCAGGGTACAATAACCAAATCCTATTTATACCTGCCAATGCCTAATTTACTCAAGCCCAAAGCTCTCTTTGTGGGCTAGTTGTGACTTCACCTCCCCCAGTGACAACCCTCCTTTGTGTACTGCAGTGGTGACCTTTTCCTACAGGGCTCAGCAGCACTAATTCACCCTGTCAGCCATCCCAGGAGCCTCTTCTATCTTTAACCTTCGTACAAAAACCTTAGGTATCATGGTAAGCAGAATTAGTACCTGCTGCCAGAATCAAATCATTAAAGCCAAATGAGTTCATTGACGTTGTTGTCACTACAATGAATAACATAATCTCAACTGCAGTATAAAATACTTAATAGAAGAAAAGATTTTAAAGAAGTGGCTGCAGTTATTCTCAAGAAAGTGCCTGCAGAAATGGAATCTGAAAACAGCATTCTGAAAAAATTCTCTCTTTTTGATCTACGTAAAATTATTTTATGTAACTTCATTCTCACTGTTTTCTAAACAGTTTACTGTGGACTTCTCTAATTTAATTTGATATTCAGATGTTTGATGGATGAAAACTTCCTTAAACATTTCTTCTGCTACTACAGCGGATATTTTTTCATTATTCTATTAATATTTCCATTAACTTAGTGATACATTAACAGTGCTATGAATATTAAAAACATTGTCAGTGACAACAATCACTGAAATACCATAATTCTCCTGTTTCTTCATGGTTTATGTGCCAGAAAGAATTCAGAAATTGCTAAATCTCATTTTGGCTTACCATTTTGTCTAGCAAAATGTCTATTACAACTTGCTCTGGAGGTTGGCATTCAATAGGTAGACCACCTACAGGGTGCATACAGTTGTATAATACCACAAAGTGAGTCAGGAGATTCCTCTCCTTGATTAGATAAAACCTCTTTCAGAGTTCTCACGTAGCAGGTCTGGGAGGCCTCTGTTATTTTATAGCAGAAATCAACTATCAGTGAGAATGGGTATTGAAAGCTTTATAAAACAGCTTTTTCAAAAAATCTATACCAAATGCTAGGCAGTAGCAGTACAGAAAAACAATATGCTTGACATGTTCTCTTTCATCCCATCTTGGCTGTTCGTCTAATATAGCATGATATTCACCACATGTGAGGATTATGTAAATAATGCACACTTGAATTTATTGCATAAATCATCAGGATTACTAAACAAAGACTTCTTGATTCCCTGTGGGTCATATTTCCATTGTGTGGTTCAGCATTTATTTTCTCAAATTAACCTACACTTACTTCCTTCCTTCAAGAATTCACTGAGCATCATCCTTTTCCTGCTTTTCCTTTCAAAATGCTAGGATTGTTTTTGTACAGATGCATCAGATTATACAGTTATCAGGGAACATTTTTTTTTGTCATTGTTACTAAATGCTAATTGCACCTTCATAATCAAGCACTGCCTTGCAGAAAATCAGTGGAATACTTTATCAAAATGGACACAAACATTACAATCTGATAAAAGCCTCTTTTCTAAGTCACTATTAGTAAGATTATGAAATCTATCAGTTTTTTTATTCTGTCGTGATCTTCATATTATTGATTCCTGGCTCTAATATTATTTTGCTTTGCTTTTTTGCCTGTTATGTTCTGACTTCTTTTCTGATAGCTCTCTCACAGATATTCCTTTAAATTTCTTGCCTTCTACTATTTACTGCTAATTTTAATTTTAGTACTTTATGTTACTGCATTTGAGAAAATCTATATAAAAACCGAGCCCAGTGACAAGAGTCCATTTAATGAGATGCTCTGGGCAGATAATAAAATTGTTATTATGGGAAATATAGAATATTCAAGTGAGAACAGACAAATATCATTAGTCAGCAACGGTGCAGAGTTAGACTATACGGAAAAACAAAGGGCTTTCCAATCCAGTCTCTAATTTCACAACCCCACTATCTCAGGACAAAATATCTTCAATTAATTTTTTCATGAACATTTACATTCCATCTATTTCAGGCATGCTATTTCAAGGAAGAATTCTGCTGAAAAAGAACAATGCCCAGTACTCTGAAAGAAGAGCATGACTGAGTCATTAAGGAATAACAATAGGTGATGTTTTTGACTGAATTCAAACAGTGACTGTAAAGCTAATTTTGTAGGGGCTGCTTTGGGTGATCTTTACTGATAGTTACCATAAGATGCATTATGGTATCTTCTAGAAATAATAGTAAAATATTTTAGTTGAATATGTTCCCTGCACACTGGAGCAACCTGCAACTAAAATCTTTGCCCCAAAATATTTATAATTTCCATAGCATTTAGGACACGACAGGATGAGAAAACAGCCAGGGTAAAAATAGAGGCATCAGTAGTGACCAGATGCAAAACTGAACAAGAAGCAGATGAAAAAGCCAGACAGAAGTTGTTTGCCTAATCAGTAACATGAGAAGTACGGGTGTAAAGAGCAGATCTATGACAGTTAAAAAGAAGAACACATTCTCTCAGTGGAGAAATAAAGCACACGTAATATATGGATGCTTTTGAGGAAAAAATGGCTATAAGACTTTTAAAAACTTGACTGTGAAGAATTAAAAGGGTGGAGAGCCAATCTACAAAACCAGTAGATTTTGTACTTCAATTTTTAAGACAAAAATAGCCCCTTCTCTTTTATTTCCCTGATTTCAAAATAAGGAAAATACTCAGCACTGGGATGTTTGGAGTATCAATGAATGTTTGTAAATGAAGGCAAAAATATTAAATAGCAGATACTTCCTAAGACTAGTAATGACAGTGTGATAATAGGATATTTCCTTCCTTTGTAAATGCATCAAAAGTAAAATATCAGCATATGCTGATTGTCCAATTCTACTTCTGAAATACACAATAAAAACCTAAATTAGGTCTAATATACAGCACCATGCTGTCAAGCAAAAACTGGTAAATAATTAGCAGAACTGGAAGATATTGTCAGGGTAAATTTTTAATTATCTAGTTCATCAGACTGTAAGAATCAAAATAGGTTCTGGAACCTAATGCATCTTTGCAAAATTCTTTGATGAATAATTTTGTTCTATCTGTGATCACTTGGAGAATACATCTATAATCACTAGGAAAACATTTTCAATGTCTTTTTCTCTCCTTGGCTCCTAGTGTATTATTTGTCCATTACCTTCCTAAGACAAGGCTTCTGCTTTATCCTTCGAGAGCTAAAAACTTATCATGCTGTGTCGTTGCTAATCACTTAAGGTCACGACCTCTTAGTTCTTAACACCCATCAGTTTTCAGGGTGATATTCAAAGTCATCCAGCCTTAGGCAAAGAGCCAACACAGATGGTGACAGCATGAAGAGGCAGCGCAGCTCGTGAACACCACTTCTTCCTCCACCAAGAGCACGATCACACACTGTACACGTGCAGAGAGAGACTCTGACTATTGGGTGTGAGTACGTGCTCACTCCACGTGGATGGGCACCTGCAGGCAGGACACATGCAGGCATAGGTCAGCGGGCTTCCCTGGGGCTTGCTTTGGAAAGGTATGTGCTGCCTACCCCAGCACTTCTCAACAGTCCCACTGTTATATGCTGATATAAATATAATGCGCAATAGGTGACTTACAGTGATGGCTTTCTGCAGAACAGAAAAGCAACATTTTGAAATCGTTCAAGTCTTTTGTGGCTTAGGAGTGGACATGGTATGGAAAAAAGTCACGATTTTGCCTTCTGAAAAGCTGCCTACTACAAAAAGCATACATACCCTTTTCTTCAGCCAATCTAGGGAAGAAGAAACAGTCTATGTGGATTTATTTTACTATGACAATTTAAAAACAGTGATATAGTATTAACCCAGGAACTTCAGAGTTTTACCCTGCTTGTCTGTTCAAGTAGAGCTTGCTATTTGGTTTGGGGTTTTGGAATTTATTCTTCAAGGTAAAGCAATCAAATCCAGGCAGCTTGAAATAGAGGATACTTGCTTAATAATGATTTAATGATTTCATCAATTCTGTTTTCTGTTTGCTATAAGTGTGGGCTGAAGCATAGCTGTAAGTTTACTATTTTGTATTAGGTGAAACAGGAAAGATTAGTTTTTGTAAGGGCAAAGAGAACCCACTTTGTAGTAATTTTCCTGCCTTGTCCTCTGATTCTTTTATTAGATCCTCTAATTATTAAGTCTCAAAGCACCTGCACATAATACAAAGAGTCTGGCTGAAACCCAGTGTATGTTCATCCTTTTCCAAAAATACTACAAAACATATGCTATTTTGTCTGAGAAAGCAAAGCAGATTTTGCATTTAAATTATACAAGTGGCAATATGCATCCAAAATGGCTGATTGCTTCCACAGCTTAGTTGGAATCCATCAATGTTTGATATTAAAAATTAAATAAGTTTTAGGCTTAGAACTTGAATAATAGAGTCTATGACACAACAAACTTTTGCTGAGAAGGTAACAAGACCTCTGGCTGACTGTTTATAGCAGTAAATGTACCAGGATCACAGTCAGGGAGATAAGGCAAGCTGTTTTAATAAATCACTGCCAAACAGCAGCCAATCACCCAGGATCTCACCCCTGCATCCTGAAGCTCTCTCATCTCCCATAAATGTCATCTTGAGTTAAAGCCAGAAAAGACAAAAAAAAGCAGGACTACTGCTTGGTTGTGCACACACACAAGAATAACAACCTCAAGCCCAAAACAAAACAAATTTAAAAAATCCTTTATCAGCTAGAAAGCTCAAGGAAGACATGGCAGCAATACAGCATTAATTACTCCAGTTAGACTACCAAGGTACAGACGTGAGCCACTAAAAAAGATGGAAGGTGGCCATGNCGGCAGCAATACAGCACATCTCTTTAGACCATTAATTACTCCAGTTAGACTACCAAGGTACAGACGTGAGCCACTAAAAAAGATGGAAGGTGGCCATGAATAGCTTCACAACACAGGCGGGAAACCCCAACACAAAATCTGCTTTCCCCACTTCCTACATTAATAGATGTAACATTTGAGTTGCAGAGCAGGCTAGCAGGTGAGAGATGAAATAAAAATATAGCTACAGACAGCAACAACATTTAAAGTCTGTTGCAATTAATTAAGTCTCTGCCAACTTGGGAAACTTTCTCCTCCTTTCACGTTCCAGACTCCTTGGCTGTAGTGTTTGTTACCACCCACTTTGCAAAGCTGAAGTAATTCTTTGAATGTTCCACATCAGCAGCAGTACGTCAAAGATTTCCAAATTGAATACTGACAATGGCCTTTTGCAGTTTTTTCTCATTCCTGACTACTGTTCCTTCTCCCAAAGTCCACCCTGTGCTTATCACTCAAGTTTTCTGAGATATTAGAAGAGGTTGAATGATAAGCTGGAAAAAGACAGAACTATTGAAAATTGGTGCACTGGAAAAACATATGAGACCAGAAAATCAGTCCTGAAAAGGAATGGCAACCATCTTCATAAATATAACTGGACTCTAAAAGTAGGTTCTCATATTTACTGAAGTGATAGAAAGCAACAGACGAAATAGTGAAATTTCAAAATGGAACCCTCACTGAGCTACAATCTCACCATCAAAACCACTGTGGTTTTAAGTTTAAAAGAGGGGATCATTGTGGAAAGGCCTATAGCTAATTGCTGAGTAACTAAAAGAATCAAATACCTATTAAAAAGGAGAATCAGAGTTATTTTGAATTATAGTTTATCATAGAAAGATACAACTACAGCAAAGTGCTTGACATATTTTTCTTTGGTCAAACAAATGAACAAATCAAACCAACACATGTTGAGTATAAGAATGAAACCAGCTGGAAATGTAGTACAGGAACGTTCAGGAGTACAGCAGTACAGGAAAGCTGGTCAAACTTAAAAGACACCCCAGGAGGTGTAATGGAATTCAATACTGCTTCAAAAGAAAAACACAAGGATAAAGAAATTACCAAAGTGAGTTAAAAGTTCAAAGGTTAAAAAAGTCCTTTCTCGTAAAAGAAAAATGGAGAGGGAACCAATTAGTAATATGGCTTCAGACAAGCCTTGAAGGCAAGAGATAACGCCTGAGAAGAGGCATCGTTAAGCAATGCTATTCAAATGGGAATACAGAAGGCTTTTATAAAAATATCAGAGGAAAAAATAGCACTGAGAAGAGAAACCCATTAAGGAAGGGGGTCTGACTTTAAATTATCAGTGACTCAGAAATAACTGAGGTAGTGGCTTATTTTTAAAAATCCATCTGCAACGAGAAAAAATTAAAACTCTGGCAAAAGTTTGGCTTTAAGAAATCCTTGCTTTAGCAGTGAAAATGAAAAAAAAAATTCTATAATTTCTCTTAAAATTTACAGAAAAATAGCAGATGGAACAGCTTCACAGAGAAACATCAACATAATACTAGCTTTCAGGAAATGAATGAACGATTCTATAGGTTCTTGTTCAACAAATGATTTTTGTCTCTGCCAAAATATAAGTAATTTTAAAACACAGAAACTAAAATACGCTGGGAAACCAAAAAAGTCTTGCCCTTGTTTAACTGAGGGAAAATTAAAGCAACCTGAGCATTAAAGTGAATTGATGTTTAAAGTTAAAGACTGCAACTTGCTACAGACCACACATTCAATTATTTATTTTTTCTTAAAAACTGTTGCTGCCATACATTTTTATGGAGCCTCTGATATTAGCTTCATGAGATCTTACTTTGATTAGAATATGAAGCTGGCAGATTCTTAGGGCTTGCATGAAGTCCTGATAGAATTGACACACAGACTTCATTACAAACTGGCAGTTAAATATGTATCAAAGATCTTTGAAACTGCAGCACAGAGAAAAACTATCAGCACATTTTTTGCCACTATAGCATATTACTCTGAAGCACTATGGTGATAAATGTCTTTCCATTTCTGACACAATAAGCAGTGATTTATCTAGTCTTAGTACCGTTTTCCTCATATACTTTGAGTTTTACACACTCAACTACTGCAGGTTAAATTCCCTGTTCCATCCTAATTGCACACAGAACATATTGATGGCTCCAGGCCATGTCTGTATTTCCACAATCTGGGGACAAATGGCAATTAATGAAATTCTTTTTTTATAATTGACAGCATCTCAAAGGGCTCTTGAGTGACCATTTGGTCACTCACTATATGTAGTAAGTGGCAAGTGCTGAAGCACGAAGCTCAGGGTACCACACCACCTCTGCTGAGATCTTAGGCCCCTCTGAGCTGCCAGCAACATTGCAGGGATGCTTAGGCCTTTCTCTGCACCTGGCCAACATCCTCTGCAACAAAGGGCCAATCATGTTTCTCTAAAAGAAGTCAAAGCATCCAAGCTACAGCCAGACACAATATAAATATTTACCTTTTTTATTTTCTCTTTTTTTTTTTTTTTTGGTAAGTCAACAGCCTGTAAAATAATTTCAGAACATCCCAGTTGAGTTGGATGATGATATTGCATGGACCTTTAGGTGTTAGAAGATGTGTGATAATTCTGCTTAGGTACATAATTAGTGACATGATTACTGTGATCATCTTCTTCATTATAAAGTCCCTTCCCTGCTGTCTCTCTGGAAGCTTACTACTTCAGGTTCATCCCAGCCAACAGGCCCCTTTCTGATTGCCCTTTTAACATATACTCCTTTTGAAGAACTGCTCAAGAAAGTACTAAATCATTTTGGCCAACTGTAAAGAATATTTAGAGTGTGCTAATAAAATCCTTTTTGGGAAGCTTTGAATGGCAAATACAGTATTGCATGTAGGGTATGCACTGGAAAGGAAGGATAGGAGCTGTTTCATCTTTTTCATTGGGACTGAGTAGTAAAATGCATCTAGCAAAAGTTAGGTCATTTAAATACATTAGAGACCCACAATATTCTCATCAGACTGTTCCACATCTTCTAAAATCATAGTTGTTACCAGTGCTTATTCTCCTATCAGAAATAGAAAAAGACAGGGAAGAAGACTAAGAGTCATGTCTAACTGAGTTTCCTTAAAGAGATAAGGCTTTCTATGATACGTACATTAACCCACAAATTTCTCCAGGGTCAAATGAAAAGAGAAAGCAATTTGCTGAACAGCTTAAGCATCCAGCTCTTGAATCTAATCATGTGACATTCAGAAAGACCTGACAACATGTTCAGCATAGTTTCTGCATTATGGCACACTTTTACAAACAATATTTTGGAAAAACATTCAAAGGTAAAATAGAAGACAATTAACTTGGAAGATTCAATTATTTAAAGTTCACTCAGGTGTACTTCTGTTTGCCTAAAAGGTGAATAGTAAACATGTAAAGATTTAACACTGTCTTTTGAAAATCTAGTTTTATTTATAGCTTTGCAATCTCCATAGTGCAACTCATCCTGAAATTATTAGATTAATTACAGTTCTTATTTTTTTTCAATCAAAAGATTCTTTTTTATTTTGGCTGAATTTTCCTATTTTTTGTTTTTAGACTCTTTATTTCTTGATAACCAAGCTAATGTTTTCAAATAAAAATCCTATAAAAACAGGTGTGAGATACCTAAGTTGAGTTCAATCTTCCTAGGATTTATCTTTGGCTTTTATCCCAACTTCTCCTTGCAAAATGCAACTGGGATACCAGGAACAAAACCCACAAAACTGCTCAAACAAGAGAAGGTGGTTTTTCAGAAACTGGTAGCATGAATAGGAGAATTTCCTAAGAAATTAATGTGGAGTCTTGATTAGTTTCCTTCCAAATAGATGAATTATTTTGCATAAAAATGACAACACCATCCTTTGCTCTCTGCTAGTATACAAATGATATTTAGCATAGCACTGATAATTGATCCTCATTTTAAAGACATTTCATCTAAAACATCACAACTGCCAGAGAGGGGAAAAAAAGAGGACTTCATATCCTACTGTATTTTCCTTAAGCGTGGGATTGATCAGGGGCAACTTTGGTTGTCCATGTACCATGAGGCAGCCACTAGATTGTTTTATATCATACCTCATAAATTTTATAGGGGTTCTTTTAAAGGTTTAAATGAATACCTTGATATATGTCATTATATTTTCTCCTCTGAAGTTATCCACTACATGGGTGGAGGTGGGGGAATAGAATAGGAAGTTGGAAAGCAGGAGACACCTTTCAAAGACAACATTTTAGGGAGTATTCATTTTCTAGAAGAACCATCCTCAAAAAACCCATGAGCTTCCTTAAGTTAGAGTATATTTATAAGGAGCTGTAGCAGGTGATCAATTCTTAATGCTACTTAGGGTATTTCATCAAGATAGAAGTTTCTTTCATTACCTTTCATCTACTGGAAAATAAAGTATTTTTTATCTTTTTCTTTAATTCAAAAAAGCTGAAATGTCCATAGCAGTTTGGCATCCTAATAGTCACCTATGTCAAGACTACATCTGTGAACTCAGAAATGCACTGCTATCTTCTTGAAAGAGAAGCTCAAAAACCTTATTCCTTCCTTTAGCAATTCAATACCTAGGCAGATGAACTTGGTATTTGGGATTGACTGCTACTTTTATGGAGAGAGAACAACAGCTAATGTTTTCAGAGTGAGGCGTGCTAAATAAGATGTTTGCAGCTTTAAGACAGCAAATATCACATTATTCAGTTCACCCTTGTAGCAGTCATGGCTAGTGAAAAGAATGGAGCTCTTGTCAATGAAATTGTTATGGTTACCTCAATAAGCGTTAGTCAAACCCACTGCAGACTGAGGACAAAAATTACATGTGGCATTGCTGACCAGCTACCTTCAGTTTTTATTGCCTATGTGCTGACTTGGACCAAAGAGAGGCAGTAAGTCCAAGAATCTGACAAAACACTACCAAGGCAGTAATCCAAAATTAATAAACTATCTATCATAAATTTTTTGTGATGTAGGCTGTTCTTACTGCCCACACAGGAAATCTGCAGAAATTGATTCAGAGTTCTTGGGGCTCACTTACCACTACTCAACAGTTCAGTGGCTTGCTGGAATGACACACATACACACAAGCCTGGTCGTCTTAAAATTTCCAACATTTCCAATAGATACACTTCAAAAGAAAATATCTGGATAATTTTATTGAACCTAACTGTTTAGGGAAAGTTGTTGAGAATCTAGTGAGGGTATTAAGTTTCAAAACTTGTCTGGAAGACTCTAAATTGTCTTTGTCAACATACATTGTTTTTAATACATAGAAAATTATTTTTCCTACATGATTTTCCATTGAGTTTATCCACTTAATATTAATCTGTTTCTCAAGAGTATGGCTGGTGTCACTAATTTAAATTATTAGAAAGAAAGATGTACAAAACAGGGGATCATAAATTTCTTTCCATTCTGAGAAGACTTGTAAAATAGAACAAATTCAGTTATTTACTATGCATCAGAAGATTTGGGTCATAAGTGGCACACTGAGTCAATTCTTTTCATGGATGGGAATGATTTTAACTCAAAGAGGTAAAAGAATAATTCTTCAGCGTTAAAAACCCATGCTGATTTCTCTTTCAATAGTTTTGATGTACAGAGAATGGTTTTCCTAAAATGGAGTCTTTCGAAAACCCTCAAAAGGTAACTCCTTCCACTAAGGAACAATCCCTGGGTGACAGGCTGTCACTTCACTGCAATGCTTTACTAGATTTTATTGAAAATTAAAAGAAAAATATGGCTTTTTTCTTTTCTTAAATTCTTCAAACCACTTATGTTTCATCTTAATATAACCAGAAGCTAGATGTCGAGCGATGTTCCTAGTGCAGTCAATAGGAAGAGATAAGGGCCTCCAGATGGTGGTTCATGAGTCATGAAGCTTATGCCCATTCGCCAAACACTGGCATCTCAGAAAGCATTACGTGTCCTCCAGTCACCCCAGACACAGACCACTCATTAAATTTTGTCTACTTTAGTATTTGAATCTGGCAATAAATATCTTATAGAAAAATCTGGGCTTGATTTTAAAAAATGAAGTACCTTTCTTCCTCATATCTTTTTCCTAAAGTTCCCAATATTGCTACTAAAATTGTGTGTGCATTTCTATTTTGGATGAAAAGAATTTCAGGTTTTGGGTCCTGGCTATCAGTATGACTGTTCATTGATTAAATGTCAAAAGATATACAATACATAACTTAGTGTCTTCAGACTCTAGTTTCTTTTCCAGCAACTGGTTCAAATCCTATCCATTTGAAATACCCTAATTTCAATTTAAATCAGTGTATTTAGTGTCTGAACAAAAATCGTTGGATATTTAACTGTAAAAGACACTGGCTTATATCAATAAGATTTATTTCTAGATAAAACACTCTGAGAAATGACAAACACCTGTTCTAACAGTTATTGTACTTCCCAGGGCAATGCAATTATTTCCAACACTACACATTTATTTAAACTGCAGTAAAGCAATTTTTGCGTTCATGAATTTACATACACAGCAGTTGATAGGATTAGCAGCCATTTTACATTCTATTCTGCAGTATGAAATACATCTAGAGCATCTAGAGTGCATTCAAAAGGAATCAAAGGGAAAGTTTAGCACATCAGAAATTAAAGCTGGTGCACACAGGTAAGAGATTAAAAGTTTATTCATTAAGGTAAATTTAGTTAGGGAAATCTCATTCAAATAATGTATTTTAGATTATTCAGTCCACTATGCAGGTTTGAATCCTAAGTATATTGTATCCTTTCCAAAACACTTCTGTAAAATTCATCGAGAGTTCCACTCTGTAAGTTTACACATCTGATTCTGCTTAAATTGTTATGACAATCTTTCGTTTACAAAGGAAATCTTTGAAGACTGAATATATCAACAACTAGATACAGATGAGATTAGTGCTGTAACTTCAAAAGAAAACAACTCCAAGCATATTGCTGCACCAAATATTTCCCTGTGAGGAGCTGAGGTGGTCACAAGGGGCTCAGGAGGGGCAGGAAGCCTCCACAACAGTACTTGGAGAACAGATTGATGAGGGAGGTTTGTCTTTTCCTCTCTCCATCAAAAGAAGACTCAGAGGTGACACAGTTAAGATTTATAAGAAAAATGTTGATACAAGCAGATGAAGAGGGTTTTTTTTCAAAGGGAAAGGTTAACATATGTTGTGCTCCACAGCAGGCATCCTGCAGCATGGGATATTCTATGCACTGGCTGGCAGTTTTTCAGTCACGTTGTATTCTTCCCAGCTTTCCCTTCATGCTCTCTCTCTTTGAACACTGTCTTTAGCCAGCCTACAGTGTTCAAAGTCTATTTCTTTTTCAAGGGAAATAAAAGGCTCCCATGTTTTTTTAACCTGCACAGCTTTAGATACGTCCTTCTTAAAATTTTATTTAATCATAGATAACCCATGACTAGTTTTCATCTGGATTCCAGTTCTTCTTTTAACCACTAAAGTTACCTTCCAGTGCAATTGCAATTCCAAAATGTATTGCACATCACTGATTTCCTGCAAGCCAAGGACAGAGTAGCACTGTTTTGCTCCAAAAGTAGCACATTGCAAGGGAAAGGGTCAAAACCTTTCAATTTTCCTCTTGTGCACTATAAGCAGCCCTATAGCCTGAGCAACAAAAGTGCACTTGCACCCTTTAGATGTTTAGCTTAATTTAAATTTATTCTTCCTTTCACCTACCTATTTTTTCCACCTGTCAACTAAGAGAAAGAGTAGGTGTACAAAACAACAGCAAGTGCCTGTTGGAACAGTTCATTTAACCCCTTTCTCATGACCTCTTTTGGGTATAAAAAAAGCACATCATGATGGGGCTCTCTATTTTTTTCCTATTTCTCATTCTTTTAGAGGTCTGCTGAAGTTGCCAAATCCATATTTTATTTAAAGTATACTTATACATTAAAAAATCCAAGGCAAAGGATTTTTATAGTGTTACAAATTAATTGCTTTCCATGAAAGGGTTAATTGGAAAGTTCTTATAATTCATATATTTAGTTTGACAAGCATACTACTACCTCCATCTGAAAAGTAGCTATTATAAAAACCGTTCTTTAAAAAATGACTTAAGTAAGAAAGAAATAGTTATCTCTGAGGAAATTTAGAACAAAAGGCAGCTTAACAATCACAAACTGCTTTACCTCCAACACTAAATCATCAAATTCAATATTTTTATATACAATTTCATGAAGCTTCTGTCTAAAATACTGCATACTTGTTAATGTTAGAACTGCAATATCAACTGCACTTATTTTATTACAAATTTCAATACGATTTTTTAAAAATAGCCATGTAGAAGAATAAAATGACAACATTTGTTTCCTCCAGCCATCAAACAAATCAAGACATTTTAAAGAAATTGATTTGTATCTTGACTTCAAGACTCAAATACGTATCACATGGGAGATTCAAGTTCTTTATATTTGAGCCTGAGGTATTTTGGTTAATAATTTAAATCTTGCTACTCATGTTTTGTTCTAACACAAAGAGGCAGTACATTAGTCTTTGCTGATAACAATGAAGTACCGTGGTGGGCCAAACTGCTGCTGCTGTTGCTGAAATTGTAAGCTGAGTTTTGGAAAGTTTTTATTAGATACATTGATACTCTCTCTTCAGAAGTAGTCTGCAATCAAAATAAACCATCTACATTTGTCCAGACATGAGGTATTGGCAATCTGTTAACAAAAGATAAAGTCTTGCCTCACTTCAAATAATTTCAAAGTATTAAATCAAATTTTGAAACAAGCAGAAGTAAAGAATGCCAACAGACTGCATGTCACTGATACCTAGCTCCACATCATCCACTTTCAAAAAGTAGATTTGTGAGAATATTGTATGTGTCATCTGTAAAGGGCCAGCCTTTGGTGCAATAACTCTACAGCAAACTATATGCTCAGATCATTTAGCATTACATGGGAATGCAATTGGCTTGTATTCCATGCTAAAGTTTAAAAACTTATTTCTATTAATTCCTTTTAAATCTAAACTGAAGCTAGCTGTTGTTGTCCCTCTTTCTGCCAATTTTTTAAATGGAGAAAACTCTATTTATCATTTGCTGCTTGGTCTTGTTTTAAGGTAAACATCTTCCATGCACACTTGCCTTTTCTAAGTGTAATTTTTGTATGTAAGCTGGGTGCAAAAAAATGTGTCTGCAGCCATGATGCTGCAGGATCACGACAGTTTAACGTGCTAATGACAGCATGCTAACAATGCAGTTTGTTTATGTCACTGATATTAATAAAATATCTGAACCTAAAACCACACAGCTGGTAAACATTTCCATGTTTTGGTTTGTGGTTCTGTGGGCAATTACAGTAGATATTTAAAGCACCTAAGGAAGGGTGAACTTCACAAAATTAGATCAAAGTCCTGTTGCTTTGCTTATTTTATGTTGTTCAAATCCTGAGTTTGGAAAGCATGACCAGAAACAAATCATATTAATTCAAATAACATTCTTTCTAAATTAATAATGCTGTACAAAAATCATATTACTGAAAATTTTATATGTCATTATGCTTTTGAAAATAAGGAATTCAGCCTCAAAGGATCCTCATTTACTTAACAACACAATGAGTCAAAACACCAGAAGTGCTCCTTTTGACACAAGTATCCTGCCCTTCACGCATGGATACTCACATATTTGTGCTTTAGGTACTTAAATTTAGCATCCATGCTTTGCAGAAACCATAAAAGTTGAAATACACATTGAAATAGATACTTCTAACTAGTAACTTTCTTGATAGCCTAGCAGATGCCAAGAGGAAGAAAGATTTACACCAGAGACTACGAGAATGCATGATCATTCGAGAATAATAAAAAATAAATGGTGGGAAATGTTAACAGCAACAGCTGTGAAAAGAAATTACAGAAGATTAATAGTAAAGAAGAGAACAATAATAGTAAAAACACTTTAAATTGCTTCACAAGAGAGATCCTATAATTATGGCTGCTATACGTATTTGAACAATAACTGCAAAAACAGTGAGGTGTAGATATTTACGATTATTCCAGTATCCTAAGAACTTACTAATACTGTAAAATCACAACCAAAATGATAGCAGATCAACAGCTGTATGAACCATGCTGACCATAAGGTCTGCAATGACTCTTCTTTTAGATTATGCACAGAACAGTCACAGGCAAACTGACTGGTGATGGCAGGTGCAAAGGCATAGGAAGCCTCCCTACACAATGCAGTTTTACAGCAAAACTCAGTTTTGCCCAAGGAAGTCTTAAGACAGCAAGAAGTGGGTATATCCATTGTTATGTTTCAATATTTGTTATTTCATATCTATGGGATGGACATTTGTATTTATTGCCACAGACATGCGTATCCAGTGTTGGAGAGACCTGAAATGCTGGCAGACAAAAGAAAGGGTAAAGGGCTGAATGTGTGCACACAGTCAATAGTTCAGTACTGTGGCATACACATTTCTGTTATCCATAGTCAATCCTGCTCTGCTACCAGAAGCAGCAAACTGAACAGGTAGTAGCTGCAACTTTGCAGAACAATGGTCTCAGCAATACCAAACTGCAGAGACACATGGCAAGGAAGCACAGTATTAATATAGTGATGAAAAACACATTACACATACTCATCTGGATAGAGAGGCAAAATGTAAAGTATGCCTATCCATTTAGCAACATCCCAGTGGGATAAACTCCAAATGACACCAGAAATTTCAATGTGCTTCTAAAACTGTGAGAGAACAGGCATTGTATTCTATTTGCAGTTACTATTCATGATGTCTCAGCCTTTTCTGATATGATCGACCTATGAAAAAGGGCTCCCAGTTCAATGACTATGTGAACTCTGGAAAAGCTCATTTTTCAAACGTACAGTTTCCAACTCAAGGCTCATCTACTCAGACAAACACCAGAAGAAGACTTATAGTCATTCATGCAGGCAGTTAGTTAATAAACTACAGGCAAAATCTGGAATTATTTTATTATAATTAATAATGTATTATGGTGATTACAGTTTGGCTGAGAACAAACAGGCCAGCCTGAGTTAGTCTGAGATAACTGCCAGATCTTCTGCACATGTGACAGATGGTGGAAGCATTTGAGAGACTCCTTATGCATAAGAACTCTGTATCACGGGGGCCCAGATCCAATGCAACAGCAAAGTAGCTGAAGTAGCTGAAGCAGGTCATGATAGAAGCACATGAAGCAGAATAAACTACCTGTAAAGCTTTGGGTTTCATCTGAAGAAAAGGTGAAAAAGAAAGAATATTTCATTCAAGAGATGCGAGGGAAAAGTGGTTGTACAACCTATTCTGACTGTTGACTGATGAAAGGGAAAACAGCTGTGTCTTATGAGACACTGCACTAAATTCTGCAGGTATAGAGAACGGAAGGACAATGGTTAAACTCAGCGGAGCTATATTCCCTTCTAACAGGGTTTATTTTAAACTTCCCTAACAATTTTCATGGACATCACAGAGTGGTTTGGAGACATTACAACTTACTTTGCAATAAACTTTATTCTTCCCAAGAACATAATTCATTTTGTGTTCTTACATCTAATCTCTTTGGCTCATCTTACTTAGAAAAACGTTTTGAACTCCAAGAATGCTCCTCAAATACTCCCTCTAAAAGTCCCAGGAGGGAAATGCTAGAGTGTAGAGGAAGAAGACAGGACAATAAATGAAATGTAATATCACACCACTGAGAACTCTTTTAGCCATATCCCACGTTATACCCATTGCAAAAAATCCATCTTCCTCTCTAATTAATATCTTATGGTAACTGAAGCAAGGTAAATTGGAAGGAATAAGCATTTATAAACAAAGAAAAAGGGAGTACAAATTAGAAAAAAAAAAAAAGAAGAATGAAACAACTGTTGACATCTGATGCTGCCAGTGTCCCTTCAGCCTTTACCGTTCCTTCCCCAGAAAAAGCAAGTTTGCTGTACTACTTTCTGCACCAATGTGCTTTACAGAGCAGTATGCAAGCAACACTTAAGCCTTGGCTTATGTTGACTTCAGGAATTTAACTTTTTATGAAGTTGTTCAAAGAGCAATTTAATGTTATCTGGATGAGCTCTCTCAGGCTCACACGGAGATCCTTTAATCCTTTGCTTTTGGCAAGATGTGGAGATGCAGGTGCTATCTGAACCAATTTAGAGTGACATCAAACTGGGGACCTGCTTGTCTTTTTACATTATCCATGAAATGAGAATCAGTCTGAAACTATACATTTATCAGAAATTACATTACCCTTAGAGATATCAGCCCACATCTCTGAAGAATATTGTACTGCCAGCTCACAAAGGGAAAAAGTTTTAAAATATAAGCAGAAACTACAATTTAAGTTGTTAGAGACAATCCAAGTTGAGTTTTCATGAAGAACATGGGATTGCTGTCAGAAAACATTGCTGCCTCTAGTGATGGACAAAATACCACTACTTCTCTCCTGCCTGTTAATGTAAATCAGATATTTGCAGCATATAATTTATTTTCTGCCTGAAAAGAGATGACAGCAGAGTCCTTTAAAACAGAAAGGCAAGGGCAAATCATGCCAATTATGAAAAAGGTTTATACTAATGATACCACTGAGAAAGTGCATGTGTCCTTCACATATCTACAGGTATGACAGAGAGGAGAACAATCCTCTTTCACAGAAGTTCATCATACTAGTGGCAAGGCATGCCTTGAAGCCATGACACAAATCCTATAATTTTTTGTTCAGAGTAGAAAAAAAAATGTTGCAAAAGGCTATGTAATATTAGATGAAATCTGAAGTATTCACACTGTGGTGAAGGATCAAAACCTACCCTGTGAAACAAAGCCAAAGTCTCAGCAATCTCCCTTGCTTTTTCTACTTGATTTCACATGATAAATGTGGCAAACATTGTTGAATTCTTTCTACCTATCACAGGGGTTTTTGTAACCAATTTTGGTATGCGTTTTATTCTCATCAGAACTCAAAAATATTTACATCTTATATTTCCTAAACAACTTTTGCTTTTTCAAGGAATAACACACACTTTTATTTAAAAATTCCTTTATGACCACAAAGAATGATTAAGTTTGTAAAAATAAAGCATTGAAAATTCAGGGAATGCCAGAATTTGCTGAATAGCCATAATTTAAATACTTGATGCCTGTGCATTATGATAAACCTTTTAATTAAATATTAACATAGTATGTTCCATTCAACCTCATTTAGAAGGTCTAGAAGAATGCAGAAATTCAATTTTCTTTGTGTAAGGGAAAGCCATCATCACCTGAAGTAACTCCTACTTCACATTTGTAGATGAGAGGCTGAAAAATACGTATGTACCTGCACACTATACAGAACAGGTTAATATATACATTAACACAAATAAGCACCCAGTGCTTGAGGGGCATCTAGAAAATGAGGAATATTAAGTAAAAAAATCCCTTATTTTGGACCTATTTTTTTTTTCTTCCACAGGGAAAATCTGAGTGGTTTGCAACTTGGGTGTGAAAATTGCACGGTAGGAAGAGCTCTAAAAACTTCACTCCCAGGTGAAAAAAAATAGAGAGAGACATACAAAAACGTGGGCACTAGCGACATTCTCTGTCCTTAATTACATGACTGCCAGTCTTTAAATTTTCCACCCCCTCTCTCACTTTTGAGTGTAAGATTCCTATTCTCACATACAGAGCTCCACAAAAGTCCCTCCTGCCCACATCTCATTTCTCATTTTCTCCTTCTGTTACTGCCTGAGTTCTATCCAAATTATTTTCTTAAACGCCTACTGTACACTTTCTCTGGTCTTTGCATCACGTCAATGCTCGCATTCCAAAGAACCTAGCCGTGTTCATTAGAATTTCTATCTAAAACAGGCTTTTCCTGCAAGGTCAACAAATGCCCTGATGTCAGCTAAAGCAACCTTCTTTTTTAAGTAACTGGTTCACTAGATGAAAATTATGTCCTTTATCCTGATGCCTTGCCTGCACTGTTTGACTAATGCAGACTATTCCTGATGTATGTCACAGGCATATTTTCATCAGAAAATGTGAAAATAAAAATTATATCACACCTATGTAAATATCCTGAAACTTCTTCAACTAATTTGCTGGGTTTATAAAACTAGAGTCACTCCATGAACTTTTCTCCCTCTGAGATTAAATACTTTTTTTTTTCCTTAAAACCCCCTTGGTTTTAAAAAGATGGCACTCAACTCAACTCCCTAAAACTGCAGACTGTCAAATTTCACAGCTGTTCCATATCTCTATGATGGTCTGACCAAAACCGCAGAGCTGGCAGCTCTAAGTTCTGCAAAAGTTGGGTTATGAAATTTTATTTCTCAGACATGGATGTAAGCCACCAATATGAATCTACTTTAAGCTTAAGGAAAAGAAACAGACATACTAGTGGGAGCGTGTTTTTATGCTCACACCCATATAAATATATGTATAAGGGTAGGATGGTGTTGTTTCTTTTTTCATACTGCACAGACAATGGGATAGAACCCCAATTCTTGCTTCTCACTACTTGTGAGTATTGCCTTCTGATACCTGCAAAGGACAAAACAGGTGGACAAGACTATAGTTCTGGTTCCAGTCAACTGCAAATGCATGTTTTAAACCATGCCACCAGGCACACACAAGCTATCTGCTGCCTAGAGACCATCTGCGTTCTCTCTTTCATCATTAATTGAAAAGACAACCTGTAAAAATCATGTCCCACTTCAGAAATTCAAGATTGCAAATAAGGTCTGAACTTCTTAATATTTTCTCTTACATCTTCAACAAAAAGTTCTTCCTGAGTCTCCTTCCCATGTGAGAAATTTGCGTTTTTTCCCCACTCATAGTGGTATTTGCTGTTTTGTGGGATCAGCAACCTCACAGCCTCAGAAGCTTGCTTTCTCTTCCTATTCTTAATGTGCTATTTTAGTAGGTATGAAGTATGCAAAATATTTATGAAGTTCAGATAGGTTTTTACTTAGCAAAGCACTGTTACCTGTCAGCATCCACAGTCACGTCATGAACTCCTCTCTGGATGACATCTCGAGAGGCAGCGAGGTCTGGTATTCGGTTCAGACTTCTCGTATATAGGTTGAGGCCTCCATCTGTCATGTACCTGAAAATAAATTTGTGGTCAATCAGTGGGAAATGCAGCCATCTGGCAACCGTGTTTCGCTCTAAAGTTAATGGTCTGTGAAATTCAAATGTTTAAGGTACAGGTTGTCTTGTTAGATGGTAGATTTATACTAAATATTCCCACTTTTTGTGTCCAGCCCAGGAAGATTGGATATCTGCCTATTTTCTGGGATCATTTGCTTTTTTCTGTGATGGCTTACAGGCCAACCTCTTTTACTAAAATATTTTTAGACTGAAGCCCTTGAGTATCTTCAAAAGCACATTTTAAGTACTGTGGTTTTGCCAAAAAATAGCACCAGGTGCAAGAAACATCATTCCAGCTAAAAAAAAAAAAAAAAAAAAAAAGGAAAAAAATTAGTAGCATTTATCCAAATGGGAACAGAAATTAGGAACCCAAATTCATATTCCCTGCTGGCATGCAATTATTCATATATGAAAGAGATATCCACTGAAGACCTTACAATGATATTTAAGAATATTTTTCTATCTGTGCTCCTTTTGCTTGATTCCCACCACTTCACATTATAATGAATGTCTAATGAATGAAACAGTGAATACAATGCTGTACACTTATTAGAGATCCATTAAAAGTGTGTGAATTGAAAGTACCAGCAATAATTTCTGGAATGTCTACCCACAGTTTAGCCATCTTTATGAGAGGTCTTGGCTCTTATAATGGAGCAGCACTGCAAGTCTGTCCTACTCTCAAGACCTATCTATTATGTTCCCAAAGGACTTTTCATTAAACTGTCTTCCCTCTTAGGCTCTTGTTCTTTGTTTCAATTTTGTTTTCTGATAACTTTAATGTACCAACTAAGTTAGCACAAATTTATTTGTGAAGGATATATATATGACACTGAACACAGAAGCATACATATGCCAAAAAAAATTTTCTATGCCTCATTGAAGCTACTTAAAATAAAAGAGGTGTACTCCCAAGGCTAGGTTGATGGCTAAAGTGATCTGCTGGAGTTTACTCAGGATGCAAACAATCTTTAACACACGTTCTCCTTGAGACATGAAATGGTGCCACGCAAACCCATCTTTCAGTCAAAGCATGTATCCAAGTACACAAACATTTAACTTTAGTAACTACACAGAATCCCTGACACAAGCCAAGGCACACACACTACTGCTACTCCAGCTGTTCTGTTGGCCCTCTCCCTGTGATTCCTTCTGGGAGCATATTTAATTGAAATCAAGTGTCACAGAGACCTGAGGGCCAATACAGAAGTCTGGGAGCACATGCCTCTGCCTCCACCCCTGTGATTTGGGGTGGGTGAAAAATGCAGGTCTTGAGAGCAAAGCTGTGGTAGCAGAGCTCTGTGTGGTAGTTTCAGTTTGAGAAGGCATCGTGTCCTGGGTGGCAATCTGGATGAAGGCAACCTCAAAGGCATCAAAACACAAAGGGTTCTTTGACTAATTTTATCAAAACTCGGAGGCATTTAATGCATGGGTAAGATTTGGCCTGCAGTTCAGCAAGGGATTTCTAAAACTTTGGTATCTGGAGTCTGCAGAAGGTAACTTCACCTTTGTTTACAAAGGTAAATTAACAGTCACACTTACATAGTATAGTCATCCTTTTATTAAAGACAATATTCAGACTTTTTTAACAGATTATTTAGCTAGACTTGAATTATCCAGTATATTCCAAGGCTCTAGAATTGAATATTAAATTTAGCTGTGGCTTGAGCACAATCCAGACTACATGGATTTTTCTTTCCTGTATAAGTAAGCACTGGATGGAGAGACTTAACAAGTGCAACAGGCCTTCCTCGCACTAATTTCTAATTACTGCTGCATTTCTTTCCTCAAGTGTTCAAAGTAATTAAACTGATAATGGAAGAGGCATAAAGGAGATAAGACTTTACATGCCTCAGTGAATCCTGAAATTTCAGAGCTTATCAATTTGTTTTTAACATTTACTGGACTTAAAATGTTAACCGAGCACATTGCAACTTACTATCTATTGAGCCATCCTTATTACAGATGCAAAGAAAAGTCACACAAGATGACTATATTCATCCTTTAATGTGATAAGCTTATTAATACAACTCATCAGGCACTGCAAAGGATTCCCTTTTTTTTAAATTTCTAATAAAACTATGCATCTGTCAAAGGCAGCATTAATATTTCCTTTATGATAAGAGATCTTTAAAGTATCATATTTTCCATATGTCTTTTTTCTTTTCTAGCACATATAAATATGTGATCCTACTTGACAGTCATTAATGCTGTGTTGTGGACAATGTTGTCAGCAGTGCTCCGTACACAGATCACTGAGACAGTAGACAGGGAGATACAGGAATATGCTTTTTTTACAGTTATGCTTTTTCCAGAGATCTATCTTTGGATGGTGCTTGAGGTGAGACACTACTCTAGAAAGAACTTTGATCACAGACTTAGATTTGCCTTTAGGAATGTATCATATTAAATTCCATCAGCCTCTATTCTGTAATCATAGCTATACTTCAAACTAAGAGATTATATAGATAGCAAGAATTCTAAAATTATAGAGAGTGTGGTGTAACATGACCATGTACTCTATGGAACTTCTGTTCAACAGTGTACATCAGTCACCAAGCAGCCTTGAGATGCCAACAGCATCACAGAATTGTAATTAGTATGAGTAAACTGTAACATGGCTTTTTAAATGATGCTTTAGGACTTCTAACATATATAGGACTAAAGAGACTTGTGTTCCAAGATTGATATAAGAATTGTTAAACTGTAATTTGAAACACAGGAAATGCAGTACCCCAAAATCAATCAACTGATCAAGCAAACAAGAAAAAAAAATTTGTGATTCTTCCTCCTGGATATACTAAGAGAGTAACTGGTCTAGTCTTTTATGAAAGGTATTGCTACAGCTCAGATGATATGCACAATTGAAAAACTGCAAGAAGGGCCTATTACACAGACTATGCTGGACAATATCTGAAGTGGAAACAGAGAAAGTCAGTGCTATCAACAGCTGCTTTTCATCAGTTGCATCTAATGCCATATCTACATCTCAAACAAAACATAAAAATAGCAAAAGAACTCCCATCCCGGGGAAAGCAATGCAAAATGGTGGTTTACCAGATAACCAAGAAATTTCAGTAAGTAATAAGAAGTATCTGTGCTCTTAACAAAGTTCACAACAAAGTCATCTTGATGATAAAGGAGAAGAACAGAATTTGAAGGCAGCTGACAGTTTCACTGGCAGATCGGAGGTTTGGGGTTTTTTATATATATTTAAATATTGCAACCATAATGCAACTTCTACTTGTGTGCCAGAATTTTTTGAAAAATCCTACTAAATCTACCAATCATGCATTAGTTCAAACAGGGAAAAAGTGCTGCTTACCCACTATTGATGTCATCAGTCCTCAGACTTTTCCCAAGAATGTCCCCATCACTCATGTAGCCACCAACATCAGCTTCAGAGGATATGTCCAAATCACCACTTCCCTTCTCACTCATGTCAATCTGTGAGATATTTCCAAGGCGAGAAACAGCTGCTCGGCGGAGCGGGGTGGTGTACATGAATCGAGAAGGGTCTGTGTGTATGAAGCGACTTGCACTGCTGCGAGGATAACCAGCACCCAAGGATGGAGCATCTCCTGCCTGCAGCCGAGGACTGGCCTGCCCCAGCCTCCAAGTCACGGGAGTCGATCGGCTTGATAAGCTTGGTATGCTTCTCCCGTTCACTTCAGTTGTCACAGTGCTGTCAAAAGTTGTCTCCAATGTGCTGCCAAAAAGAATGGAGAAGTCAGTGAACTGTGCTTTCTCTGTTCCTGAGAAACCAGGAGAAGTGAAGCCCAGAGGAACTTAAACATTCCGTGTGTGTCTGTGTGTGTCTGTGTGTGTGTGCTTTCACCATGTGTACACAGGTGCTTGTATATGCCCTCAGTACTGGGGACAGTCCTGTTTAATAGCTGTACCAATGACCTGGATGAGGGGATCAAGTGCCCCCTCAGTCACTTTGCAAATGACAGGAGGTTGGGCAGCAGTGTTGATCTGCTGGAAGGTAGGAAGGCTCTGCAGAGGGATCGATAGGCTGAGGATGGCCTGGACCAATAGGCCAAGGCCAATTGCATGAGGTTCAACAAGGCCAAGTGCTGGGTCCTGCACTTGGGTCATAACAACCCCATTCAGTGCTACAGTCTGGGGACAGAATTGCTGGAAAGCAGCCCAGGGGAAAAGGACCTGAGGATGCTTATTGACAATGGCTGAACATGAGCCAGCATGTGCCATCCAGTGTGGTCATCCTGGCCTGAATCAGAAATAGTGTGGCCAGCAGGACTAGGAAAATGATCAGCCTCCTGTGCTTGGTGCTGGTGAGGCCACATCTCCAACCGTGTCCGGTTTTGGGCCCCTCACTACGAGAAGAACATTGAGATACTGGAGTGTGTTCAGAGAAGGGCAATGGAACTGGGGAAGGGTCTGGAGCACAAGTCCTGTGGGCAGCTGCTGAGGGAAGCTTGGGTTGTTTAGCCTGGAGCAAAGGAGGCTCAGGGGAGACCTTATCAGTGTCTACAACTGCCTGAAAGGAGGGTGTAGCCAGGTGGGGGTTGGCCTCTTCCCCCAGATAACCAGTGATAGAACATGAAGAAATGGCTTCAAGTTGTGCCAGGGGAGGATTAGATTAGATATGAGGAAAAAGTTCTTCATAGATAGGGTTGTCAAGAACTAGAAAAGGCGGTCCAGGAAAGTGGTGGAGTCACCATTACTGGAGGTATCTAAAAGATGTGTAGATGTGGCACTTAGGAACAAGGTTTATTGGTGGACTTGGCAGTGCTGGGCTAATGGTTGGACTTGGTTATCTTAGAGATCTTTTGCAACCTAAACAGTTTTATGCTTCCATGATTCTATAACCTCTACTTATAAAATAACCTAATAGAAATATATAAAAATAACCTAATATAAATTTATATTTATTTATAAATATATATGAAAAATAACTATCTTTGTCAATGACTGTATAAGACACTTCGACAGCATAGTATATTAAAGTTACATGTAAGTTGCTAAGGCAGTTTCACAAAGAGTGTGGTTAGCATCATAGCTAATTTTCCCATGCAAGTCTCTCACTCACTCAGCAATTAGCAATTCTCTCCCCTGGTCCATATTTTTAGCAGTGTACACAAAACCAGTATACCTGTGGCTTATCTGGGTCCCTCTAAGGCTGGACATGGTTTCTTCCAAATTCTGTCTCAGGTCTGCTATATTCTTGACAGTTCTCATTCTTCTTGTTTCAGGGTCTTCCCCTGGAAGAAAACAGTAAAATCAGCATATACTTTAGTGCATGTGAATTTATAAGGTTGATTAAAGTGCACATGTGTATCCACAGCTGAGAATACATACATATGATTATAAATAGGTCTGTCCCTTTAATATTTTAAAAATAAATCTTCATCCTTTCAGTAACAAACACACGTATGCTTATAACATGTAGTATATAAAAAGACCACCGAAAACAGTCCTGGTGAAGTATCCCTGTCAGGGTCCAAATCTGTTAATGAAACTGATTTACAGTGTTGAGATTTTTATCCTCTGTAATCAAGGCATGATGCAGCTCCAGACCACTTGATATATTACTAAGTCCCTTTTTAGTCCTTGACATTTTACATGACTCGGTAGGAAAAAAGCCACAGTAAATCAGTGTCTGGAAAGAATTGGGATGACTCTTAAAACAACTCTTCAGTATGCACTTAACATACAGGCTATTTCAAAGTACTCCTTAAGGCGGGTACTCAATAAAGCATCTTTCCTGAACTGCAATACTTTCCTGAAGAGGGACATTACTCTTCATATGGGATAAAATTAAATATGCTTCTTAGGATACAAATCTGAACCCTCTAAGCACATGCATCATTTATACAATTATGGGTTTTAACAGGCTTCAGGATTCATTGTGAAAAGCTGGTCTCAAATCTCAGATAATGAAGCTTTCTTAACTTCACCTGGAACATCCTGAACAATGTTTACTTCAGACAATTAAAAAAAAATTTTAAAAAAAAAAGAAGTTTTATATGATATATTACAAAAGATAAATATGATAAGCCTCAAAGTAACCTCCAGAGGACATATATGAAGAAAGAGAAATGCAGGTTTTCTAGCAAATTCACAGATCAAGGAAGTTTAATTCATTTTACTTTTGAACAATAAGAGAATTTCAAAAGAAATTCTGTGACAAAAATCACTGATTAGCTCAAGGCTAGTGTTCTGCTTCTGATCGTGTCCTGTATCTGTTGCTTGAAAGAAGGTTGGCAAGAAGAATCATTATTAGAGCTACATGTACAATGCTGAACTTGAAGTGTAAATAATTTCTTTTTGACTCTGTCAATGATACATTTAGTGTCATACCTCACATTGTTATTTTACTTCTCATTCTGGAAATATTATCAATAAGAATGATAAATTGCAACCACTAAAACTATTTTTAATGTTTAACTCTAGATTTCAGATTCTCATCTAGAACAAGATTTTAACCTAATTTTGGAATCCTCATGACATCAAGAAACTGTTTCATCTTTGAATACATCTAGCAGGAGATAGTCTGGTGAATTTAAACTCAATATCATACAAAAATCAAGATCAGAAATGCAAGCAGAGGAAAAATACCATACAGCACTATGATACTTCATACTTGTAAAATTTAAAATACACATGAAGATATACATCTTCAAGTTGCTTCATTTCTCATTCAGTTGCCACCTACCCTCCTTCCAGGTTTGTGTGTGAGTTTATACAAGATATAAACTCAACAATGGTGATGTCTCTGAGGAAAAGCCTGGAGTCCCATCTAAGTGATAAAACAAGTAGGAAATGTTTGGGAAGGAGATAAGAAAAATAATGTCCTTTGCATAGCAGATAAAATAGGAAAAAGGAAGGAGGAGATCTTAATATAGAGCTTGCAAGAAAAGTTCAGTGGGATAGAGAACTGGAAAATATTCAACATGGGGCCAGAAGCAATGAAAATTTTATATTTAACAAAGCATACTGAAAACGTAAAGCAAAAAAAAAAAAAAGGATTCTACAAGAAAACATTCTGGTAAAGTAAAAATAACACAACATCTGTTCAAAGGCGTGAGAAAAAGGCTGACTTGCACCTGAACTACAAGTACAGCTTATAAAAACCATTGGGTTAACATATACTGTGACATTTATTTCAAATTTAAGGGAGAATCTCCAGAAGCAAACTTTATTTGAACAGTGGTTTACTTAAGCTCCTTAATTTTGAGTTTTGACTACAGTATGAAGCCTTTGAGCTCACTGATAAACTGAATAGCTGCTCTACCCGCTTCTGCTGTCAGGCTCTGTTGCCCAAACATTCTGCAGGCAGTTAAGAAAATTCTCAAATCCTGATATTAAATGGAAATAAATTATTTCATATATATTCCATACAGCCTTTAATTCTTCCTCAATAGGCAAATGATGCATAGTAGCAGCAGTAGCAACACACCTTGCAGTTGTGGCTCAATGTAAAGCTAGCTTTCACAGCAATGCCAGTTTGAGGTTTTCCCACCTACTCTGCCTTGGTTGTGTCTTCTGTCCTCTTTGCTGCAACCAAACAGTCCTTCAAGAAATTCCATTCACCTGTTTTATCATCCCAAATATACTCTTCAGTGCTTTAATGATGCTAAAGTCTATAAACCTCTGGGCTGGCACCACGGAACTGACAGTGAGATCAGCACCTGGGCAGGATGAAAACTAGAAGGAGGGATACAGGCCCAGCACTGCTGCTAAACTCTCTCTTCTCAAGCCACACCCCGAGGCCACGTCTGTTCACAATATTTCACTCCATAAAATAAACTACCTGGGAACATTTTTACGTGTAATATCTTGCAGGAGGCAAATGTTCTCGGTCAGACAGAAATTACAACTGCCTCTGTTTCAAGCTAGGTGTGTTCGATAAAGCACCTTGAGATCAATGTACCCATGGATGCCACCAGCTGTTTGTAGAAGTTTCTGCACCACCATGGAGATTACTGTGAGGCAAAAAGGCTCATGCCCAGGCTAAGACCTGGGCCGAAGACCATTATGTCCTACTAGACTGAATGTGCTTTTTAAAGCCCAGACAGTTCCAGGCACAATGTCCATGCCTGTTTCCAGACAGTTGTCTGTTGTGCACTCAGTTCCTCACTGTCACTGCCCTTTGCCTTCCCTGCTCTGCCAAATGCACTCAAATTGACTTCTAGGAGAACGTTATAATCCTCCCATAATACCTATACTGGGGAGATGCAGGATCTGTTACCTCCCCTGCCTCAAATCAGACGTGAAAGAGTAACTTGGTGTAAAAAAATTTTCTATTTACACAGAAGGACAAATTCCAGGGTCTACATAGGCAGAATTAAAGGCAAAGCAATACTTTACCTTTATATTTATTTGAAGAACTGAATACAATTCATATTTTACAGTGACTTTGCCCTTTTGCTTCCTTGTTTATCCTTGTCAGTTGTCCTTTGCTGTATGTTAACACCGCAAATTCTTGCAGCAAAAATGACAGCAACTGTCTTTTTTAATATGTATTGCACAGTAAATAGCATAACAGAGCCTTGAGGTATAATTGCAGTATATTAAATAAAAAGGTACATATATGGCAAGCTGCCAAAATATGTTTTCACAGTGAAGAATGTTTCACTTTCAGACAAACTATACTATAAAATTGGTGTTATTCTATCCTGTAAAGGTGAAAAGTTTGAGATTTAATCTCTTTTGATCTCTCAGTGACACAGAGGGCAATTTCAAAATATTTCCACCAGTTTTTGCTAAAAAAAAAAGTGTTAAACCTGAAGTTTTATTATATTAAAATACTATATGAAAGATCCTCACAACTAACTATTAAAGTGGTTTAAAAGCAATGTTCTTTTTTCTTTCCATCATTCTCTAAAGGCCATATCAATGGACTGCTGCTGTACCATGGATGAACAAATCAGGAATTATAAATAGTTGAACATGGCAGTGAAGAAATTTCCTGCACTGAGTACAAGATTCTACATTTTCAGGACAGCACTGTGACACCCCATCCACATTAAACCTCCCACTGTACAGAGGACAATAGGGATGATGAATATGTGTATTTTTCTGAAAACTAGCTACACCATGCCTGCTAGGGCAAACACTGTTGTGCTTAATGGATCAGGATTGGGCTCAAAGGGGTTCCAGACTCCTCTGGGCACCTTGTTTCTGACAATATGGCCCAATGCCATAACAGAGTCTAGCCAGATTTGCATGACCTAACATACCAGAAATGCTCCCTGTCTTGTTATCTCAAGTGATTCTGGTTCCTACAGTAAAGAAAAGCCATTCTATTTCATACACAGGGAGACTGGGATAAGAATAAAACCAGGCTACCATGAAACTTTCCGTCAAAATTCTGTTTCTCTTACAAGAAAGGCCAAAGCAACTATTTCACTGACCATGTGAAATGTAATTTGCTCGAATCATTTTTAGCTTCATCATTTATGTTAAACATGAATATTTCAAAGGATTGTCCTCAAATTTTTGCCTATAAACAGTGAACCATTACAGGTTTCCTCAATTAATTTCTAGAAAACACATTCATTTCTTCCATTGTGTGAGATACATTCACAGGAAATCAAAGTAAACATTTTACAGAAGCCACTAAACACCTCAGTTAAATTTTTACATCCACATTTCTGAAGCTAACCTATAATTTCACATTTAATTATACTGTTCATAATAATTTTTGTACTTCTGCACATGTAACCACAGCCCAAAGCAAATGGGAGAATAACAATTCCATCAATGGTCTAATTTTCATAAAAGGATTTACAAATAATAAACATCTCCCCAGAGAATTGTCCACTCTTAGATATTAACTCCATTCAGAAAGGAAGGTACCAGATTTACTCTACAAGTGGGGAAACTGAGGCTCACAAGGGAACAGGGATTTGTCAGTGACATGCAGCTAAAGAGAAGCAGGGGCAGGTTAGAGCTCAGTCTCCTTTGCTAGCAAACTTCTTATCTCTAGCAGAAGCCCCCTTTAACCTACTGGTACAGTCTAAAAATTAAAGGTAGGCATACAAAGAGAATTCTTGTTTCTTTCTTATTTTGACATGACAGCTTTTTCACTACACACACAGCAAAAATTTTGTCCTTAATGTTTAAACACAATCAGGACTAACGTATCCACCGGCAAGAAGCTCCAGGCTAGACTCATGCTATATAACCTTTGAAAAGCAAGCAGCTACTTCAACCATTTGACTGGCTGAAGAACAAAGCTTTGGAAATGAACACTTTGAGCACTCTTATAAAGGGCTGAGAGATGAAAAGTAGAGCCAGTAACACAGAAGCCTTTGAAGCACCTATGGCTGTGGACTTCAAATACTCACTGGCACACACAAGTACAACAAAACTGGCTATTTAAACTAAACTGAAACCTTAGCACTCACAATTCCACATACAGTGGTGAAATTATAGGTGGGGGGGCCAGGGAAGGGGGAAGAAATACTGAAGGGTCAGTTTGTAGGGAGGTCAAGATATTTTTTTGTCCTATCCAAACCCTGGATTCAAGATATCAGTTTCAAATAAATGAGGAAAGATTTCATTGAAAAAATATATTTAAGAGTAAGCTAATAGCACTTAATTGTTTCAACTTATTTTTCAAACAGCTAAGTAAATTGTGCTCGGTTATTCACAGGCTGTTGCTGTCTCTGCACCCATCAAAAGCAATTTAGACATTTGTCTTCATTTCATACAGTCTTAAGAGGTCATAGTAAGCAAACACAGACGAAATGGCTAGACCCTGTTTTTGCATACTACTGCAAATAAACCCATTCTGTCTCAGGAAATCATTGTCAAGATCAAAAATCTGCTCCATGCAGATATGTGCTAACACGTGGGTCTCCTCCTGCCCTTCCTGATGTCAAACCAAAGTTAACTTACCTAAAATATCAGTATAAAGGGCCTGTTCTAGATCACCCAGCATTGTCATTATGACATCTTCATCCAGATGTGCAGTGCCTTCACGCAAGCACCCTTCCTCCTCCTCCTCCTCTGCCCAGGTCCCACTGGGGAAATGGGATGTGCAGGATGCATTTTCATCATCTGATTTTCTGCTCTCCTCATTGTCAATCTGAAAGCCTTCACCTGTACGCCGGTCTCCTGACCTCCTGGATGTCCTGCTTCCAGCCGGTGGTATCCCCTGAGATGCTTGGGGTGTGGTGAGGCTGGAGTGGCAGAGAGAGTGCACTGATTGCGAGAATGCCTTAGAAAGGGAGCCTCTGCACCCAGCTTCTGCCTCCCGCTGTTGGTAACTCTGGTTGGACTTGGAGGCGTTTCCAAACCAGTTCTCCCTGTATGAGTATCTCCTCTTCTCCCCTTCACTGATGAGCGTGAGATTGGTTAGAGACTTCTGCTTCTGAAGACGAACACACCCTCTCCTAACCTCCGTGCCTTTAAACACTGACAATTCAGCAGATCGCTGCATCTTTCCAGCTGGGGCTTCAACTCAGATAGATTTCATATTTCTCAGACGGACAGCAGCTCAATTCCCCTGAAAGGTCCGGGAGGTGATCCCTGCATCACCGCACGCTGCACACCCCAGGTAGCACATACTCGCACTTGCAATGAAAAGCACAGCTCAAACATGCACTCTCTGTACTGTGACTAGACAGGGACAGTCATTTTCTTTAAAATTACGCTGCTGTCTCTGCTAAGCCACTTCTCCTCTGTCACATTAATCTGCAGTACTTACAGTCATTTTCACTTAGATTTCTCTCAAGCAGAAGAGAGTTGATCAAACACTCTGCTCCAGCACAGAAGTAATCCCAAAAGCCAACTGTGTTTTCCCCTCTCCATCCAATCACCAGCCTCATCGGAGCAGTGGGCCTGCATCTCTTTCTACAGCTGCTGCTTTCTGAAATCCAAAGTAGGCACAAGTACTGTCTCGGGCTTTTCCCTCCCTCTCACCATCTCATGACTGATCCTAGTGCACAGCTCTTCACTTTAGATGGGCTGACACAGAACTGCAAGTACAGCCTCCACGTCAGAGCTCAATAAAGAGCCAAAATTAACCACTGAAGCACAAGCCTCCTTACATTTTAGTATTCAACCTGCATTCCCAGATATATGACTCTTCTCTGCTACCGCAGTGAATGCTGCTGGCTGCCATGGCAGCAAGCATCCTGGTGAATTAGACCGGAGACACAGAAACCTCTGCCCAGTTTACAGTGCCACAGGTTTCAAGACACAGCTTCACCTGAACGGGATGCTACAATAACACACCTAGTTCATGGTCAAATCCTATTTTTCTCCCCAAAAGGTAAGGATGAAAAGCTATTTCTTCCGTATTACTGTTAGTCCCTATGCAGGAAGCTAAAAGCAGACTTACAAATGGACCTTCAGTCTTGCAATTTCTGCTCTAAATAAAAAAATTAATTTAAGATCATAACATAAAACATGGAATGCAACAGTACTTTTCTGGCAAGACAATTTATAAAAGGAAATATTTAAGTTCTTTCTTCTTAGAAATATACCCTGTTTGCATCTCTGTGAGATTCAGAGGCTAGTATGGAATTAAAAAAATGTAAAAAAATAGTTGCTTCACAATATTCTGAAGAAAACCTATTAATTGAATAGTAATGTTTTTATAAAGCAACTCTGTATCATGCCTGAACTAAGTTTTGCAGTTTTGAATGCTCTTTTTAAGTTCATTATCCAGAAAGAAATAATACTTGTGTTTAAATATATGCTTTTGATCACAGAGAAAAATGTATTAGTCCCAGAAATAATAGACAGTTGAACAAAGAAATAACAGAATTTAATTTTAATTTTGCTTGATACAACCATTTTATCTAGGTGAAATTGATTTCACAAAACATTATGTAGAAATCTGCAAATATTAAAATTCCTGTATAAAAATAAACTGCTTTTGTCAGTATTAAAATATGCTGGTCTCAAGTCTCTACCTGAGAAGCCCTGACAGTCAAATAACCTTTAAAAATGCCACCCTAAGAAATACAAGCAGTTTGCAAATTTCCTGTATGAATAAACAGATGTTAACAGAAGCCTCAGTGTATTTCTTGTCTTTCACTGGTTCAGCTTACAGTTTTTGAAGACACACAGGGGAAAATTCTTGGAAATTTTAAAGGAAAGGTGCATTTTTTCCTAGATAACTCTGAGAAACACAGAACTAACCTAGAAAAAAAAACAGTACTCTAAAGTAATAATGGTTTTCCATATTAAAGCACTCACACATTCCTAGAAAGACATGTTCCACAACAAGAGGAGGTACCACTCCCATCCCCACGTAGCCCACACAGTAAGAGGAGACAAGAGGAATGGTCTGTCTGCCTGAGTACAAAACTGTCCCAAATATTAAACACCTGTCACTTCTTCAGCATGGAAACAAAAGATAAGACTGCTGTATTTTCTCCAGGGATCTGCCAGTGCAGTGACATATGGGGGCTTAATAGGATTTTATGAGCGTGATGGTGCCTGGCCACAGCAGAGCCTGGTGCAGTGTGGATGCTGCTGTTGTCCCAGAGCTTCAGCACTGCCTGCGTGCCCCTGTGCCAGTGCGCACTGATGGTGCCATGCAGCTGCCACAGCCTGTTGAGCATGCCTGAGGAAGCTGTGCTTGTTAGAAAGATCTCACAGGGATGTATTTACAATAGAGAATTTGAAAAATGAAGGACAATCTCACTCTTTTCGCACTCATTGGTTCTAAATCCTAAAATTATTCTCAAATTAGTACAGTATTCTCAACTGTTGAAGTAAGGTTGTTGAATTCTCCATGTTTTGCATTAACAGGAAGGACAATGATTTTTAGCTCAGTTGGAGCATAGTGCTAATAATATTAAGGTCATGGGTTCAATCTCTGTATAGGCCGTTCACTTAAGGGTTGGACTTGATGATCTTTCTGAGTCCCTTCCAATTCAGACTATTCTATGATTCTGTGATTTGGCCCTGTGATGCCAAAGTTGGCTTTGTGATTGTCTTGGAATCAAGGGAACAGGTTCTTTTCCTACCATAAAGAGCAAGTCTGAATCTCTCCCTGATACTCTAAATCCACAAATGGTTACTTCCCCATCCGTCCTTTCATATCCAAACAGCTACAGGCAGTGACTTGTCTCCATGGTCAGCTGTAGGCAGATGTGGACCTGCTCTGCCTCCACACCAAGCTCCCGGTGTGTGTGGTCACACGGAGCGGTCAGTACTGCCGTGCTGCATCTGGGCTCAGCAGGCCCCGTGGGCAGGGCATACCCCTCAGCATTGCTGTGCTGGGAAGCAGGGCATGGCGCAGCTGCCCAGCTCCCAGCATGAACAGACCAGATACAAGACTGCCAGAACCAGACATGCATATTCAGTCCTCTTTCTACTTGGGAGCAGAAAAAGTTATGGCAGGGGATGAAAGGTCTTCACCAAGTGAGCTACACCAAATCTCACGTATGGTGTTGGCAAGAGGAGCCACACCACTCCAGGCTGGATGGGTCTCTGGCAGCAGTACAGCTGTGTCCTGGGCAACCCAGTGGTCTCAGTGCCTCTGCTGGCCTGCTACTTCTCCCAGCTGGGCTGTTCATTGCAGCCCAGCTCCAGCAGCACACAGGTCATAGGCCATCATACTGAAATGGGAATGACACCTGGACTGTGTAAGAGCCACATGAGGGTAGCTGGCAGCTCAAGCACTCACCTGCCTCATTTACTTTTCTAAATACATTAAAAATACAGTGAGTCAAATGCTTTTATGTGGAGGTACTGAGGCTAACCAGATAACCTTCATTCAGCCTTCATGTGTACGAACATTATACTACAACTCTTAACTACAAAGTTATATGAGCTTTCTCCCACTAATCCCATTGCCTCACTTGGTAGACAGGCCATTGTGATCATCCTCAGATATAGCAGATATTTATCTTGGGCCTGGTATTCAGTAGAAAAAACACTGAATTTATCCTTGTATTTTTCCACATTTCTCTGCAGGGTGTAATTTGACAAAACATTAAATTGCATTGTGGAAAATGCTCAGGTGTATTTACTGAAAAATAATTTTCTAAAGCTTAAACTCCGTTTTAAAATGTTGAAATATAGCGACAAAAAATTACCTCTTTCTAAACTAAGGAGTAAGTATAGGAGACCAGAGGAGAGCAAATGTCATGACACAGCATTATACTCCAACTACCTTGCAATTCAACGTGTTCTCCGCCCAAGCAGAAATATGTTTACATCAAGAACAGTTAAGGGAACTTCCCCAAGCCATCACAGTCAGTGTAACATACTACTTTATTTTTACTGTCTCTTTCATAAAAGGAATTTTAAAATTATTTTAAGAACTAATAATCTTTGGGCAAATTTTGCTGTCAGATAAGACTTTCTTTGAAGTCTCAGCGGATAGTTTAGAACCCTACAAATGAATTATGTAATAGATCTGGAAATGCATACGATTATGAATCTCTCCAGCTAAGCTTACTTGAAAAAAATTGTAAACTAATTCTGTACATAATAATTAACTATTTATTTCAGAGAGCGAAAGATTAAGCACAATAAAAATAAAATATTAAAATTTGAATGTTTGTATCCTAATCCTGGCATTGAGATAGGCCTATAGCTCTTAAAAGTACTCTTTCATTTCCACTTCAACCCTCAGATTTTTAATAATTAGTCAATATTTATAAATTCATGAATAATTACTTAATCAAACACTTTTCATTAAGTGCTTTGAACATGCCAAGACTTGTTAAAGCCAAATGCTATCACTGCTTCAATAAAATAATACTTTGTAGTTTACTGACATGCACAGTTTACAGTGGATTATCAAATAATTAGCTCACTGACATCCTTCTCCAATAAACTTGCTGCAGAAGCTGATAAATGTCACAGCTATTACAATTAGAAAAACTGAGTAAGAGACTCTGAACAACTTGTTCCCAGCCATACCATGAATAACAACAACCAATCTGGATTACCTTGTTACTCTTTCTTTTCATTCTCATTTTATAATCCTTTTTATAAAGGTATACTCCAGTTTTGCAGAAATGTACATACTGAGTAATCTTGTTGTGGCAAATGGTACGTAAAGTACATGCAAGAAATTGTGTTCATACAAGAATGCAGAATTGTCGCTTATTTAGGTGTCCCAGACGTCTGTCTGGGATTTCCTGGACAGAGGTCTGCACATCTGGGTGCCACATGAGCAACAAGCCCACCACACACAGAACACACCAGAACTACTCCACAGGTGTCTCATGCCTACAGATGGGACTCTCTCAGCGGGAGTATGTGCATCACTGGTGCTGTGCACACAGAGGGGATTCAAGGTGTGCAGGAAGCCTAAAAAATGCTGCACACATGCTCAACTGCTGATCTGCATGTGCACTGTGGAAACACCTGGGACTGCTCTGGCCGAGCGGTGAAATATTCAGAGGAAAAAAAAAAAAGGTAGGAAAAAAGTCTGAAGCACTTCAGATCACATCTAGAACAAATTCCCAGCAGAGACAGAGGAACAGTGAAGAAACCCAGACTTACAGTAGCTCTACCAAGATGCAGAACTGGCTGTAGGCATAAGCCAAGTGCATATTCACCAAGGGCAGCAGATTAATGGGAACAAGCTAAAAATAAAGAGATTGTCCAGTTTATCAGGGCCACACTTCTGAGTCCGTGACTACACCAGCCTCCCCACCTCTCTTGCCTTCCAGCACTACTCTCTTCTCTATGCAAGTAAAACCAAGTAATCACTTGCAAAGTAGGGCAGGAAGGAAGCAGCTTGAGCTCTGACTTTGCCTTTCATTAGCTCTGAGTTGGAAAACAGGAGAGGCTGCAAAGGTAACCAGCTCCCTTGGTTCAGGAAGCAGGACAGAGCAGATGAGAGCTACAAATTCTCTCTACAGATTCTCACTTCACTCTCTACTTTCACATCACGGCTCTTGAGACAGTAGCAAAGGGATGTGAACTGCCTTGCTGGACACAGAAAATAGAGCCATGACTTTTCACCACTACAGCAAGAAAATTAACTTGGGTTTGCTATCATGAATCACTCAAGGAGAATAGTGCCTGACCAACCATTCCTAAATAATTTTAAAATTATTTCTTCTAAATCCAACTTTTGCCTACATTATGGGAAAGTCTTGAACCAGACATGCTTAAAGCACTAGTTTAAGTTCAATTGGCTGATATTGCTCCAAAGCAGATTAGGAGCTCTGATATGATCAGCTTGGCTGGTTATGGGAGCAGTAATCTTAAGACAAGAAACAATAACAAACAGGAGTATGTATATATTCTCAAAGTAGAGAAACAGTTTATACAACAATATTGGCTAAGAGATTCTAGTCCTGAGCATGTCAGCCTTAGCTGTAAATATTTGACATGTTCCAAATAATAATGATGAAGCAGAATCACAATACAGGTGGGACAGCACTTTATGGACACAGTCCTTCAAGCTGTTTAGTGGTTTCCACAGATGTTCATTCCTTTGCATGATCCTTATTGATCCCTACTGCTTGCAATCACATTGTGCTAGTGTGGTGGCTATCAAGTTACAAAAGAAGTTCAAGATAATATAAAGATGATGCCAATCCATAGCAACATTTGAAGATTTCAGGAAAAAGGTAATATCAAAATGAAAGAAATTGATTAATCACTTAATCCCCTGAAAATAAGTGACTAGACCAAGGAAACTAACCTTGCCTATCCCTTTGCTGATACTAGTATAATCCTTTGATCATACCAGAATAAAGATGCTCTTAAATAAAAGAATTGAACTGTTCTTTCTCATGGCTAATCCATCATGGAATAGTCCTCTGAGCAACCATCACATGAGCTTTTATCCATGCAGATTCAATGGCAGAATCACCATGACTCAGTGATAATTCACCAATGCAGACAATTAATTATTCAGCAAATGCAGTACTTGATCTTCTTATTCCTTTTGCTGCTAACAGTTATATGCGAGTGACACACCTCTGTTTCCCTATGTACACAGCAAACCACTGACCACATTTTCCCAGTGGTTTTGCTTTACAGCCTGTTATGAACATCAGCTGCTAATGCCAGAGTCTAAATAATCAGATTAGGAATATCTCTGATGCCTAGTTTCCTTTCTGCCATTTTCTTCTTTGTGCTGCTGTTCCATTTCTGTTCAGAACAGTAAAAGGCCATGAGACGTGATATTCTGTTTGATCATTTCAGCACATATTGAATTGTTTGGGGGTTTTTTAGCATCTCTGAGGATGATTCCTTGAAGCGTCTCTTGATTTGAGGAAAGTATTTCAATTGTACTCCAATTATACTTTTTATATCTGTAAGACCGAAGAGTCTGATTTCTAGAGTAATTAAAGTAAGTTTTTACTTTAACAGGTATACATCACCTCCATGGAACATTTCACCGTGTTTCAGAGTGACATATTTATCACAGAAGCTGGCTGTGCAAATAAAGGATGTTAGAAAACTTCCAAAGAGACTGAGACAAACCAGGACAAAATCCCAGTTTCAGCATGAGTCAGCTAAATGTCAAGACAGTCCCCATAAAGCTTGGGCATCTGATCGCCCTTCTGGTGGAGGGATAATTTTAGACTCATGTGTCAAATTAGTGCTTAAAGTAAGTTATATCCTGTGTAAGGAGAACCACATGACTCATCACAAATCCATTTAAATGTTAAAAATTTAGAGTAAAAGAGCAAAACTACAGGTAAAACCAGTGCGACAGGATTTCACTTCTTATTTTTGTAAAAATTATATGAGTAAGGATGCTAATGAAAACCAAAACTAAGCAATAGCAAAAATAAACCCCGAAACCCCCAAGAAACAGCTCTTGCAAAGAGTCCCTTTGGAACTACTTGCACACAACCCTGCAGTGCAATTCAGTCCTGATGAGAAAGTGAGCTGTGGCACACTTCACTTTTTGCATCCATAGGCATAGTCATGGCCAGATTCAGTGATGATGCAATTCAGCACAGCTCTGTGGACTTCAAAGGAATTATTCCAACATGATTTAAAAAAAACCCCTTCACACTGGTAACCTAGTAAGAACTTAATCCATGTTTACAAGGAATTCCAGAACACAACCTTTAGCAGCTTAACAAAATTTTCTGGGTGTTTAATACCACACGTGATTAGAGGTCAGGAGTAGTATTTTAACCAATCACAAAACTCCTGGTAAGAAACAGAAGTAAATAAAGAAGTTCACAGTCTTCTCCTGACTTATTATTACTCACCAGATATCTCCTCTAGGCACTGTTTGGCAGTCTTGCTAAATGACAAATCCATTTTAGTAGGACTGGTACAGGAGTCAGGAGGTGGTAAAGAGGTACCATCATTTTCTGAGAGAGTTCTGAAATCAAGCAAGAAGATTGATTGTTATTATCTATCATTCATGTACTAGTGGAAACAAGTGCTAATTGCAGCTCCACCTAGAATCATATCACGACAGGGTGAAAATACCATTTTTGTCACATTCTTACTGTGCTAGTTTAAGTCCAGCTACACAAATTAACAATCAACTAGGGTCTCTCTCTCCCTCTGTTCAGGAGCAACTTGTAGCTAATGCTGGGAAATTTGGAGCCATTTTGTTTCCCTACTTATTTTTCTTCAGAATTTGTCAACCAGACCTAGTCAGAATCCATTTACATTGGTTAAGTCACACCCCTGCACATGTATAAAGGAAATAAAACCCAGTAATTGATGAAATATTAAATGAGAAAGGCCGTGTGGGAAAAAGCTTATGCAAGGCTGGATGGAAATCTGGCCCAGATATTTAAATCTATGTGCAGCTTCTTTTGATAATGCCCCTTATATAACTCTAGGGAATGGGATAATACAAGTTTTTCCATTAACTTGCTAACAAATACCTCATATTTTCTTTGAGGATATATTTCTGTGAATAGCAATGATAAATTATAATGCGTACCCTTTGCTGAATTCAGTTATTTTCTGTTACTTGAAGGTAAATAGCAAGAAATACATGAGCACATGGATTATAATAAAAAATATATCACACATGTATTGCCTCTTCTTAAGGAACAGCTGTAGCATCTAGTTTACACTGGAACTGTTGAACTATGATGTCATTAAATAGCAATGTGTACCACATGTATACAGCAAAAGAACACATCTAAAGATAGAATAGCCACTTTTTGAAATAAAATTTAAAAATATCTTCACTTACAGCTTAAGTTCTTCCAGCTTTCCTGACATGAACAGCAGTCAATCTTCTGACTTATTAAAAGACTAGTGAAATATTTATATCCTAATTTTAAAATGTGACATTTATAGCTCCGTTCTCAAAATTCACAATAAAGTGTTTCCAGTAATCAACTAAACTGAAACCAGAAACATTTAACTGTGTGATGAATGTGTATTTTTTAAATAAAACTCCTAAAAACAGTGACTTATCTCTCAAAATAATTTTATAGCAACTTATTTTATGAATTAAATTTCCAGTTAATATTTTCTTTAAAATTACTTACTGAATGTATTTGTTCAGTAATTCATGACAGTATATGAGGGAACTGATACCTGCTCAAACAGCAGCACAACTACTGACATGGTGGAATCCATTGATTAGACTCAGTCAAATCAGAAATAGAAATGGAAATTATGCCTGATCTGATGCATTGTCTTTCTTATCATTTTCAGTACTTCTGAGATGCTGGAAACAGACAAGTGCTCTATAAAAAACTGTTTTTGGTTCTTGTCTGTCACACACTACTGGAAATACAAGCTCAGCACATGTTGCAAGGTTAATTATGTCCTGTCGACCTTGAAGAAGTTTACATTTGATGCTTGAGAGGAGAGTGTCTTAAGTGAAAAAAGAGCTCACTCTATCCCTCTGCAGTGAACACTCTGAAATTCCACAGTCCCACTTGCTTTTCCATAGGGCTTTAAATCATCAAAATTTTAATTGTCTGAGGCAACAACAGAAATCTCATGGAGGACTATGGATTTTGCAGCAATCTAAATTCTGCTTACTTGAGAATACTGGTTATTTATTGTGGTAGAGATGGACTAAAAAGCCCGACCGGCCCTTGGGTAGCTGTGATGGAGATACTCCAAGGAGGGAGCAGGAACAGATCTCTCATAAATCTCTCCTTTTCCACAAGGTCTCGAGGGAGCTGCTGGTTGCCAGCACTTCCACACCAGCCCTGCCTTTTTGTGCATGATTGCCAAGGCCCTGCTTTTATTTGGAGTTGAGCTTAGCCTAGATGGGCTGAGAATGGTGAAAGACTAAGCTAGAGGTGAAAGACTTCCAGGTAAACTACGTAGAATTTCACAGCTCTTGGGGAACAAGGAGGCCCAGATACACATTGGGTACCTAAAACTTCAAGTTGTGTTGCTGCAGGCCTGTCATGGGTTGTGATATGTTGGACTAAGCATGTCAATGCCTCTTTGCTTAGATCAACCAGAGAAAATGAAATTGTTAGGTTTGTCTTCTTCTATTCTTCTGGCTTTAACTTCTTTCTGTGGGACATATTAATCCTGTGAATGACTCAAGTGATCTCAGCAGGACTGCAGCACAGATCAAGCTCAAAACAAGTAAACAGAAAATTAAGTGATCTTCTCATTAACCTTACACCGATCTTTATGAATGATCCTCTATCCTCTACCTATTCACAGGCCACTGACTTAAAAATAATTACACTCTTGCATCTCTCTTGATATCAAAAAAAGAGAAAAGGATTTCAGTTTAGCCAAAGCCAGCCCAGTGATATTTCTTCCAGTGCTGTGCATCTGCAGTGCAGGTTAATTTAGGCAACCTTAATGAAAACAGGACAATCTGTTTTCTATTTTAATCATGGCAATCAGAGAATATATTTATCCCCAACCCACTGAGTTACATGCTACCTATTCGTAAGAGTATCAAACTCACTTAATGGGTCAAATCCTTCTTTCAATCACACGTGCACAAACTCATTCAGTTTGATTAAAATAAACCTGTACAGGAGTAATTAAGAACAGAATTTGAAACACTACTTAATGAGTGATCTTTAACACAGTCAGTCATTTCCTGTCTCTAGCGAAATAGCCAAACTTAGATAAACACAGATAACATCAAAGATTTGTTTGCTTTTTAGTTGACATTCCAAACGATATCAGATGAAAATGATGGCATTTTTCCAACAGTCTCTGAGATGCAGCTGTCTTGAATGTGTATCACTGTCAGTGCAACAGACTGGCAGGACCACATCTGGAATATGAGCAGCTTGATCACCCATGTTCAAGGCACGTGAGTTAAATTGGGAACAGATATGGGGAAGGGCTACTCAAATGCTCATGAGGAAGAAGAAACCCTTCTGAAAGCAAAAAAAGAGAGTTGATTTGGTTTAGTCTCACAAAAGAGAAGGAAGGGGATGGGATTATTCCCATACATATTTTAAAAGAGCAATCAAAAAGAGGGAAAACTTTCTAAGTCAAAGGACTATCAACAAAGTAATAAATGGATGCAATCTCATCATGTGGGATGTAAGCAATTTCTAAAAATGTTATGAGTTTCTGCAGGAACCTTTCCATTGGAGTAGTGGGCATTGAGCATTTTAAAATAAAATTTACTTGGTTTAGGGAAGGGTTAATAGGGCTGCTGGTTACAGAAGCCTGAACAGAATATTTGTTTTGGTCCTTTATTCTGTATTTTATTGATATTTAGTTGAAGGAATAAGGCCACATTGTCTGTATGGCAATTTAAAAGAATAACTTCATATCATAAACAAAAAACCAGTAGATTTATCCATCTACAGTTTTAACTCAGCATTAATCAAATATGTGTTTATAATGATTTCTTCACTTATTATGCTCCTTCCCATCTCTTAAGCAAACACCTCTACAATGGAAACTTTTCTTGCACAATTACTTGAAAATCAATCATGGAAAAACTGAAGGATTTGTCTAAAGACCATATTTTTGTTACAAGTAAAACTGTTGAGTGGCAATGTTGAGCACTACCTACAATTGCAAAATTTTAGTTTTGACTGTTGCTTTATTTTCACAGCAGCAATGTAAATAACAGAAATCAATTAAGCACTGCAGTATGACTGAGTCTACACTTTATTAAAGAAAGAGTTGCAGTGTTTAGCAACAAAAGCTATTATTAACAAACACAACTTACAGAATATTTTTTACTGTAAACTTAGTTTCAACTCTGCAATCAGTGACACTTCTAGCTTCTAGTAATTAAAACTGGACATAAATATGGCTTCAAGACACCCTGCAGATGCTATGTTTGCAGGATTCTTGAAGAGTAGTATAATTTTTTCCCTAAGCCAGTATAAAAACATCCTGAAGAGGCATCTGGTATTGAATTTCACTGTGCTTCCAGAGGTACAACCAGATTATATCCTCCTTCCCATCTGTCACTGCTGTGAACTTCCTGCACACACTTGAAGCTATGGTCCAGTAAAAGAATTCTTTTAACCATCATGTAGTCAAGGAGTTGGAAAGAAATTTTGGTACCCGGTAACACGTTTATTTATTACACTGATATTTCATTTGTCTGCCCCTATCTAGTGAACATTTTAGTCCTTACAGAATCATAAGATGTTCTAGATGCCACTTGGCCCAACATGACTTGCTTAAAGCAGGTATGGTTACATTAACTTGGTCAGAGCCTTGTTTGTTTGGCTCTTGAGCATGCCCAAGGACAGAGATTCCACAATATCACTGGGCAGCCTGCAAGTGTTTCACCACCCTCAAGGTAAACACATATTTTTCTAACTTTCAGTCAGCACCTCCCCTGCTGCAGCTTGCATCTGTCACCCCTTATCCTTTTGCTCTGCATTTCAGAGAAGAGTCTGGCACCATCTTCTCTACACCAACCTCCTAGGTAGCTGAAGCTACCAGTTTCTTACCCTCCAGGGACAAAAGGAGTGCCAAATAGGTGTTTGTAGTCCAGCATTAACACTGAAAGAATATCTTTGCAAAGTCCCAATTCAGACACTGCTGGAACTTCTTCCAGATGCTGATATGACTAAACTAAAATTTAGCGGAAAAATTGAAATTTGAGCAATGCACAACGTAGAAGTGCAGCTCAGGATAATAAGTGCTCAGCTAATTCTCTGCAGCAGTTTCTACACTTTCAGCATTTCAGGCAATAAGCAATTCCAGAGCACCAGAACTCCTGGGATTTGGGAGCTTCAGATTCTGTATTTCAGTCATGGAAACGAGACCTACTAAGCTCTTACAGTGGTTACTGAAAGAGTCAATAAAATAAAGCTAAGCTGCAGTACATGCATCCACTTACAAACCAATGTTCTCCTACTGAAATATTCCTTTACTGTTTGAGTAAATCCACAGCAAACACTAATTTTTATCATTTCACATAACGTAGGTTTATGATGATTTGCACCAATTAAGGATTTGCCCCATGGAGTGAGGTGACGAGTGTTACACCTGGGAGTATTAGTTGTTTTTCCCATTTTATGGAAATAATGCAAACTTATACTATCTGGCTCAACACAAAAAAAAGAAAATCCAACCAACCAACCAACCAACCAACTAAAAAAAAGCGCATTGATTACATGCAATAGGCTCATCTCCAGGCAAGAAAATGTTTGGCATTGTAAATTATATTCCACTTTTGAGCAAGAGAAGTTAACATTGAGCAATTAACCTGTTATTCTCTTGTTTTTAGGACACAGATTCAAATTTCTTTTTTTGTTTACATTAACGTACCTTTTCCCCTGTGTTTTCACTGTAGCCTAGTAAGTACTAGACTTCTGTGTTACTTCTCTCCATCTGAAATTTAAGCACACTAGGAAGACAGCTAAATCCTATGGCCAATTCCAATACAAGTCTAAAGGACCCTGGGCAATGGCACAATTTCTATCTTCCTACAAGTCTGTTTAAGTAGAAGAATGTGTAATTTTAAGTAGTGGCTGATGTACTTTAAACAATTATACAGTCTCTTACACCTTCCTGCTCTATCTCTCCTATCAAGTTTTCCGGCAAATAAATCACATCTACTTCAGTCTTATATCAGTTAGACCCTGCAGTCAACCTCAGGGGACACATAAGGGACTGTAAGTAATATATTTACAGTCACATTAGAAAATAAATAAGCACTTGCTGAGAAGGATGGAAAAATTTAAATTATACCCATTTAAATTATGTTAAACACAACTCTGACTGCTGCTGCTAATCTTTGAAGAGAAGTAAAAATCCCATATGAATTTCCATGCCATAGTGTTTATGAGGAATAAAAATGCAGTGTGATATCAGATAGGAAAAAGCACCAAGACTGCAAAGCTGAATAATGCAATATGCCATTTGAGAACCTCCCACTAAAACAGTATTTTCTATCTACTGTCCATTAATAAAAATATAAACTTCTTGAAAACATGAGTATCGATAACTATTATAGGTCTACATTCCTTATTTAAGCAAAATACATGTCAGTCTCAAAGAAATTTTTTTGAATACTTCCTTCCACTCACAAATCTACAGTAATATCCTCTTGGTTAACAAAAACCATTTCAAAATATATGATATCTGCAGGTACCAAGAACAAATCAGAGAAAACCCTAGCTTACCTATGATTGTGCTAAGAGTCTAAACTGATCACAGCAGTATATTGCAAGATTCTGCAGGATTCTGGATAAAAAGAGCTGTATTTTTACTAAATTTTATTGACATTTTTTACAAGGACTGCAGTACAAACTCACAGAACCTAGATATTCCTTCTAGCTGGGAAAAAATCCTGTCAGTCTGAAAGGTAACTGCTGTTTACCAACTCATATCAAGCTGTTAAAAAGCACACCTGAAAATTCTGTGTATAAATTGTGGTGACTGCTCTGAAAACAATTATGTTCAAGAACCAAAAAATGTAAATACAGTACCCCAGCTCTTACTCATTTTCACTTAACATATATGCCCAGAAATAAATCTGCTGACTTTGAAAATTTGGTTATTTTATCCTTGGTTGTATTTATATTCTTCTATGAAATCATTGTGTGGTGTTACAAAGCCCTTGAGATTTGTAAGAAATGTAGTTACTGTGTATTTTTGAGTCAGATTCTGCACTCAGTTAGAGATACATATTGAAGTAACCTCATCAAAGTCAGTCTATTACTCTGGGTTTATGGCATTCTGAGATCAGACGTTGGCTCTGAGAATTTTATTTTCATGTGGGATTTAACTTCAAATACAGTCTCCTTTGCTGTTTGTTTGAAGCAAACAGACAATTATTAGTATCAAATTTTACTTGAAGATGCAAGCTTCTACCACCCTTTCAAATTCAAAATACGTTTTGCTTCAAGACGAAGCTTGAAATAATGATATCTCCATCATGCAATGAAATTGCATCAATATGTAGCAAAATTGCCACTAAACAGCACATACATCTGAAGGCAAAACATAGCTTCTTTTTCTCTCCCCTTATACACGCACCCTAACACATATGTAGACTGTCCTATATACCACACTACAAATCCTCTGTATAACAGGTTATTCCACATGGTTACATGCATATTAGGCACATCCAGTGATCCATCTAATTGAAACTCAAGAGGCTGCACTGCACATTAGAATAAATATAACCTATACAGAGCCCATTCTCCCTCCCGTATGATTTTCTGAACTTATCACTCATCCGGATTGGTTTTGAAGCCATGTTTAATCGTGTGTAATTATATATATACTTCCTCAGAGCCTACCTCATCACCTCTTTAATCTTTAGCCAAGATTATCTAGACTACTACTCACTAACAAAAACTGGCAGTATATTTTGCTTAATAATGTATTTGTCATTTTATCAGATGTTAAATTTACCCACAACTGTAGCTAAAGCCCTCCAACAGCTGACATCTAAAAACATTATTCAAATCAGCCTGTCAATCTTTCTACACTTACTCTGTCTTCTGAGTTGTACGACAATGAAATATCCAAGCTTCTCTTAGTTGCTCTATCATATAGCAAAATAAATTCAGACGAAAAATTCATACATTTAACTTTTCATTCTTCTGTTTCAGAGCCTTGGCCATCTGAAGAGTTACTATCACCTGTAAAAATTAACTGCCTCCAGGGAGTTAATCTACACCTAGTTCATGTAGAAAACTAAACAGGAGAAGGACTGCAAACAGCAACTTTTTCTGTCTCCCCAAACTTTTGAAATATTTTTTAATACTTGTAAAAGTTTACGTATGTTTTTTCTTCAAATATCCTACCAGTACTGTTATATATTCTGAAAACATTAGGAGTTTATTTTACGATTTTTAAGAGAACAGTGTATTTTAAGCAAATGTTATCAAATATCAGAAATTAGATATTGAGGCTCCTAGAATGCTAACAGGAATATTCCCACTAGAAACCTGACTCAGCTGTGACCTTTCAAAAGCACCACAGAGAATGTACCATATGATCTGTATTTCTAATCAAAACACCCTGAATTTTAAATAGCAAATATTTGCAGTGGATTGCTTTTATACAAGGTAAAGACTCAGAGTTCTTGGAAGAAATTTTTCATACAGTAACATTATTAAAAAATAATATTAGGTAAACACTGGCATGATGTTATGACAGAAACTGGGAGATAACAGCATGATCTACCATTATTTTATTCATTTTAGCTCCCTTTCCTAAATGGTAGCACAAAATCAATTTTCCTCCATGATCTTACCTATAAATGAAAGGAGCTACTGTGGCAGTGTTGGGGTGACTGTATTGCTGTTGCTGAGGAAGCTGGACAACACCATTTCCTGTGCCTTGGCCACTGCTTGCAGCCATTGAGGCTGACAGAGCTGTGGAGGATCCTGGGGTGACAGCAGCACCTGGTTCTTTCCCTTCAGAAGAAGCAAGACCAGAGGAAGGAGAAGCCTTCTCGCTAAGCTGAGATTTTGGTGTTGTTTGGGACTGGTTTCCTTTTGTAGTCCTCAGTTTTTCAACCTCCTTACTTCCTGTACATGCAGAGGAAGTGCTCTGCTTTGCTGTTGGCACCTTTGATCCAGGTTTTGGTATCCCACTAGAAGATGATATTAAACTTTCTTTCTTGGCTGCTGTCGTCTTGCTTCCCTTTGGGATTAAGCTTGCAATTTTTGAGCTCTTCTTTGTAGATGTTTCAATGACCTGATCCTTCTCTTCCTTGACTGCTTTCTCAGTGCAAACTTTGTTTTTGTCCCTGTTCTTTTCCTCTTTGTCCTTTGGCTGTAGCAAAGACTTTTTATTGCTGAGATTTTTGCTGCCAGCTTTTGGAGGGGTTAACTTCGGTGATACTTTAGGACTGCTACTTGTGGAGCCGCCACTGTTCACACCACTTAGGACATCCATTTCACCACACTCTGAAAAGTTGTCATCCTCTCTCCCACTGTCACTGGGTCCTGAGCTCAGCGACAAAGGAGGCCTCAGAGCAGTCCTTGCATTAACCAGCTTGAACTTTTCCAGCATAGATTTTTGTCCAGATGAAGGGGGCTTCACACCTTCAGAAGGGGGTGGCTTGAGCCTATCTGAAGTTGGAGTAGGGGAGGTTGCGGGACTAGGTTGCTTCACAGACAGCATGGTAGAGGTCGCACTGTGTTTGACATTCATGGATTTGCTGCGCCAAGGCTTGCTGGCACTTGGAGAGGGTATGGCAGAGGCCTGCTGCTGCCCAGTGCTGGTGGGATGCTGCACATTTCCATTCATGCCTGCAGAAGGGTGAGGGCCTTTTGGTGAATCTGCTTAAAAACCAGAAAAAAACACAATGGTACAGTTACTCTCCCATCTCCTGCTTGAAGGTGATATCAACACACTTACATGTGATCTATAATAAACATAATTTATATGTGCATGGAACATGAATGGTGCTAACAGAAAATGCCTTTATTTCCTTCATTACCATGGTGTTGTATCATACTTCCATGAGCTCAAGAAAGCCTTAGAAACACCTTCCTTACAACTATTTCATTATGAAAATCAAGCACTCCTATTTAAGATTCTATTTTTAATATATCAAAAATAAATTCTGCCAATCACTTGTTGATAACAAAATACTGAGACATGGAAGAAAAAATAATGCTACAATTCTGGTAGAAAAACAAAACCAGATAAGGTGGGTTTGATATTTAGTGAAAGAAAAATATGTGCTAGAAAGCCAAAGTTTTGAACCACAGGAGGAAGGCCGAGACATACTGAAATTAAATGGACAAAATCAATATTCATAAAAGCGAAAAAGGCAGGTGACTATATATGTTTTAAGTACTGTTAACAATATTTAGCAGCTCACTTCAGGAACTTATTCAAGTATACTTTCATAGGTGGGAAAAAATTTTATCAACAATTTCACCAGTGTCAGTACTTGAAAGTTACAGTGATATATCATCTGCATGGGTATAGCAATAATAGTTGTTTTGTGTCTGAAGTCAGGTAGACACAGAAGGCTTGTTTACACGGCTCTGGCATATGCACTACATTTACATCACCCAAGAACTTCAGTGAATATTCAGAATGAATGAGAAGAAGACTCTTTCTGCAATTATCAAACTATGCCAATCAACAGCTGTGATTTTCAAAAAAGTCATCTCGCCTTACTAAGTGAAACAGACCAGTGCATGAAAGGGTTAAACTTTACTGTACGAAGCTCAGATTCCCAAGACAGATCTGAGCATATAAACACAATTACTCTGGAGCACAAGAAAAATGAAGTGGTAATGGCAATCAAATTATGTGGTACATGGCTATTTCAGCAGCTGACATATTTTCTTTTAGTGGATCTATCTGGTCTTGCCATTCAGTATTGAGACTGTCAGGGAATTAGACATAAACCTGTCTACACTATATTGAATTCTTTACTACAAGAAAACCCATGAAACATGCAATGCAAACATAGTTCATGTAATGACAAAAGGAGTTCTTGATGCCTTGCATGCACACATAGTATGTCATAACTTGGGGCCCCCCTGTCTGAATAATATAGTAAATGAGAACACTGAAGACATTTGCCCCTTCAGCACGGAGTATGAAGTTATGTGTCATTTTTTATTTTTGCAATCTCAGTCCTAAACCTCAAGTAAGGACTCAACTACCCATCTGGAAGTCTGAAGGCTGCTAATACATTCAGGAAAGGCAGAATTTTTAGCATACTGAAAGTGGAGTGGTTTTTTCTTCAACAAAGAGACTGCAAACATAGCAAAATTTACTGCTCTGAATAGCATTAAGAAGTTCTAGTTCAAAAATATTTAAAAAAAACCTGAGCAAAAGTAACATGACAACATATACATTTTTACTTGCTCAACTCTATTAACAACTAGTCCCATTAAGCCAATCACCTCCACCTTTACTAGATCCTATATAATTCCCTCTGCGCAGGGATTTTGGCGTGCTCTTCAGCCTGATATGCAAATGCCGCAGTGCTACATGGGTAACAAAGATGATTAAGGGACTGGAGCACTTCTGTTGTGAGGAAAGGGTGGGAGAGCTGGGCCTGTTCAGCCTCCAGAAGAGACGACTGAGAGGGGACCTCATCAGTGTATACAAGTATCTGTAGGGAGGGTGTCAAGTCAGGCTCTTGTCAGTAGTGCCAAGCGATAGGATAAGAGGCAATGGGCAGACACTGATGCACAGGAAGTTCCACTCGAATATGAGGAAGAACTTTACTGTGCAGGTGACCAAGCACTGGAACAGGCTGCCCAGAGAGGTTGTGGACTCTCCTTCACTGGAGATATTCAAGAACTGTCTGGACACAATGCTGTGTCATGTGCTCTGGGATGATCCTGCTTGAGCAGGGAGGTTGGACCAGACGACACACTGTAGTCCCTTCCAACCTGACCCGTTCTGTGATTTCACCTTCACTAAAGGTTTCAAGCAGCTCTGCTGGGTCTAATTCTAATTAAGAAAATATTAACTGGTAAGGCTTGCTTCAGTGCATTTTTTGTGGCAGGCGAAGTTGCAGCGTATTCCCCAGGCTTCAGGTTGCACCCTGGAGCACCTTTGGTAGGCAACTAAAGAGCTGATCCCTCCCTTGGGACCAAGGCGGGTATTGTGAATGGTACCCTGTTATTGTCTGGTGGATCTCAGATGCTGGAAGAGAGCCTGGGGCCACCCACAGCTGTTGGAAATTACTGCAGCCCTCAGGCTTTCTTAATTTATACCAGGAATCAGACATGGAGTTGATAGCTGAGAACTGGGTGTGCACTAGCACACATCTTGTCTTGCACTAAACTTGCCCTAAATACACAGGAGGATTGGGGTCTTAAGCTATACCAATAGTTTTGCAATGGAACAATTCACCATAAGAATACGCAACGCTAATGCAGAATACATGTAACAATCTGTGAACAGTGGGATGCCACTACACTTTGTTGTATTAGTTATGTTACATTTGTATGGCTTCAGGCTATTAGTTTTACTACAAAAAAAATTGTTCTGATTAGAAAGAAGAATGCATGCCTTGCCATATTTCCAGCTGTATAATATTAAACTCTTTAGGGGGAAAAATATAAAAATAAGAGTATTTACTGTTTCAACAGCTTGTACTGCTACATATTTAGCAAAAAAACCCCAGGTTCCTGGAACAACTGGTGTTTATTTGATTCCTATGTCACAAATCATAAACAGCAATAAAAAATTGCAGAGAACTTCAGCTTGTCTTTAACCTTCATTTTAATTGGTATCCTTAATATTTCTGCAAGGAATGTGAACTGCATGTTCTCAAGAAATACCGACAACCCGTCTTTATATTTAAAGATATGGATTTAAAAGATCTATTCTGCCCCCCACTCCAGCACAAATGCATTGCTTGAAGCTGCACAAAATTAACTGCTTTCTGCATGTTTAGCTGGGCTTGGCTTTAGCTGTTCATTACATGAAACCTGTCCCCACCTTGTGGTGATTATGAGACAGTGAACCCAACCTATAACAAGGATTTCTTATTTCTGTAAATTAAATTTTACAGGAAGACAGTCTTTTGTTTTGGGCTTAACCCCCTTATTGCTGAGATGCACAGTCACCTTGTGGTGAAAGCAGCTTTGCACTCTCCTTGAGAACTCAGTGCTTCAGAGCTAAGCCCGATCTCCGCTGTCAAAGCACAGCAGCAGAACAACCCCCCAGGTGTTCTGTGCAAAAAGAGAAATTTCTACCAGAACCCAGCAAGACCATGACAATCTAAGGGACATTTTCAAACCCACTTTTCATAGACTGTTGCACAAATAAAAGATCTGTGAAGAGTTAAACTTGGGCCCAGTATACAATCAACTTCCTTTGTCTTCTCATCTGCGACCTGTGATGTGTTCTGTGCTGCTGGAGAAGACAACCTCTGTAACAACAGCTCCCCCACTGCAGCAAAATTAGGTATGATAATCTAAATATTCTCTAGCAGTCCAGATTATCAATTTTTAGTCACCCATAAAAAAAATGTTGGTAGAAAACTGAAGAGCCACAAGGGGTTGCTATAAAGATGTTTGAAGGAACAAGAGGTCTATCTAGTGAGATTATAAGAACTCAGCTTGTTCAACTCTCCCTTTCTAGCTGTCTGTGAGAAAGTAGCTACCCCTTATCAGCACAGAAGTATAACACCATCAGGGACAACTGGAAAAATAGTGGCACCACAAGAAACACATACAAATCAGCTACAGATGTGCATACTGGCCACAGATGAACAACAATTTGCATCATCAGACAATAGAGTTCCAGGGCAGAGTTTCTTAGAGTTGGTATGGGCAAAATAACCAAATACTGTTAAAACTGAGTTTGGAGAAAACACAAACACCATCTTATATTATTAATTGTATTGAAGAGCTGTCAATCAAATACCATGACAGAGAAACCCTTATCAGGGCTCAGGTACACTGTTTCTAAGATCTAAGGGGTAAAGATCTGTTCTAAAAATGTGGCTTGAATTAGAACATTACTTCTTTGCTGTACTCAAAATGCCCTGGGTGTGCACCTTATTAGCAACCTGAATAGTTACTTCATTTAAATAGTTTAATTTTCCTAGTTTTATTTCTGTCTTTATGTTATTAAGTCTGAGGCAGATACATCTGACATGTCTGCAAAGCAGACTTTGAAATCAATCCATAACTGCAAAGTCTAGCAAAAAAAAAGAATCTCACTAATGCTCACAAACAAGTTTCAGCTAATGTCTTTTTTGATGTTTTGGTGCATTCTGTGTTTCTGACTTAACCAGAGCTACACACAGTTACCTGTGTCACAGCAATAGATCAGGTCTGTTGGTGAAAACAAGGCTCTGCTCATTAAAGAGCAAACCTGCATTTGCTGAGGGGAGCCTGGTTTCTCACTGTGTTGAACTACTCCCTAAGCAACGTTCAAAGGAGATCATATCAATGAGAGGCTAAAAAATGAAATACTAAACAAAAGGCTGATATCACATCTTTGGATCACCTTCAGGTCTCCTTTGACCCTGTGATTACATATCCATTCCCCACTGTGACTGAGTGACCATGTTATGAAGGAATGGATTTCAAGTACTACCTATAACTGGATTAAAAAAAAAATCTTATGCTGTATATATTTTCTGAGGTCTCCTTACACCACATACAGGAAGGTGTAGAGCAGTGAAAAATATAACAACAGGGGTCTGCCCTTGAAGAGGTTTGGAGATCCCAACTTCTAATGGCTGTTCACCTAGCACAAGTCATCTTTTTGTCTCAGAAATTAGGGTATGTGGACTGTGCATCTATTCAATAGGAGCTGTTAAAGTTATCTTGCTCCAAGCATCTGCATCAGTGGCAAAATTTGAAATACAAGGTCTATTATGTATGCTGCACTGTAAATAAAAATCAGTTTGTTAATGTGTGGTGATACTATTTTTTAATAAGAGGGGGTTTTTTTACTATTACTACTGTGAGGGTTGAAGTTTGTTTCTAAAAAATTCTCAGGTTACAGAACATCCTAAAATACTTTTAAAAATATCAAAGACTACTTGGAAGTTTCATTGTAATATTCAAAAATTAGTCACTGTAATAACTAAATTTAAAATTTAGCATGGTTCAGTTGTTTTTCTCTTTAGGCAAAATAGCAGCACCGTATACTCAAATACAGGTTCTTGAGTTCTTTTAGGATATTATGAAAAAATATCACTTTGCTATCCTTGCATGCAGTGCAGTAATTTTTTCTAATGAACTTCTGTTTTAAACCATAAAACAAACTTGTATTTATCTTTGATTATTGTGCAAAATCAATTTTAAAAATACATTCTGCCCTTTTGATAGGAAAAAAAGAACAGATGGAAATATATCAAATACAGTAGTCTGTAGATATGCAACATTACATCTTCTATTTCCTGTAAAATGAATTTAATGACTTTACAAAAAAAGCCACCCCTTATCCTCTTGCAAGTGATGACTTAACTAAAAACCTCATCGAGGTTCTCATTCTCTGCTGTAAAGAAATGGGAAAGAAATCCATCATGCAAAAAGTCCCATAAATGTGCAATGGAATGCAAATCTTAGCAATCAAAAGACAATTTCCAATTAATGAGCTAAGAATATTAATATCTACAAGCATGTCTCACCTTGAATTATTTCTTTCTCACATATTTCAGTATCAAACATATCAACATTATGAAGCAATTCTAAAACCTAAACTGCTGTACATACCTTCACTCAAGCAGCCACATCTCCTACTTCATAACTTCACTATCGTATTTGAGAACTACACAGTGTCTGATCAGTTTTCACTCTGATCTCTCTCTAGTTTTAGTCTGGATGTCTTGACACAAACAAGTCCTCAGTAAAATAAAACCCACTACAGAACTATCTGAAACATTCAACCCTGACAGTAAAAATAAAGAAATAACTATTGAAAGGATGGTTTTATATCTTCAGATACAGCTAGGGGCAAAGCATATTCATCAGAATTTTGTAAAAAAAATCTGGATAGCTGCCTGTTGCTTGGATGAAGAACATTCACTGCATACTTGTTCCTCCCACAGACCCCAAGGATGCAAACGGCTACTATGTATATTGTATCATTTTCAACTGGATTCTAACCCAGAGATATGAATAAAATGCTGTTCATTAGACAAAGGGAGAAAGAAGGGGAGGAAGGGGATGGATCAGTTACACAACTCAGAAAGCTCCATTTTTACATTATTCTTTCTGAGATAAAGCCTGAAGAGGCACATTTTCAAGGAAAATAGAGTCAGGGTGGGAAAACGGAAGGACCCAGGCAACTCAGTTTGTTATCGTGATGGCTGCTCATATTTAAAGAAGGCAATAAAACACGAATACTGAATCCAAATCCCTGCAAAATTTTGTTACACTTGACTTACTTTTCAATCCTCTATTCAGTATTATATACACACTAGGTAAGGTTCTGAAAGAATATACACATGTAGCATTCTGATGCAAATATAATATTCTGATTCTTCTCCATTAGAGGATAAGATGCAAAGTTTCCTGAAAATCTTGACAGTATTCCTTTGGGTATGAATAGAATTGATTAGGGGACAAGATTATAGGCATCATCCTATATGGATTAAATTTTATTTCAGAAAAATCACCCAGTGGTATTTCCATCAAAGAGGGAAAAAGTAGAAAGTCCTGGAAGTTTTCACATCTGAACTTTAATTGCAACTAAACTACAAGTCCTAATTCAGGTCCCAATTTCCACAGGTCTCCCTTAGAGAGTCTAAATACTACCTTCACTTATTTGACCCTTGTGGATGTTTTTTTCCTCTTCTGTTATGCAGAGTAAACGTAGTAACTTTAATCACTTACCTTTGTCATTTCCATTTGCATATTGTGGAGGCTTGTTTTTGTCAATGCTGTTAAAGCTCTGACTTCTCCGATTTAAATTGGAAGCTCCCTGGACTTTGGTACTGCTGCCTGCAGCTGGCACCCTTGAGGGTCCTGGAAGCCTGGAATGGTGAGAAAATTGGTGAGAAATCAGTTCATTTTATGTAATGCAACATATAGTGGAGACAGTAAACAAATATCAGATCAGAATTTTAAACCAACAACTAAAACCAATGAATTCAGGTAGGCAACAATGAACAGGAGGATTCAAATTAGTTAGACTCCACAAATGAAAATAAAAGCTTATCCCTATGCACACAAAAGGGAAAGAGATGTTTTCTAGAGTCACAAGACATGTAAGATGCTTTGCATTTTCCATTAACATTGCTAAAACAGATTCACCCTGACAAATATTAAAGTGAATATCAACCTTTATTTAAATCTGTCACTTTTGGAGAGGAAATGTTAAAGAAATATATTAGAAAGCACAGCAATACATAGTTGAGAAATATTTCATATCTCTTACTCAGTAAATGTTTCACAGCTGTGTTTAGCATAAAAGATGGTGGTTTAGTTATCTTCTTCAGTTATTTTTCAGAAGGCTATTGGCTAAAATACTTCCACCTTACTATTTTAAATGAAAAATATTGAAAATACTTATTTTATCTAGATGATACAGATGCATTTATAGGTTTTAGATACAAGTATGTAATGTACACTATGCAGTTCATTTCTTAGTATTTGCTGCCACCATCTGAACCTTACTGTGTGGCTATGCTAAGGAAAAAAACACACACTCTATTGTTTCTGGCATGTGAAAGCCTGCATCTTTTTTTCCATCTGAATCTGTTTTGTGATTCCTTAACGCGTGCCTACTTCAAACTTCTTGCAGCATCTTTGTGAGCACCTCCAATCCTGTTCAGTTTTGTTATTTGTTAGACAAAATTGATTGCTTGAATCAGCAACAGGCTTTTGCCATAGGAGAAGAGCATCTGTTTTCTGTTTCTCACTTTTTGGAATAATATGATGATTTTAATAATGGCAATACAAATTACACCAGAGTTATTAAATTCTGTTAGTTTCACTATATTATGAAAGAGCAGCATCAGAAGGGAGGGGAAAAAATCACATTACAAAGAAGTACAAAACATTTGATTTCTTCCAAACTTTTTTTTGTTTATGTAATACACTGGCATAACAGAAATGTTCAATTCATTTTATTTTCATTAACAAACATATGTAAACAGCTCCATATTCTCTTTCTTTACCATTTGAACCTCAGAGAACTAATCCATTAGTCATTTTTATGGCTCACTCTGGCTGCCAGCCTGCCCTGCTAGTGTCTGCAGCCCAGAGCAGACTGTCTCTGCTCTGCAGCTGTATGCATGCTAACCTTTACCGTGACCCATGAATTCGAGTGATCTTCTGTTCCCTGAAGAATGCACTAAAACAAACTTAAAAATCCATTTGCTCCTTCTCATTACCCTAATTCGACAGGCAGTAAGAGCCCTGAGATCATTTGTCAAAGGTAATGAAAAAAAACAATGAAAAGGCATGTGCAACACTAGAAACTCATCTCTTCTGTTAAAATATAAAATAGTTCTGCATATATTCTGCATGCCAGAATTCGAGAACTTGCCACAGTAAGCACATTATACATGAGGTCATTTTCTCTACACGCTTTCCAGTTTACCTCATTTGCTGACTTTTTAAATTGAATTCAGGTTTTAAATTGCTCTTGCAGAATCATGTTAAGCAGCTAAGGAAATGCAAAGAAGAGTATAACAAATAAGGGACAAGTCACATACCTCTGAACAGGCTTCGGAAACACTGCCACAGATTTAAAGTATTAGACAATAAGACTGTTAACCTTGACATGTTGAATGTGGACAAGACAGGAGCATCAGCAGTAAGGAAAACGAAGACCAATAAATGCAGGTGCAAAGCAACTGGACCATGGCATAGCTCATTTCAAGCTATCACCAGCAACTGAAATTGTGTTAGTGTTCTATACTGCAAAATGCAATCTTTATTGTAGATTATGCAATTTAGAGTTCATTGGTCTCACCAATGAACTGTACAGCAAAGATATAATTAATGAATACATTAATTATTCCCCCCCCGAAGGAAAAAAAGGTAGAAAAAAGAGTAAGCTTTAGACCTCAGCTTCTTTCTTCTGCAATCTGGCTTGTAGATTTTAGTGCTCATGAAAATGACAGACTAAAAGTACTAATGAAATCTGAAACAGGTCAGCTCCTACACACAGCTCTGTCAAATTCACTGCCAAAACAACGCATTTCATTCATATGAACTGTGTGCAGGCTACTCTTGAGGAAGCAGAAGTCTTGGAAGTAATTTTTTTTTCTGCTCTATTTTGCTTCTGCATAAACTTGACTCTGTGAACTCAACCTTTCAGGTGGGTTTACTATAAAAGTAAAACATCTAGTGGAACTGGGGTGGACTCCCAATCTTCTTTGCACTCATGACTAAAGTCAGGAATTGAGCCAGAAAGTACAGAGCACTAAAATCACCAACTAATTCTTCACATCCAATATTTTACATGCAGGATACAAAGATGCAGGATACATAACAACCAGAAATATTGCTAATATATGGTACAAATCAGCCAATTGGCCAAAAGCCAATTAATACAAGGCTTTTCTGTGGCAAAGCTCATTGTTGCAAAGCTTGCACACATAACAAAAATTACACATTGTTTAGTGTCTGCTTAAGTCCAAAGGATAAAGTATCAATGGCCAAATACTTGCTTGAGTATCACTAACAAGCAATAAATTAGAGATATATAACTGACCTAGAAGCCTTTTTTTGACTGGTTGCAATTCCACTGTGATTAGACTGAGTTGCATATCTGGCTGTGAGACTGTATGAGAAGAAACAGAGAAATTGAATTAAAGAATTTCTTTGAATATGTATAGAAAGAACACACTTACCAGCAAACTATGAGTTAATGAATGCAAATTTAACATGGATAGAAAACACAAATTAACTGGCAACAATATGAAACAATGTAACCATGCAGATTTTTATGAGATGCAAGGAACAGATTATGAAATAATGGATATTGTTATAACTTGTCTCATTTGCTAGGAATTATTTTATGAATAGACAAAGTGAGCAAATTTCCAGTGACTGAATTACTGAAGTATAGCTCAATTCACGCAGAATGTACCTAAAACATTGTGCTGTTGGTTGTTTCTTTTTTTTTTCCATGAGAAGCACTAAGCACAAATAAACATCTACTGGTCTCTCCAGCAATCTGACTGGATTCACAATATGGCTGTTAGGAACAGATTTGCTATACCAAATGCAACATGGACTCAGAAAAATTTGCACTAAAACCAGGTGGCCCTCCTGACAGTAGAGCTATATGTGAGAAGCATCCTGTCATAATTTTTATTACTGTTACAGCACGGGTCACGTATGTGATGACCCAGGCAATGGATCAGAGCCTGCATTAGGAAACCCCTGGCATGTGCTTAGATACACTGTGAAATCCTGTAGGAAAATGCACCTTTGTCAATTCAGGCATCCAAGTAGTATTTCTGCAACTGAAGACATGCTGTGCTAAAATCTGTGTGTTCCTTTTGACACCCAACAACCTGGCATTATTAGACAGAAAATTATTTCCTCTAATCTTTGAGACATTTACGTAGGGGATGTGTCAAACTTATGGCCAAGGTACAGCCTTCTATCAGGTAATTTCGGTTTCTATAAAACAGGTACATTCTTTGGGATCCACACAGCCTAAGGATGTAGACAGGTGCCTAAGCCATGTGCAATCACAACAGCAGATTCCTTAAATTATTAAGGAAGTCATGGACAATTGAGTAAGCGGAAACTCTGATAGTCACAGATTTCTTTTTTTTCTCGAAGTTCTGCATCTTCCAGCGGTTCTTCTGATTACAGCAGAAACCAGAGTGCTCTAGACTGGTGTTAGAGACTGGCAGCACTTATCAGCAGCACCTGGTGGTGCTGAGCCTACCAGAACAGTGTTCAGCAGTTTCTGCTGGTCCACTGAAGCAGGCAGCCTGCGTGTAGAGAGGATGGGAGAAGCTGCCAAGTAAGAAAGGTCTTTCTGTATTACCACAGCAATGCTGAAAGGGGTAAAGGGAAGGCACAAACCAAGGGACAATGCGAGACTTGAATGGATGTGTGGTTATTGCTACTTCACCAAATTAAACCCCAGCAAAGGGTTCAGCACTGTCTCTGCTCCTGCCAATTAAAAATGGCACATGTGCACACGATGAATATAAAAAAAGAAAATACTTCAGTCTTAAGAGGACAAAAAGGAATCATTCAATATAAGAGCAGCATTCAATTCTCTGACATATATCTTCACAGTAATGCTGAAAAATTGCTTTTTTATATGACCATAACTTCTGTGGGAATTATAATTAATTATAATAATATCAAAATAATATCATAATAATTACAGGTTATGTATTTTCATCTATCTGTTTTTTTGTATATTGAATTATATTTCACTTACAGGTATCTTTCTTAATCATGTCTGGATTTACAATGCAAGTGTGACATAGGTTTTTTTGCTGAAATTTCTACATTTGTGCCTGGCACAATAGCCCATCTTTTGACATGATCTTCTCCTCACGTATTTTTCCCAACCTATTTAAAATGAAGGAATCTAGAAATGGATAGATGGTTATCTGCATTGACTAAAATAAGACATTGTGAGAAAAATTGTATGTCAAATAAAACCTTAGTGCATTTATGCTGTAAAAGGTGGAATGACACACAGTACAATCAACACAGACAATAAGATGGGAAAACAGAGTGAATAGGATGCAGTGCCATAGTGTATCCGAGATTTTCTACCTCAAACAACACATTTCAGACTGGAAAGATCAAAAACCTTAATCTCAGTGTTGATAAGCTAGCCCACAGACCTTTTAGTAGCTATAAATACATGAAATACCTGTCTGGTAATGCTTGCTACAATCCTTTCCTTCTGTGCCTGTTACCTGGGACTCCACCCACTAGCAAATTCATGAAACCAGCCTACAGACTGCTTTCAAACTTTCCAGACAGGCTTGAAAGGCATTGATGAAAGTGTCAACGTCAGTAAAGTATGATCTGTAAAGCATGATTTCCACTCTGAGTAAATTTATTTTCCAAAGTAATGTGACAAAATAAAGGTAAAAAGAGAAATTTAACAACTCATAAAGCAGGTGCATCAAGTTCCTAATGACTTTGGGTTTTCCTTCTCAATTAGCAGTGGATGTGCTGGGCCATTAAAGCTTTGCAGGGATCTGTTTCCCAGTTGCTGGCTCCACTTTTACAGGTATGAACTGTAACATACTTGCAGACTAGACTTTAGCCTAGCCACTCTTCTAAATGTATAAACAAATATTTAGTTACTGCCCTCTGTCCTACCAAATAATTGTCTGTGGGTAACATCTGTCAGTCAGGAAAATAAACCTGTTTTGCTTAAACCAATTATTTTTTATGCTTACAAATCCACACTAGGATATAATGTGTCCGCAATAAAGCAGTAAATAGATCTTAACAGATCAGACAGTACCAGTTCAATGCTACAGCATTTAGGACAATGAAGGATTTATTTATCAGAGGGCTGTAAAGGTGAATTTTGAAGGCCTCTGGTTCTCAGCTGTCTGCTAGCAAGAGCCTTTCCCCTCCATAATAATCCACTAAGAAATCTTCTACAACATGGACACAGGAGCAGGCATCATACTTAGTTCTCATCTTCCAGATAACACGTAGGGGAAGAGAAGCAACTCCTGCCCAAAACAGGTAAAATGGCATATAGATATCTGATACCAAATCCTTAGAAATGATCTGAACTCTGCAAAAATAATCTGGACTCTGACTTCCAGGTGGAAGTCATCAGTATTTTGTCTTACAAACCAGGGAAATACTTGTCAACAGAGCAGATATTAAATGGTGACATTGCGAAATTTCTGTTGCTGTGAGAAAATGGAATAAACATCCTGAGACCACTCAGAAAGCCAGTTCAGCACAGAGGTAGCTGAGGTAGTATTGGGAAGAAAGGACAGTGATGTTACTGACCCCAAGGAGCTGTTGGAGAACACCACATCTGCACTATGCTGACTGGTTGCAGGAACCAGGTCCATGCAGGCACCATGTTCCATCAAGATGGGGAACTGACAGAGGTAATTCATTTGCAGGCAGAACAGGGTTACAAAATGGTCCTAAAAGGTGTGGGGGAAACTAGGAAATCAATATAAGCTACAATACTAAATGACTTTTTGTGGCATTTAGGGACAGGTTTTAGTGGTGGACTTGACAGTGCTGGGTTAGCAGTTGCACTTGATGATCTTAGAGGAGCTCTTTTCTAACCTAAATGATTCTATGAAGAGAGAAGGCAAGAGAGAAGATTGTTTGGCACTGGACTAAACTACCAGAAAGTCTATCTTGTTGCTATACAGCATGTCAGGAAAGAAACAGGTCCTTGCAAGCTGGTAAACCACATAAAGCTGAAGGATGAAGCTCCTATAAATCGGAACAGAGCATGAATCAATCTAAAAATATTTTAACCTCCTTCTTCAAAAACTAACCCATGCAGTGTCATCCTGAGTATCATCTACTTTTTATTAAGTCTTCCAAAGGATCAAAAGAATCATGTTACATCACACTGTCATTTTCCTACAATGTTAAGAGTCACAAGGTGGTTCTAAAATGCCAGCTATGTGTTATGTTAAAATTAGAAAAAGGCAAAGGGGTTCGTAGTATATAATCAAACTCTTTCTTCCTTACTGACATACTTGAATTTTAATATGCTGTTGATCTTATAAAGTGCATTTATATCTCTAGTGTGAATGCATTTCAGAATTGCTCAAGACTTTTGTATTTGAATGATTTTCTGTAAAAAGATCAGTTTAAAAACTATGCATTTTCGATGTAAAAATTTCCCCAGAAGATCTCAATTGTGCTGTGTACTGTTGTTTCCTTTTTAATTTTTTTTTTTTAATAAGCTACTTGGCTGCTCATCATCCTACCTGTTGAAAAGCACAAGAGATCATATTCTAAGGTATACCTGACTCCAAATTCCAAGTGTGCCTGGAAAGATGCCACAGGAAACAAAAGTTTCCAGGTTCCTCAACATACCAAATAGTTTGGGAAGGTAAAAGATCCCTGATTCATCAAATGTACAGGCAAGGAACACTGAGAAAGAAACCAAAACCCATTATTTTCTGCACAAATAATATTTTTCAGGCACTTATTTTCCCTTTTTAGCCCAGTCTGGGTGAATTTATATATGGCTATATCTACATATCTATATCTATATATCTACACATATCTATATCTATACATATTTATTTATAAATGTTATTTTTTTAACATTTATATAAATGTTACATATGAATGTGTATTTTATAGATAGAGGTATATTGTATTATCGGTATATATGTAACACAAAAATACACATTTTTTCATTCACAAGAGGAAATGTCTATGGCTCAGGCAGTTCTAGCTCATACCCTGCCATCTGTTCTAAATTAGTTGGACATTTCTTCTTTCCGCTCTTTGAACTTCTGGCATCTTATTCAAGCAGTCTGTCTCCAACTGATTCATGCTCGGAGGTACAAGTAAAATTATGTTTTCAATGTTTTCTTATTGTTCACAAGTCATAAACCAAAATGCAGATAACCCTGTTTTGCATCAGTGTTTATGTTCTTGAAGAATACAGAGACTTGTAATAAAAATGAATTGTCTGCCACAGTGACCACAGCTTTCCTGCTCTGGTCCCATTATTTGTAGTATAGGTATTTTGTGGAATTTAATGAAAGAGTATAAGAATCACAGCTTTAAAGAAACAAAATGGATATCAAGCAAAAGCTGCGTGGTGTGGTTTAGGACACTGTGATACTTCGCTACTGTGCTTAATCTAACCTGTAGCACACCTAAAATGCAATCTTGTGAACCCCACTATTTTTCTCTGAACAAATCGGCCAAGTGGATAACAGCGTACTGCCAGAACCAGGACTAGGCCCTTAGGGACCAATTGTACCCACTTATGACCTTATCTCCATTCTATTTATGATCCTACACTAGAGCAAAATTATATCAGAATATCTGCAGAGAATCATATGCCACCATTCTGCTTCACAGTTTCACGCAATAAGACTGTAATAAAGTTTTCCCCTAGAGGGAATGAAAATGGATGGGACAGAAACATTGATGCTCTTATTTCCTTAAATTTACACTAATTTTCTCTTGAATCTTCGCACAGATTTCCAGAAATTCCACATTCATAACACGTCCTAAAGCATGGCTTGGATAGCTATAAACCTGCATCTGTCAAACAGTTAACTGTTTCTATTCACTGTGGTAAAATACATTTGTAAGCATATTGTTTGGTCTCCCCATTGACTCTAAAATGGTAAAAAGCTTTGCATTATGAACAAAAAACAAAAGATTCTACCAGTATTTCAGCTACGTCCCCTTAAGCATTTTCAAAACAAATAAATTCTTGTAAGTCTGGTGAATTTTAAATATAATTTTTTGTTTTTCACTTCTCTTATAATCTATTTCCCGTGGGCAGTGATTGTCAAAGAGCATTGCCTATGCTTCTTTGGAATTTATATGGATATTTATTTTGGTGGGGTTTTTTGGTAAATGAAGAGAGAAAGTCATCTCCTCCACAGCAGCTGCCAACTGTAATGTTATTTCATTAACTGAAACCTGCAAAACAACAATATGTAGAATATCAAATTTGTTGCAGAGTCTGTGAAAATAGTAAGAGATAATAGATGATAAAAAGGACTGATAGAAGCAAAGAAAGTAGCAGTACAAATATTAAACTATGACTGAAATGCAAGAATGCAAGGAAAAGACTGGGCCACATATTGGTATCAAGGAATTTATTAAGGAAAAAAGTAGGAACCAAGAAAGAACATTTTACTTTATAATAGGCAAAAAATGATTCATATGACAAAAAAAAAGAATGAAAACTGCAATAATTCAATATGGCTACTATTGCACGTTACATGTATTGGAATTTCATTTGCCATATACACATAATTATAGGCAACCTCCAATGTTAACAGGACATCAGAAATAAACAGGTGGCAGGTCTGGGAAAGTAATAAATGCATGGATATTTGCATCAGATTTCATTTTCAGAGAAAAAGAAGAACTAATGGATCTCAAAGAAGAGTGAGCAGAGAGCAACAAAGAATGTCTGAAAGGAAAATAACTTCATGATAAAGCTTCTATTCCTTCAAGAGGAAATATATAAAACATTGAGCTACAAGGATGAATAGAACACTTCCCATTAAATTCTACATGACCTGGACTAGCAACAGTGAAAATTATGGACAAAGTACATCAAAACTGACATATAAAAAATAATGAGTGGCAAGGGTGACGTGCGCCAGACAATGAGGATCTCTGAAATGTACAAAATGAGAATTGCCACTAAACTGGCTTAAAATACTCTTTTGAAAACTGTAAGAACAGATAATGAGAAAAGATTACAGTTGATTTTGAGCTGCAAACAGAAGATGAGGCAGAGAAACAAAAACTGTTCTTGAGCAGCTGGCAGGGTAATTTATAAACAGAAGAAGTCAGTGCAACTACATGTCACAGGTTCCTAATGAAAATGTCCAGACAGACATCAGATACTTTGCAAAGAGAAAGAACTGCAACAAGGGGAGATACAATCAACAAAGGACAAGTTTTAAGGATCCAGCCCACAGAAGTATGTAAGAAGATAAAAGATACAAGCAGTTTATGAAAGGTTGATAGTGAAATGGTCAAATAAGAGACGAAAAGCTTAAAAAAATCTGAAATGCTATTAAGAAGCTAAAAATGCTTTATAATTTACATTTTTAAATTTTCTATCTAGGCATGCTCTAGTGTGCTGGAGTGCTCTATTACACCTACAGAAAAGACCACTTATTTTAGAACCTGAATGTCACTTTGAAACACCTTTTCCTCCCTTATTTTAAGCTTCAGAAATGTTATTAGATATCTTCTTATCTTAGAGAGGATGGGCTACGGGGATGAAGTACATGAGAAATACATTCTTTCTATTGTATTGTTCAATTTTTCTGTGTGAAGTTTATTAGAAAGGTGAGTTATTTGACACTGAGAGAAACTATTCACTTTAGTTACTTGGATTTCAGCACAAATGTGATGAAAGAACTTCCTTTCTGAGGTTTCTGTCATTGGGAACCTTGAGGACTGTGATGATTGCATCTTTGGGGAGTAAAACAAAACAGGGCCAAGGCTGATTTCCAAGGTAAAAAGATAACTCAGTTAAAGTAAAACTAAATATCTAAGGGCCATTTGAAGGCCAGCTTGATGCAGATCCTGGAGCAATCACATTAAGCAATTCATTCTGCATCATCTCCCAGACACATAAAAATACATCAGATTAGATTAATATCACTTTGTTTGCTTAGACCCTTACTAGCAAACAGAGAACAGACAGAAGAAATAAATATTTTCCTAATTTTTCTTCTCTTCAGTGATTAGATAATGAATCTGCAGTGGGAAAACCAGGAACTACCTACCCATTTCCCTTCACCAAAACCAAGTGACTAGCAATGGTAAGAGCTAAGGACAGCAAAGAGACTTGTTTCATCACTTTCCTGTAAATTAACTACGGAAGACACACAACTATGTACACCTTCCATTTTCTTGCCTATGTCAGTGCAATGCCCTCGGTGTGGACTGCTGCAACTATATTTTAAACCTTGAGAATATTTAAATGAAGGCCTTTTTCTGAACTGACAGTGATGTAATCAAGATTGCTATACAGATTGCCACTATTGTGACATGGATCTATTTCAATTCATAATCATAACCACTACATTTACATTACTGTATTTCACACAGCACAAGCTGTATGTCCTATATGCTTAATTTTTTTCCCTAGTACTTCTGAGCAGCAGGGAACATGAAACCCAGTTCCTTGCTGTAGTAATATATGCAACTGCCTGTAGAAATCAGCTACCTAACTTTGTTTATATGCCTAGGAAAACCAGGGTGCACTTTTAATATAACAAATTTAACAAAATCCATCTGGACCTCAAGCTGTGCTCATCATTCCTGTACATGATAAAATAGTTTGTCCATCTTGGGGTATTTTTCTGACAGCCTACTGAAACCACTTGCTGTCTAATCTGTAAATGAGACAGAACTTCTTCATCCACATGTGTTTTCTCTTAGTATCTGGGTGGTTGAAAGATCATCACTGCAGATATATTGCTATGATAATGGAATCTGCTACCAAAGAGAAGCATAAAAATATAATGTAACCGTTGTTGTCATTTATCTGTACTGACAGATATAAATAAGGCCACCAGCACTCTATTTTCTAAAATAAATCTCAGAGCTGTAATGAAGTCCTAAGGAAACAGTGCCAACTTCAGATTTTGGAGTTGTCAATTCCCACAGTTAGTCACAGAAGAATACAGGAAATTTCAGGATAAAAAGAAACAGAAATCACATCTAAAAGCATTATCTCCCTTTGGTTACCATTAATTATTTACCGCAGATTTTTCCATTAACAGTCTAATAATTTCAGAGTTTTTATCTTTAGTGGTACAAAACTATAACCTTCCATAAATAAAGTATGCTTTTAGCAAGGAAATTTCACTTACCATCAATCAACTTCCTTCATTCTTTTTACATTTAATTTGAAATTTTGCTGTTGGCCATAGGATTAGATAGGCCTGTGATACTCTTTCACATGCAGGATGTTGCTCAATTTCTGTGAGCACAATTTTCATAATTCTAATGTTGATCACAGACAGATTACATGGGAATAGGAACCTTAGAGTATTGCCCCACTGATCAATTTTGGATAGATTTGGAGAGCCTGCGAAAGAAGGCTCACTATCCTCCTATGCAAACTTTGTGCTAAGGGAAGAGAGGTTCCTCCAGAAATTGGTTAAATTACATTCCTGATCTGTGCTGTCTCTGAGTCATCCAAGGACAACTAGCCTCCTGAATTAGTGTCCTGAATTCCTCATTTCTGCCCAAACCTAATCTGGCCAGTCTTGTGATATTCTGATTATAACCTTCCCCTGGGGCTTCTGTTTGTTTACCTCAGCAAAACAACCTGTCTATGAAACCTGTAGAGTGCTTATATAGTCTGGTGCCTGTTTCAAATTCTGTTGACAATATTCTAGGCATATAAACAATTCTGTCACAGCCTAAAGCAGCTTGTCTTCAGTGGCATGTGGAATGGGTTCAGACCCAGTAATGATCACAGATATTAATCATTACTGAGGACATCATAACTGGGAAATTAGGGTGAGAGTACCATCATCGTCATCATCATCACCAGGACCAGTCTTTTAAACTAGGAGACTGAAACACTAGCCCTGCACATACATAGACAAAACTTGGTCTTCAGCAGGGCCTGTATGCTACCACCTCTGTATTCTGACCATCTTCTGTGCGACTTCTCAGGTGTATTTCTCTCTCCCATGTATTATCTGTATTTCTCTTGGAAGAAGTGAAGAACATCACATTTTCATAATTGTTTAATAAAGAAAATGCAATGGCTTTTTACCTCCTAGGAAATAAAGTTTAAATTAGTCAATATGCTTCCTATGCCTTAGCTGGAAGCAATGGAGAAGATAACTTTTCTGATAGAATATTCTAACCGAAAATGACCTCAATTATTAATTTAAACTGACACATTTCCAAAGACTTAAATTACAACATTTAACATCATTTATTACTGAAGATTTAAAAAATGTATAAAGTCTCTGAAAAGCACCCACCTTTTTCAGTGTATATATCTTGGTTTTGCTTACATGTATGCACACACACAAACACATGGATATCAAATGCACTTAAATGAGTGCATCAAAAAGACAGCTTTATTTGCTGTGTCTAACACAATAGAAATGTGTGTCTTCCAGTAAGATAAAATACTCATGGTAAAAAGAAATAATTTTAACAATACCCTTGAAAATGTACTCAAATTAGGTTTGAAGCATTTTGCCATTACTAATGAAAGATGAATGTGCAACTATGTTCATTATCTGTTTTCTGCCATAATAAAAATATAATACTTTTTCTTGTTCCTTTCAAACACCTGAAAGAACTATTTCTGGGTAATAAAAGACCACAGACCAAGTTAATGGACAATACGCTTTGTTACGTGCATTTGCCAAATATTTTTTCCAAAATATACACCATAAGAGATTTTCTGCCTTAGGGGTTCTACATACCAAACCTTTCCACAGTTATGTTAGAAATTTTAGAAAATGGAAAATATCAAAATTTTTAAAAAACATATTCAGAACTGCAACAGGCTAATAAAAAAATGTATACCTGCACAATAAATGTGTAATAATAAATAGCCTTAAAAATTAACATTCACTATGACAGGATAGCTTGTTTTATCAACAATACTTAAGAAAAAAAGGAAAATTACTCTATTATGGATAACAGTTAGATTATCTATGAAGTTAATAATTTCATAGGGACAGTGTGAAGGATGTACATTAATATAAACTTCAGATTTTATCACTTTTCTAAATTCTCCATTCAATGAAATATGAAGGTTTCAGTATCTGTATGAAACTACTTTTTCCCAAAAATATCTAAAGGTCTCAAGTGTCCCATGGAGCAGTCATGTGAGTTCCCTAGTACCTTCTAAGTCATGAACTCCTGCAAACTCAGTTATGTTGGTTCCTTCTGAAATTAATGCTGAGATGCAGCTGACATGAAAGCAATCATAGAAATCAGTTGGGGGAATCATGTAAGCTACCTGTCCACATTTCAGATAGCAAAAGGTGGGCAAGAGGCAAGATCAATCTCATCAAAGTCATATTTTCTTTTTTAATTTCATACTTTGGCTTCTTTCTAAACAGAAGCTTTTATTTACTCACTAACACCTTAAAACTAAAAAGGCATTTGGGAAATATTTTAAAATTATTTTTCAAACTATTTGTTTTGTTCTGAAAAAAAATAATTAAATTAAATGACTGATATGACAAGAAGCTAAGTCCACTACAGAGAATTCACATCACTGTACATTTATATATACCCACCTACTTGCAGAAAAATTCTTTTAAATGTAGTCATTTTTCTTAGAAGGGAACATATTATTTTATGCTAATTTCTTTATATTACTTCAAAACAGTGACAAATAAAAAAAGAAACTTAGTATTGAAAAAAAAAAGATTTTTTCTGTTTGTTTCAAATTTCCAGGGCTCCTTGATTTGCTAGGAGCTCAGAATACTAGATATATTTGTAGTTGAAGATACAAACCTTTCATACAGGAGAAAACTTTTAGTAGTAGGGACCTTTCTTTATCCTGAAAGACTTAGCTGAGAAATATATGGATAGAAAAAGCTATACTCTCTCAGGCAATACAGAATTTTATAGTGCCAAGCATAAAACTTCTGTATATGTGAAAGCAAACAGAAAAAATCTTGATTTTAGTTTACAGAAGTAGGACATATTGTATCAAACTTGGTCTAATTATTTTTTACATAGGAATATTTTACAGTTGAAACATAGCTATGAATAGAAATTTAATCAAAGAATTAAATTATTTTAAACTGCTAGATTAAAGAGGAAAGTCTAAAGCACACTGATGGAAGTAGAAATTTTGTTAAACCAGCATTAGATGTCACTCAATAAAAGCATAAGTGCTGGGGCTCTAGACAAGGAATGATTGTCTTTCCTCTTAATGAAGGATGTTTTAACACAGCAAAGTAGAAGAGGAGAAAAAAAGTGCAGAAGGCCCATGAGATCTTGGGGATTTATAATGAAAAGCTTAATAAAAGATTCATCACCTCTTTGCCTACTGTGTGCAATCACTGTTACCCAAATAGTAAAAAACTGTTTTATTCAGGCTTTTTTGGACAAACCCTTGCAATAGGGATGATGAATGAAGGAACACTGTAACTATTTTTGTTATTAAAAATTCACCCTAGGTAAATTAGAAAATCAGGAAATATTTCTGTTCTTTTACCAAATTATACACAAAAAACAGTAACAAAAGTATTTATAGAAGGCTGGCTAAGATCTTAATTCCACAGATTAAAGCAGTGAACACTTAATTCCTGAATGACAAGATGTTATTGCCTCTCATGCAGCATTAAATATCCTTCAGAGAACAGAAATTCAACTTTGGAAAATGTTGAGAACAGTCAGACTCTTCTAGGACCACACTAAAATTTTCTAGATTACATGTTAATAGTAAACTTCACAGAGAAAGCATTCAAAGACATTAATTTTCACTAGGAGAGAAAATAAAAGTATTTCACATCATAATGCCCAAGACAAACACAAGTGTACCTTAATTTTTGCATCAAATGAGATAATTAAAATGCTATCAGCAATACCTTCCTCCAAAACATATTTTTAAAACATTTCTAGTTCCAAGATGTAAATTTCTATCAGGATGAAGTATTAAAAGTTTTGTCAACTGAAGAAGAAATATGTTTATTATAAACATGAAAGTGTAATTTATATTTGAATGGACAAAAGAACCAGAATCTCAATATCTTAGTCTGATACTTTTAATCTAACCTTGATCACTGACTTAAAACATTCTACACATAGAATTGTTCAGTAAGTCCACAGAATCATTTTAAACAAGGATATAAAAAATGAAACAAGCACTAAACCAAACAAAGCAATAGATCTACAGGTTACATGGCACTAGATGTGTATGGCTTTTTTTTCAACTTCCACAATAAAGCAAACTTTGTTGATACTGTTTCCATTTAAACACATATTTGTGTTTCAAACCAATTCTTTTGTCCTGGCCTGCAAGCAACTACCTTCTAAAAATACACTTTCAGATGCAGCCTGAAAGCAATGTAATTCAGCAACTAAGGATTCTGCTGAGTGTTTTGCTTTCTTAAATGTAAATTAAAAACTGGCCACTTAAAAGAAACAAATCAATTATGGCTATTTCTTCTCCCTTTTAAAAAAGATTGAAACAGAATTAGGCCCTCAAAAAACACAATGTGTGGGGATAAAAAGAATTTATAACAAATGAAAGTATTAATTGTGCTTTTTTCCTGTGTGTTTTCATATTTATTTGAAATTGTTCATTTAGATGTGGAACTGGGTATGTGAAGAAAACATGAAAATAACCACTACACTTTACCACATGGTGTGCTAGCTGTCTCTTATTGTGCAATGCACAGCAAAATCAAAAATAAAGTAAAAGAAAGGCTTCAAATTAACTAAAATTGGGATTAAATTTAATTGGGAATGTTCTCTGCTCTCACTCTAGCTTTATTCCCAAGAAACGCAGGCTTACTACCAAACAAACACATTGAATCCACCTTGAAAATAGTTTAAAAAAAAAAAGAAAAGAGAAAACACAATTAGCCTAATTTTTTCACAAAATTTTGTCTTTTTTGAACAGACAAATAAAATGCTTTTACACCTGAGAAAACTAACTTTTTAACCTACCTTGACTGCATATCTTGGTGTGTTTTGGGCTGGCTGATTTCAGCTGGAGTTGAAGGGACTTGCTGTTGTAGCTCCACCAAAGACTGGTAGTACTGTTGCTGATGATGTTGCTGCTGTTTGTACCGAGACAAACTGAAAAACAACCCTAAAATGGCTTTCAAATTTCCATTCCTTATTTCTAAAAAAGAAAAAAGAGGAAAAAGTGAAAACACTTTGGTTTTAGACTTCACATTTGTAACAATCTTATACTAAAATGTCTCTGTACATACCTATATCTATACATGTTTATGTTTTATATTTCTTCATTTATCGCTAATATCAGGACATTTTAGGTATCACTGATAGTCTATTTTTTATTATAATTTTTTTTTATATGTCAGTATTGCAATAAACACCTGTCTCTATAATGACCTTATGATTACTCATTTACATGGTCATAAACAAGAGTATATCCAACCTTAAATAAGATACGTAATCTGAAATGAATACTCCTGTCTCAACAAAGTATAAATATTCTAATTAAGGAGAAGTTCATTCAGAAAAATCAGAATTCTTTCTGGCCTTAGGTATACATCCCTTCAACCTCATCACTCTGAATTACTCTTGGTGTTGGGGCAAATTCTGTGTACATTGGTCATAAACAGTGGATTCTAGAAAAATTGAAAGGACTATATGGTAACAGTCTTGCAGTGAGCATATATCCATCCATATAGTTGTGCAAGAAACATGAGAGAGGAAAATTAATGGAAAATTGTTTTTGAAAAATGTGACTGCAATGCTCATGATTGAACTTTGAACTTTCAAATTACATGATTTTATAGCTGTCTATTTTATACTGCTATTACTGATAATGAAGACTTCAAAACTACAGCTTTCACATGAGGCTAAAACAGGTTCCTGCATACAATTTTGAAGAAACAGAGTAGCATCCCAATGTCTTCCATTCCTTTCTTAACCTTTCCCCAGACTAAGATGAAGGTTTTAAAATGATAATGTTATTCTTTGCTGATAAAGGATCTCAGTATCAAAAAAGAAGCCTCGGGAGACTTTAATGAAATTATCTGCAGCATGCAGGTCTGTTCATAACCTCATTATTAACGTTCTTTGGCACAGACCTTCTTGTGAAAAGTTTTGATTAGATGTAGAGACTTGTAACCTAACATGCAACACCACAATCTTTCTGTCTTCCCTGCAGATCTAAATACTGAGCTGTGTGTGCTACACAGCTTTCTTATGTAAATTTTCAAGTCGAATTTATACAAAATTACTGTCATTTTAATGGCTTTTAAACCATATTAATTTTCATTCAATAGGATTATGTGAAGTGTCAGTACATACACTAACAGGGCAGCAAACACTGGAGTGCTTATGCTCACAACACGTTCTTCAAAAGCAAACACAATCCTGGACACTGGAAGGTACTTTTCAAAATGTAAATTTGTTCTAAACAGCCATACTTTCATCTACCCCGTGAAGATGCTGCATGATCTTTGATGCCCAATGAGACCATCAGAGATATGCAGAAGTTTCCCAGAACGAGTAAGCTCCTTAGGCAACAATGACTTTTGCAGTCACGTTGTTTTCAAGGAAGATCATTATCAAGGAACACAAAAAACTTATATTTAAAATTATCCTCAAAAAAACCCAACAAAAACACATAACTATCCATATTAAGCTGCTCTGATTCTAGAAGATTTTCGGTATGTGACACCAGTTTATTTATTCTTATGATTTTGCATCACTTCTCAGAAAATGAATCCTCTATTAAACCCCATTAATCACTTTTTAAAATTTTGCTCCTTTTGTATTAAACTATATTTTTTACTATTTTTAGAGTAAGATGCTATCAGCAACTTTTTCTTTTCTATTTTTAAACAAGTTAAAGGGAGATTTCTCACAAGCAAAAAACCCAGAAACCTTTTATGTGTACTAAACACATGCAGAGAAAATGAGGGGATTGTTTTTCTTTGTATCAACTGGCTAATTATTTATCAATTGAGTTCTCAAGCAGAGATTTGGCAGTTAAGATTTGAATATCATTTTTTTTCTAGACCTCTTGCTCAAGTGTCAAAATGAGGTCAGAAACTGGTCGTGAAATCATCAAAACTTGTTAAACTTTTGGTTTATCATTCCAGAACCTTTCTGGTCATTAATAAATGACCCAATAGTGACAAGACACATTTACCAAAGCCTATTACTAGAAACTCAATTTCTTCTCCCCAAAAGAAATTGTAATATTCAGGATTATACATACTAAAAACACATTTGTGGGAATCACAATTCTTCAGTACTTTGAAGAATATAATTACAAAGATATTAGGGGATTTACACCAGAATCATGACCAACTGCGTAACAGCAGAATTAATTTTAATCTTACTTCAGCACTAAACATTGAAATTTGGGTTTTAAGACTAATGAGCATTTTAAATCATAGTCATTGCATTTAGCCCTATGTAGTATTATTGCTTTTAGTAGTATATTAACTTAAGGCTACACAATTAAAACTTATATTCCATTAAAATTATTTTTCAAAGACAAACAAAGGTATGAATAAAGGCATTACAGAATACACACAGATTTTGACTTTAAAAAGTACAGAAAATGTCTTGCATAATGTCATAGTATTAAAAAACATTGAGTATTCTCATAAAATAAATTCAGTCTATTCACATATTTGATTGGTATTTTACATGCAAGTAAAAATAGGCTGCACTAGAAAATTCAGGTTCTAAACAGCTTTAAGGTGAATGACAATATCCAAACTTTCAGTATTCTCTTGCAACAAGATATCTACAGGTACGTACAAAGGTTCTCTTAAATCACTTTAGGAGCTTTCCACAGTTTGACAATCAGACTGAATAGATAGTACATATTGTGGCTGTGTTACACTTTTAAAGTCCTAGAAAAGTTCAGATGGTGAAAGACAGCAATTCTGAGTTAATTTAAAAATCAAATAGTGGTTATCATTCTAAAATTTTTCTCCATGAATCTTCTAGAATTCAACTGAAATTACTATCTCTGAAAAAAAGAAAATTTTCCTTCCAGCTTTTACTTGTGCTACAATGCAAAATAAAAATACAGGGTTGCATCTCATTAATACTTGTAACCGCCAGCTGCCATGGAGGTCACAGGGATTTCGAAGGTGCACAGCACCTTGCAGAACTGCTTAATTTGCTGCAGGACAGAGATGTACATACATTTTATTAATTCGCTTGCCTCTTACATGAACAAGGCAAATATTACATAATATTTAAGACAACTTATGTTTTAAATGGTTTTGGTTTATTATATTTATTCATTTAGTTGCAACCATGTTAGGCAATCACTTCAGGTGACTAATACAGCAGGATAACAGAAACAGCAAAACCATTCACTCTTTCACTTAATAGGTGACATCAAAGGAATGCTGTAATTTTCAGACTCATCCAGAGAGCATTACTAGTAATAATACATTTGCTGAAACAGAGTCTTCACTGGATTTACTCAACTGAGAAGATTCTTATATTCTTGGTTGTTGCTTTGAATCAAATATATGAACAAGTTAAACAGTATGCTTGGTAAACTCTGTGCCTATCTAATATTGTGAAGGTAATACGAAAAGAATAATGCTATTGAAAAAATATTGTTTTCAAACATCGTCTCAAGCTTCATAAACATTGAATTTCTTGGTTCAATTTCAAGGGAAAATTAAAAGGAAACTCTCTCACTTGCTATCATCTATCTACATCTGCATGCTGTTCAATACAGCTGAAGCTTGGTAATTAGGTACAAATGATTTGGGTTAAGAAATTTAGTTTTCAGAAAAAAATCCTATTATTTGTTCTGATGATTTATTTCTCTTACCTTCTGCAGAAAGACCTTGGACATTTACGCCTCTGGCTGCCAGAAAGCTAAGGCAGACATCAACATTCTCAATCTGTAATATGAATAGAAATAACAAGCAGCATAAGACTATTTGACAAAATGTAGAAATGCAGAGAGAGGGAGAAAAAAAAAAAAAAAAAAGAAACTGCCCAGGAATGAATACTTTACATTCATTGCATACTACAGCTCTTTACCAAAGTTTAGCAAGAATGATTACTGCTAATTGGGGAATTGATATAAAGCTTTCATTGTCCACTTTAGTGCTTAAAAACAATTCACAAATGCCCGATCCAGAATGGCATGCTGGCAACTCAGCAACCCACCTAGTTAACATAAAACTGGATTTTATATGCCGCAAACAAGTAGCAATGAAAGCATCCACAGAGAATTAGACACCGAGTAAATGTCTGGAGATGTGAGCGTCTGAGTTTACTAAAAAAATGTAAGCAAAACCCTCCAAATGTGTTAGCAAAGGTACTTTCTTGGAATGATGTAGGATTCTGTGAAAATGATATCACTCTCATTAGTGGCTGTTTCTCTTATTTCTTTCTTTTAAAATTTACACTAAATAATTTTAATTTATGCAATGTTTATGCTCCTGAGAAGAGTTCTTGCTTAGTAAAGAACATGGTGCTGGATTCTCTTGGTGATTTAGAAGGAATCTACAGTTACCACAGAGAGTTTTAGGTACAAAAATGTAGCCTAAATGTAGATCAATAAAAGGATAAAGCTCCTGCCTCTAAAATGACTTATCACAGAATTGACTGCTTTCATGTGTCTATTTCTAACAGATGAGGGACATGGGATCTTCCAATAGATTCTCTTGAGTAACCATCCTCAGCCAATATTCCCAGTCCTTCCAGGACCTGTGAAGGAATAATCAGCGACAAATGTAAAAACTTCTACCTTTGTCTATAAATATGCTGCTATGAAAACAGAAAAATTATGTATATGTTCTATGTCAAGTGGTTTCAACAGATTTGATTTCAAAACACATTTTTTAGGTTGAATAATTTTTTTCAAGGCAATTAAGACCATAAAAATAAAACATTTTAATAATATACCTATTTCATTGGCGAACAATATACCTATTTTCATTGGCGAACATTAAAAATAAAGAATATTCAACACTAAAGACATAAGCCTGCAGTAGCTCAAGTCCAAGCAGTTAACTTTATTTGAATGTTTACACATTTTGCAATATCTCATATCAACAGTTTTCAAACATTACAACATAAGGGGTAGATTCATTCCTTGAATGAAAGCTACTTGATCCTTGTCAGTATCTTTTCTAGCCTAGGATAGTCTTTTACTACTGTCATCTTTCTGTGATTGGAGTTCTGCCATTATTCTCTGGAAATGGTAGTAGCTGAAAGGATATAAATATTCATTTTACTACTGACCCTAGAAATATATATAATGAGATCACAGACTGTCTTTATCCATGGGCATAAATGTATTCATTTTTAAATACCTGCAAAATATTTAGATATGCTTTTCAAGGACAGTAAATGCCAAAACATTAATAAACACATTTTAAAGAAGTCTTTTCAAATCTTGATTTCAAGGGCATGCTAATCCCATTTATAGGGAATGATAAATAATCTCTTTCCTGAATCAATCACAGAAAAAAGCCAAAACTCAAATTCTGCAGCTAAACTAATGAACATTACTAAAAAATTGGTGTTTACCATAAAGTTTTCATAAATCAGTTTGGCGGGTGTCACCAATTTTCACAGCTTTGAATGTGGAATAACCATTCTAAAATCAATTGGATTACTCCAGCTCTGGCCCAGCACAGTAACTGCAGACACCCAGTCATTAACTCTGTCATTTTCTTAAAAGTTTATGTAGCTTTACACCATGAAAAAACCCAAATTAACTGTGTCACTTTGTTAAGACATAGAGATGTGACACAGCTAAATTAGTTGCAAGTTGGATGCAGCTAGAATAGGAAGATCTGATTCTTCCTCACCTCTTCTTCCTCCCAGGTGTGGGGCCCTGCTGCTTCTGGGCTTCAGCGCTTCTCTGAGCACAGCAGAAGCTGGCTCCGTGCAGAAAACTCGCCCAGCAAAAAGGCAAATGCATTTCAGTCATTCCAGTTTCCCGTGCAGTCAGATAAGCACGGGAGTCAGCAGAAGGGAGGGCGTGTCCCAGCCTGAGTAAAGCATGGTTTGGGAGAGGAAAAGGGAGGTGGGAAGGAGGGACAGGCAGATGATGCCACTCCTGGTGGCAGTGGCAAGGCCGTGGGCTGGCTCAGCCCTGACCTCCAACTAAACCCGTGCATCAGTCGAGAAAATTGTGCACATGAAGAGAATACTTCTACTCGACCTTTAAACAATGTCAACTACATAAGAAAAATTTTTGAATGGAAATTTTTCTGCCCTGAAGAATTTAAAAGAAATTAATATTTGTTTGGATATTAGCTATGTAACTCATTGTGTCTTTGAACTTTCAAATCAATGATAATGCAGTATCAATTACTTCAAAGATGGGAAATTCTGCTCTATTACTCAGTACTGGAAGTCAAAGGGAGGAAAATAAAAGAGAAAAAGAAAAATCAGACCAATGTCAGTAGCATTCATCTCCAAATAACTGAAACAATATTTCCTAATACATATTCTAGTTTAATCAAGTAATCTTTTGTAATGGATATGTTCCCTCTGCAGTAGTTCAGATATAAATAAACTTAGTTTATTGGAGAATATTAAAGCCCTAATGTGACAACACCTCAATAACTATCTGCAGTATCAAATATCTAGTAAATAGCAAGCCCAATACATAAACCTTCATGTATGTTTAGGATGAAAAATATCCTATAGAAATAGCACCTTGTTACTTTTATGTGTCTACTTCTACAGCATGTGTCTTTGAAGTCATGTCTCTTAAACTCTCAGACAAAACTAATCATTACCACTAACACCAATGACTCAATGTGCTACAGAACTACAAAGCAAATTCTGTTTTGCTTTGCAGTGCACCAAGAGAACTCTAACAGAAGCCCTGAGTCCAAAGTCACACTTTTGGTAGGGGTGTATGAAGCAATAGCAGTGGCCAACTTTCAGACAATAGACTGGGGCTGCACTGTTAGTGTCATAATAAAGTCTTGTTTTAACTTGTGAATTGAGTAAGTTTGGTGTGGCAACTCACAGCTGCATAATACACTGAAAATGTCAGAAAACAACTCTTGCAGTCTTATTCTGATAATAACCGTGGTTACTATACAACTCTCAGAAACTATTAGGGGGTTCAATGAGACGTGCATTAATACATTCTTGGGTTATTTTCACTTCCTTTCCTTTCCAGTCTAGAAAATGTTAGCCTTAAAGTTGTCCCATTCTGAAGCATTGAGTATGCTTCTAAATATTGCTTTAATTACCTCCTTCTTGCCATGGCAAACCACAGTTATTCTTTGAACTCAAACCCAAGCAGTCCCAAACACTTTTCCTTCAAACTTACTCACAGATGAGAGTAATTTTGCAATTACAAAAGTTCTAAGAGATTTCAAGCAGCTTCCACTTCTCAGTATTGTTTCAATCAAGAGTGGTATGAATTCCTGAAGCCCATGTTTATATAAGTAGATAGTGATGAGTTTATTAGATATTTGGGTAAACTCCTGCTACAGCTGACACTGTATGTGTAGAATTCTACCTACTTATATATCAATGGCTGAAGATTTTGTGGTGTAACACAACATAGACACCAGACAAATTTTGTATCTTACATACGACCACAATTCTATAGTGAATTTTGCTTGCAAAAAGAACTAAATTATAGCAGAGATTATGTTTATCATTACAGCAAATAGTATCATCAGAATTACAAAGTGTTGTAGCAGAAGATATTGCTCATTACAGCACAGAATTCAGGATATACAGATTGACTCCACTGACTACATATCAAGACAGAGTGTCTCAAATTTGCAAATTTGCTTGTACAGGTACATGTTGCCTAGATCAGACTGCTGTTGATACAGTTCTCCACCACTGTCCATCCCCAGTTTTTATTTTGTTCGAAGGCACTTATTTTATATTAACGATTCAAAAGAGAAATAAATGAATGAAGCACATGGAATAGCAGACCTGCAATATTAAAAACCTTAACAACTATAAATAAGATAAAGAATTAAAGATAAACCTTCATTGCCATATAGATATCTGCATCTTAGCTATCAGTTAATCGTGTTGAAAGTTAATCAACACTATATGAGATTGCTTTTCAAAGGTAGCATAAACCTAATTCTGAAACCTAATCACTTCCTTATCAAAACTCAAGAGTAGTGTGTCAAATTCTGAAATGTAGCTCCATCATTGTAGGTAAAGATAAACTTGGCTAAGGTGATGATAATTTAGGAATTAATTTGTGGGCATCATCAGGTAGATAATACCATTCCATGTTTTTAAAATTAAGCCTAATGAGTTATGTTTACAATATATCAAGCTTTTTTCATAAATCCAATCCTTTTAATAGTATTCATACACACAGAATTATGAAAAAAGCACCTTAAATACTTAACACCATAAATATTAGTGAACCCAAGATATTTTTACACTGGCATTTAAGGGGATACAGTCCATATGATGATATATATAAAAATGTATGTATATATGTATAAATAAGCAGAAATGTCACAACTCTGATAATATTAATATATTAGGTGGCATGCAAAGAAGATACAATAACTGTATTGTGTCAGAATAACTGTGTTTCAAACACACTTTACCTGCAAGATTTCTTCCTAAACATCTCCAGAGTATTAACCTGAGCTGAGAGACATGCATTTGACTCTTTGTTTTGCATGAATATTCAACACTAACAAAATTTGTGGAGGTCAATGGATTTAAATGAATGCAGAATTACAAAATACATTGTTGTTACAAAGCTCATTCTATTTCAAGTTCTGTAGCACTAGTACAATCAAAATCAAATAAAAATAAAATTCAGGCCTTACACGTGATCACCTGGACTCTAAATATTCTCAATTCACATGCTGCATAAAATTAATATAATTTAAAATGTAAAATTTTCACAGGAATCAGTCATGGAAGGAGACACACTAGCTTTTGAGTTCTGGCTGCTTACTTAGTTCTAGGTGAAGTGCCAGTGATCTGGTCTCAACTGCAGGCTCTAAAAAAATCAGAGGTTCAGACAAGCAACAACGATGTCTTCATGAGTGAACAGTAGCATTTTTGGTGCACATATTGGATTTGGTAAGAGAATGAAACTGCCCATGTAGATTTAGCTATACAGAATGCTCCAGGAGAAACTGGAAAGTATTTCAAAGTGGAAATGGCCTAAACTCTGAATTTCCCTAGTCTAATAGCAGTAGGAGAATTGGTCACGTACGCTGTCGCAGGTACATGGTTAATCCGCATACACACACTACCTGAATAGACTGTTCTTTGACCAAACATATGATCTTTCACAACTTGCTATGCCCAAAGCTGTTCTCAGAGATTTAAAAGGACAAGTTTATTTCACTTTCTGTTCTTAAATGACTCATCCAGTGCACACATTGTGACTTGTTGACAACTCACTTGTTGCTTGGGAAACACCCAGATTTTTGGTTTGCCTTATAATTTTTTTCCTTATGGGTTTTCTTCCCAGCCAGTTTCACTAGTTTGTATTCATGTTCTGCCAGTCCTTAAAGCTAAGAGCCATTTCTGATACCTGACTTACTCCAAGGGGGTTCAACTGAAGAGTCAAAAGCACCATCCAGATTTAAACTGGTATATCAAAATGGATTATCCAGTCCAATGTCTTTACACCCCTGCCTATACATTTTTCAAATGCCACACATTCAACACAGTTTGGGAGTCTAGGTGATTCTTAAATGATCACTTAAACAATATTCAGTAGTGAGAATGCCTTGGTCTTCACTATAAAACAGAGATTCAACACACCTGCACTTCTGCTCAGCTCTTTATAAAAATTTGCAGCTGATAATACAACTAAAATATAAAAAATCCCTAATACCTTCATAATTGTACATGTCCTGTGTGATAAAGTGTATCTAATACATAAAAAGTAAACAATTATGATTTATTTGTTGTAACATATGGTAAGATTTAATTATTTGTAAAAGTACCAATCAGTAACCCCAATCTTTGTAAGAAACACCTTCTATGCCACGTATTCCATTCCATTTGACACTGTTGTTGATTTACCTTTTTTCTGTGAAAAGTTGTCATGTAATTTTACTTGCAATACTGTCATAGAATTTTCACTATACTGTATTGTTGTATGTTATCCACAATAGCTGATTTCTACATAATCTAAAAGGGAGGTTCCTTTTTTAAATTTAAGAGTAGGGTTTCAAAGCGAAAAATGTGAAATAGACTCATATGAGATCATTTTGCAAGCATTATAATTGAACTATAACAAGCAGGCTGGTTATTTTTTTATATATATATANTATATATATATATATATATATAATTCTATATCTATACTGTGCAGGTTAAACTAGTTCCACACAACTGAAAGCAAGCCATCTGCTTTCTTGTCTCTTCCATATTTAAAGTTGTGTATGCTTGTTAAAGTATAAATATGTCCCTGTTAAACTAATTACAGATTTTTATTATTGAGCAAGACTGTCTGAAAGTTGTGTATTTCCATCAAGATTCCTTGTGAAGAAACTCTACATAGTATGATTATATAATTAAAAAAAAATTTTAAAATACTACTTAATAAGAACATTTTGAAGAACAGAGAATACACACAGATTCTTCCAAATCTGAAAGTAATGCAATGGGAAGAAATGTTGCCCAGAGTAATGCAAAACTTATAATGAATCTTCTGAGGAAGCTCTTTACTTTCAAATTTGTAAAAATATGCAAATTTCTGTGGAAGATGTTATTATGGAAGACTGCACGTTGCACAGTTCTCTTGGCCACAGAATACTGAGACTGAATAAATTTGCCATAAATTCTAAACTCCCCCTGTAGAAATGGGGGAATTTGAAGAAAGGGAAAATTGGGAGATAAACAAGCTCTCAAAAATCAAGTTATTTCTTTTCTGGAAATTTATTTCCCACAAGCTCCTACCATGGAAGTTTATTGGAATAACTTTTTGTAACTACACTGGAAGCCAATGTCACGTTTCCATGGGTGGTGTAAATTACAAAATCCACCCAGATAAACAGGTGTTAACAGTCCTGCTGGGAGATATTTTGTGCATTCTGCTGACTTGCTGTTGCACGTGGCCCAGATCAAGGACCAGTCCATATTTTTATCAAAATTATGATGCATTTTCAGGGGGTTAAGCAGAATACACTGACACGCAGACACATTTGGCTTAACTGTTTACTAGCAAACTCCTCATTATTTGCAACAGAATAACTTAAGGAGCATTTAATAAAAATATCTATCAGTGAAGCATGTAACTTCATTCCAAAAAACTGTTCCAAACTAAGCATTGACTTTGCAATAAGAGATCGTATATGCAAATTAAAAACTGATTTACTGGAGGCATTTGGGGAGAATTTTACCTTAGAGAATAATAACTACTGGTATGTAGAAGGCCTCCCAGGCAAAAATTTTTAGGAAATGATGCTGGAGTTATTTAATTATTAGTTATTTTTTGAGGAAAGGATGACAGTGTTATTTAAAACTGAAATACCTTCCACTTCCTTTTCCAACAGATACTAAGGAACGTGCACATCCAATTCTTCCAATGCACAGTCCAAACACGAAATATGACCAGTAAACCCAGAAATGTGAAAACAAATTAACTTCTCAAGTACTTGGAGAATTCAACAGACATATGTACTGGCCTGCTGATAAAAGAATGTATGAGGTTGCTGCTGAGGTCAAAGTATGAACTGGGGTGTGTATTGTTTTTAAGAAAATGATACAGTGGGAATTGGATCCCTTCTGGCATGAATTACCGTCAGCCCTGTTAGAAACGCTAAAGTGACAACTGATGCTGCAGATTTTTCACCTAGCCCCTGACTTGGCGCTTGGAAAGCTTAGGGTGCATCTGAGATAATTTCTGTAATGACAAATACAATTTATTTGGTTGTGGGCTTTTTACATTTTTTTTCTCTTTGCATACATCAGCAAGTTAATGAATAATTTAGTTATTCTAAGTAAAAAGCATAAATCCTAATCATAATTTTTAGATGGCCAAACAGATCATTGTAAACATCTGCTGGTCATTTACCTATAAAACCAAAAAAAGCACTACCCACTAACACCAAAAAGACCCCACAACGTAAGAGTAGAATGCAAAATTTTACTCTGACCATTTATATAAAGGTGTGAACTTGCTTCTCTTCTTCCTTTCTTACTCAGTCTTCTTTCTCTGTCTTGTCTGCATTTGCTCTCCCCATTTTCATACAATAGTCTCTGCAGCAGACATTGTAAAGCACAAAATACAATAATGGCAACTTCTAAAATGCTTTTGTGCTGTTATAATAGAAAGAGTGAGGAGAAAGTGTTGGATTTTTTATTGGAATATAGTGCTTGATTTGAATTCAGAAAAGCATTGGATGTATTTCGATATCTTGCACAAATGTCTTGGAAAGCTAAAATATGACTGCACAGCAGTATGAATCAAAAGAAAAGACCAGGCAAAAGTTCTTTTCCAGTGTCTGAAAGTAACTTGCTACTTCAGGGCTCTCATCTCTGCAGGACTGAGGCCACCATCACCATGAAAGAGCCCTTTACATGCACTAGGAACACAAAATTGAAAATAAATACAACCCTGGGAGGACCTTTTTAAAGGCAATGATAAAAAGAACTCTGTTTAAACACAGTGTTTCTTAAAGAAATTCTCCACTTCAGTGAGCCTGTTTACAATCTTGTTTTCAGCTGTGCAACACTTCTGAGTCAGCAAGGTACCAATGTCTAAATATTTATGGAACTTGGCAACTTGTGAAAATTGGAGGGCAATATGAAAATGCACGCTTCTTTAAAATAGAGGAGTTTCTCTCCCTTAGGTCTAAAGAGGGTCTACAACAGAGTGTTCATTTACTAGATTTAATTAGAACTTTGAAAGCATTCCAGTTCTCTCCTTCACAACTATTTAGTATATAACAACTTCATTTAGCTCACCCAAAAGAGCAGCTTTTAGAAATAAGGGCAATTAAAATCAGTGACGGAATTAATCCTTTAAAAAATAAGTAAACAGGTAAACAATGGAGCGTTTCACTTCATCTCTTGAACTCTGCCATTGGAATCCATCCAGATGCACTTTGTGCTTTCTGAACTCTCCCTCTTGACTACACCAGAAGTCATAATGCTACAGCTTGTGCAGAAGGGACACTAACAGTTTGCTCCTATCCTTCTGGCCTTTTGATTTTATAAACATTCTGATTTTTTAAAATTAGATATATTTTGCATATTATCCTGGAAATATTTAAGGAATTTATAGAACATATAATATTTATAGAACATTGAGCTCATCAAAAGAAAAGTGATAAAAAAATACTTATTATCAACAACCTGTTAAAGTACAGCCCAGAGATTTCTCTAGGACTAAAGTTACATGGTTGATCCTCCGGCTGGAACTTAAAGTCCTTGGGAAGATATATGCGTCAGAGAACATAAGTTACTGGTTTTCCTTTGTATTTAGTTGCCATATTAGTGACTCAAATTGATATAAACGCTACAGAAAAAGACAAATAAATCCTGATGATGAATCGATGTTACAGGTTAATAAAACTATTCAGATTAAACCAGACATCTTTAGAAGCTGTAGAGATAATAACAAGAGACTCATATTCAGTCTTTCACTTTTGCTAGTGTACCTGAGCATTGTATTTTAAATCATGTTTAGCATAATATACATTGGAATATTAGGCTATGCTGTATATATTTTCATACCATGCTTCTAAATAGCTTTCATGCTTTCCTGTCTCTGATACCTTCTTGTACCTATGGGAAGAATTTTCCACATTTTCACAAGAACTGTGTCTAGATTCTCAGTCAAGGGAAAAAAGCACCTGGAACCACAGAAGGCAGTGGGATATCTGCTCCTAAACTCAAGAGGGTCATTTTTTTTCTTGACTTCTCAGCCAAATGCTACAAGAGACTCATCAGAAGTGCTCAAGCCTATAAAATGAAGCCTTTACAAGCACTTACTGCTTGTTGTCACTTCACTTCCAGTTGTAGCCAACAAAGTGTCACTTCCATTTGAAGCCAATGAAGTGTAAAGTGTAGGAGGAAACCATTTTTTAAATAGTTATCCAAGTGTTTTCAAGTTCCAAAATATGTCCAGTATTAGTTGAAAAAAATAAGTATTTAGGGGGCACATATCTTCAAATACATTAATTTATACGATGCAGCAATATAAATCTTTCAAAACTGTTTATGCCAAGAAATCCAAATAGAAGCCTTTTATATACAAGAACTGTGAAAACACTCTTGCACATATGTTTACTGTGGAGTGTTAGTGCTGATCTGTCCATGAACTAAGTAAGTGCGTTTACCAAAAGAAGACCAACCAACACCTAATTTAAAGTTCTTATTGGGAGGAATTACTGAGAAAATCTGTGTGACAGGCAAAACAGCTCACAAGGCTGGGATGCTGATTAGCTAGTTATGTGTACAGTTAGAAGACAGAAGACTATAACTATCTAACTTCAAGAACCATTATTTATTTAAAATGCAAATAGGTTTCAACTCTCAAGTGTGGAAACCAAGGGACAAAGAATATTCTTGTGGTATTTTTTCCCTAGAGGAAAATGCCATTGGTACACTCCTATTGTAATTCCAAAGAAACTCTGAAGTATCAAGAGGTATGAATTATTCAAACAAGGTTCTAGCTAGCTAACAATACAAGTCTGAACAAAGAATAATCTAATTGTTATAGAATTAAAGACTGCCAAAAACGACAAGCTAAAATACAAATAGACTGTTCAGAGTCACCACTCAGAGCTTTGCTGGTTTGGTGTTGGTCCAGATGCCACCTGAAATAGTTGCTAAGAACTGCATAGGTAAACAAATGCTTTAAGTTGATATAAACTATCAAAAAGGAAAAAAAAATTGTGATTGGTTTATGAGATTGAATATAACATAGTCCCAAGAAAAAAAGAAAGTATCTTGGACTGACTCTGAAACCAAAGCCTGTCCAGACACAGGGCCAACTTAAAAAAAGTTCTACTTAAAATAAATATAGCTCTGATTTATATGGTCATCTGTTGATCATATGGTCAGCAGACTCCTCAGACTAGAAGTGTTTTAAATAATGCCTGCACAGCAGAAAGCTGCCAAATAGATTACTGTATTTATATTTATGCTATTTATTTCTGTTGAAAAAAAATGGTTGTACTGTATTCTAACTATTTGTGTATTAAGTTTCAGGCCATAGTGGATTTAAACAGACAAGTTACATTAAAAAAAAAAAGAAGACTGTGTTAATATTTTAATTAACCTGATCAAAAGCCTTTACATGAAAAGGGATTAGTTAATGCAGTTGAAATAAGCAGTCTTTGTGATAACTTGCTTGTTCTACAATTAGCTTAAGCCAATTTACCCTTATGTACCTTAATAGCATTGCTTATAACAGGGTCAGCTGTAATGGAGTTTATATTTAGAGTTAACATCGGTACTTAAGTCTAGTTCAATGTGGTCAAAATCTTTACTAAAACAGAATTTCAGCTGCCTCATGCTATCTCGTACCATTTCGGAGCGGTCAAATCCACGGGCTCTTGACAGAAGGAGAAAGCTGGCAGAGCAGTAATTTCAATCAGTGAAAAAAACCATGACTAATCTCCACCTGGTCCCATGGCTCTGCACATGACTGTGGGGGACACAAGATTTTTTCTGACAGAGTGTTTTGTTTTGACATTTCATGGAGTACATGGTGATCACAACAGTAGTACATAAATGTATACTGTAAGAGTAGGCTAAGAAGTACATTCTAACTCCCTAAAACAGTAACTTTAGGTATTGGAGTAAGAGAAGAAGAATGAAAAAAAAAAAAAGCCAGAGTCACTTGTTCTTGTTAAGTTACCTCTCACACCATCATTCTCAGAGAGGGAACATTGACCTAATGGATCATTGCTCTGTGTTATTCACGTGCGCCAGCAATAGCACGTTGGGGACAGACTCTAAGTGGAAGGGATTTGCAGCAGGGTTCAAAGAGGAGTTTGTTCTTTGAGTATAATTACTGGCAAATAAAGAGTAAGGTTAGATGGGTTACTGTGCATAAAAATCAAGGAACTACAAAATGGTGAGTATGTAAAAGACATTGTAAAAGCAAGCAGATTTGTCATTCTTTCCATGAAACAGGCTAACACTAAGTTGCAGCAGATGTAGGCAGCTTCTGTTCCAGCAAAGATCAAGGGCAGAATGAGAAAATACATCTGGACAGATCACAGCAGTTTCAGTATGCACCTACTTTCATTCTTTGTCTTCCTTTTCTAACTTTATAATTGTATTATATTCTGGAAGTAATACAATACTGCTGAAAAAACTCAAACTTGAGGCACAAAATTTTTGATATTTTACTTTATAACAGGAGAGCAGGGGAAGGTTGTCAAGTTTTTTTAATGAATGTCGTAATTTTAAATATAGTAGGACAGGATAGTTTTTGTTGCCACATTAGTTTGTAATTAACACACTAGATTGTTGGGACATTCTTTGCTACTCTATTATCCTCATGTCTTGCAGTCTCTTTGCTGTAAGGACAAACTTTGAAATACCAGGTATATCCAGTGGTTAAAAGAAAATTCAGTGACAAGTACTGTCACTTAGGCATAATGTACCATACAATACCTCCTTGGCCATTTGTTGAATAGTGTTTATTTTAATTTTAAGCACATGTAAGTGCTCAAAATTACAAGAACTGTATGTTCCTTCTTCCCTTCTGCAGCTGAATTCACAATGCAAACTCTGTTCCACCCTAACCTTGCTGGTTACCATCCCTTTCTTTTTCCTTTAATTACAATGGAAACTACAACTTTTTGCTTTCTGGCACCCTCTGCTGCTTTAGACATTACACCACAGACAGCACTTTATGGACAGTTGCATAGTTCCTGTATCTCCTGTATCTCCATAGTTCCTGTTCTCCTGTATCTCCAAAACATATTCCCAATAGTTTTATTTCCCAGCCCAACCAAATAAAGGCTGATGATACAAATAAAGGCTGATGGTGTGTGCCCTCATTTATTGTTTGCAGAGGTTGATGCTTAATTCTCAAAATCTAATAGCTCTTTTCTTAACTTAATCTGGACTCACCCTAAAGGACAGAGGTAGTAGCTCTGACAGATCTGTAGAAGAGTGGCTATCTCATGCTCTCACAGATGTCCAGATAACACAACAATTCCTAGAATTTGGAAGATCCCACAAACTTTCATTCATAAATGAGAGGCAGAGTGGCTTAAATGCCTTTTGAAGTGAATAAAATCACTGAGAATTCAATCAAAACTACCTAAGGTACTTTACACAGATGCATGACCATGTAATTGAGCCACACACCAAAACACAGGCTCACATTTTTTCTCAAGAGACTTGCATGTTACAGAAGTTGCAGAATGCTCCATTGTCAGGAGAGGCAGTGGCAGATTATTTTAGGAAGAAGGATGAGTGAGAGGCCTGGGGACTCCACTTCAGTGTTAAGAAATGTTGTTTTGTGAAAAGTCTACCTCTCTGAGGAGACTCAAAGCTTCACAGACATAGACACAGAACAATAATCTTTTCTAAATAACATACAGCACCCAAAGTTACAAAAACCTAAGCAGAAGTGGGAGTGGTTAGAAAATCTTTGAGTAGAAGTCCTTCACTGCAACTATAGGAGAACTGGCATTTTGCCACAGTTCCAAAATAATCAGGCATTTGAAAAAAGCTAGAAAGCGGACAAAATCTCAAAATTACCAGAAAGCCTTGTTTGGTTATACTGTAAAATAAAACCACTTCAGATACATTGTTTATTTTCTTGTTCAGCTTAAATAAGCTTTTTTGCTGTTCAGCTAAATATCATGCACTTTCTTCTCTATTTTTAAATACAGTAAACATTCTAGACATTCCTAGTATTTATAACATACTTTCCCTATAGAAGGTGATAAAAATACACCACCACGAAGCACACGTATTTACTGTAATCTGCTGCCGTTATCTGAGAAAAATCTGTTAATGTCTATAACCACAGGTGCTTTCCAAAACGCATGTCATAGTTAATTTGTGTGTATGTAATTTAACTGCTTGTTTATGTTAAGACTTTTCAGTGCATTGCTATAAATGGACGTTTCAAGGCCATTTATTCATCACCTCTTTGTCTAAGGATATGTGTTGCAAATATATATTTGTTCAATTCCAAAACTTCAGGGAATGTTCATATGACATTTTTGAGGGGGAAATAAAACTCCACAAAAAGCCCAACTAAAAATTGAAGCACACAGAAAGCTAATTACATGGGGGAAATGGGGAGACTGTCGCCTGCATCTCTTTGAACAATAAGTTCTTCAAAGACTGTGTCACCCATTACTCTTCAAGCATGCTGCAGCATTTAACCTCTGCAGCCTCAGTGGCGTGAATGGCATATTCCAGATAGATATTGAAGGAAGGTGGGTTTCAAGGAATTGCAGGAGGGAAGAAGGAGAAGGAAGGCAGTGTGTGAAGGAAAACAGTGGATTTTAAAGAACAAAACGATCTTTTAGTGTTTGGCAATCTTGGTCTATAGAAGCAAAATCTGCATAATTCCAGTCTCAACAAAGCAAACCCAACCATAACCTAATGACTGAGTAGATTTCATGGAGACTCTATAAGTACTCATCACAGTATATGTACTTTTCATGACATGATTATTTCATTAACATCTAGATGAGTTATTCTCATTTGATTCTACACAGTAATAACATAAGGGATTTGTAAGCATAAACAAAAAGACTAACAACAGCTTACAATTTATACTTATGAATAATGTACTTCTAGCCTAGCAAAATAACACTCAGGATGTGTTCCTGTGGCATTTTCTTTTATGACTTCAGACAGTCAAATGTGAGTGACTCAGGGGAATATGTGTCTCAGTGCCTGATGCCACTGAGTAACTCTGAGCTGTTCTGTGAAGAGAGATTGTTATAAATCTTGTGGTCCTTTTAATGTTCCAAATGTAATGTTCTCAATGTAAAGAGAACTGCTTATTTTGGTGCATAATAAAGAATAAAGAGGTCTCACAAAAACTCAAACTAGAATCAAACCATATAATAAAAGGTGATGATTTTGTTGCTTTCTCCTCCCCTTCCTTTCCTAAGGCAGGTGAATGAAGTGTCCTATTCTTTATTCTTTACTAATCTAACACTAGCAGCAGTTCTCTCATCCTTTCCTCAGCTTCTTTTTTCTCTCACAGTAAAAACATGCTTATTCTACCTCAAAAAGGCAACTGTTATTCTGTTTGTCTGTCCAGCTGTCATCCCATCTACATTTTCTCTTAAATTTCTCAAGTTCTCGGAAATTTTAGGGTTTGTTCACAAAAGCAGTTGGAATTCCTCCTCTGTCGGTTCTATGCTAAACCAGTTTGCCTCTCATCTTACCCAAATTGGCTATGTTAATAACATTAATAATATTTTTTCAGCAAAACTTGAAACAACAATTCCAACATCTACATCCTTGAGTTTCAACCATCATTAACATCAGTGTCTTTGACCTTGCCCTTACAGAAATTGTACTCTTTCCTTTCTTTATTCCCTTCATTCATATAGTCACAATTATTCCCATAATGTATTCTTAGCTAGACCTCATTATTCCCTTTACTTTTTTTTCTTGGGGTTACATATATCTCTATGTTTGATTCTTTCATTTTCATTTTTACTCTAGTCATTATGTCAAATTAGTTTCATCTGCAACAAAAAAAATCAGCTTCAATTTCTACACTGACGAAGAAAATGTCACTTCCTGTAACCATTCTCCAATTTACATTACCTATTTGTATATTTTCACCTCAGAGGTATCTACATGTTTTGCTTTTTTGCTGGAGAATTTTTAAATTTCTATTGCACAGAGGTTTACATTAAAAAAGCCATGGGCCCCCTGCAAGGCATACACAAGTTTATAAAATGGGTTTGTTGATGTCTAAAACAAAGAGGGAAACTCTAATCCTGAAGTTCAGCTTCTAAAATTTTGTCCTGCATTCATAATTTATGATTCAAGAGTTTGAAATATGGGAAACTTCCTGAGATGTTGCCTTCAACACTCCCTGAATGCCAAATGAATTGCAAATGATCTGAAGCCATATTTGTACATTGCAAACTCTACAGTGGATTGTAAGTGTCTGGATGTGTCAAATATGTTCAAGAAAGTCTTCCCTGTTACAGTTGAGAACAGTCAGCTGGGGAAGGATGTGGGAATGGGATTGATTCTCAAAAGGAAGGTCACACTCTGAACCTACCCAGGAAATGAGAGGACTTGTCCAAGAAAGCATCTTCAGAAGGCTAGCTATGACATGCTCCTGGCTATGACAGCCTTGGGCCCTTGGGCTCTGGGAATCCCAGAAAGGTAAAAAGTTGAATGTAAATCACCTACCTAGTGAGGAAACTCAGAAAGCATAGCTAGTTAAGTAAAAAATTATATGGGCCTACTTGGAAGTACCATCAGAAAATGGGAAATCTGAATATGTATCATGTTGAGGAGTGACATTTCCTTCGCATCTGCTTAGATCCTTTCATAATGGAGCTGTATCAGCCTTGTCTGCTTCCATCTAGAGCCACCAGTGTCGCAAGGTAGGAGAGAACAGATTGTGAAAAGAAATATCTGTTACCAGTGTGGCTCTAATGGGCATTTTACCCACAGCCCCCCCGAAAAAGAATTGCATGAGACTTTATTCTGCCAAACCGCAAGAGCTGGATTCAGAAATGCATAATTAACACGTAGATATATCCTTGTGAAGCAGGACACTAAGGAACATAAAGCTGTGCATTACTATGACCTATTTTTCCCAGGGAATGGGGAGCATGATACTTCTGCCACCACTTTAAAAGTCCAAGGAAGAAATGCAATTGACAGAAGCTTGGTAACATCTGGGGACAGGCTCAGCTACACTGAGGGTAAAAGGTCCTCATAAAATTCCCACCTGGTTTGAGGCTGCACAAAAGTGTGGACAAAATGGGCAGTTCTCAAGAGCAACTTGGAGCCCTTTGATCTATTTTGTTGTACAAACTGTGCCTGTTCAATGGGAACAGAAATCCATACGTGGACACTTAACTACAGGAAATCAGGGCCTGCTCCAAAAGGTAACAGATCTCTGAGATGAGAGGGTCTTTTACCTCACCCAAGGAAGCCCATAAGAGAAAGATCTCATTGTAGCACAAACATGACTGTTCATCTCCAGAGTGACCAGGTCCTTTATAATTTATCTGGCAAAGAGATACACTTGCAGAGAAGAGGGGAATTTTAAGTTGATACTGGAAATGCTCATCCTAAGTGTGCATAAGAAACTAAAAGATATGACATTCAATTTCTATTGCCAAGAAGCTGGCAGAATGGAGCAGTCATGTTTACCAGCCCTCTCATGACTATACACGTTGTGTGCAAAAGGTAAAGATCCCTCTGTGCTGTTCTGATGTTGTACACTGAGAACCTCTCTGGCAAATAAAAAGAAGTCTGTATATTCCTGATGTGGGCATGCCAAAGAGCCAATAATTTGGACTACCTTAATCTACAATACAGGTACAGTGTCACCTGAAGGACAACCTTGTCTCTTTCTCTGTTTCAGATATAAATACCCTCATTGAAATTAAAATTATATTTCTAACTAATTGCCAATGCAAGCAAAATCCTTAATCTTCCCCTGATCCTTTCCACACAGTCCTTTATCTAACACCTTCTCATAGTCTTCAAGTCAGCTCTCCCACAAATGCCACACACAAGCTATGTCTTGCAGATTCTTTCTATGTAACACAGTTAAAATATGACCTCTCCTATCTAAAAACACAAGAAACCTCTCTCACAAGCTCAAAATTTAATTACTACCATTTTCTTTTCTGGTTTTACTTAGGTCACTTTCCTAGATATCATGCTGTGAACCTGACATCCTTTTCTAAAAGTACTTTTATTTTTTTCCCTCTGTAGACAACTCCATTATCAAATCCCAGATACCCCTCATGTAGCACAGACAGGGAAATGAGTTTTTGACTCTGTCCTGCCCATATTGTGAGAAGCTAATTCTTTTGACCGCATTTTTAAACAGAGATTTTTACTGCCTAAAACTGTTTTCTCAGGCCCTATCTGCTCTCTCATACAAACAGCATCCTTCCCAAAACACACCTGACTAGATTTCAGGCAATTCACTTATTTCTGAAAACGAAGTATGCAAACATGCACCGTGGAAAGGAGACTATTGTTTTCTGTTTGTTTAAACACAAAAAACCTGCACAGATGACAAAACTATGGTCTGTTATTCACTTGTATTTTCACAAAACTCTCTTGGCAGACAGTCACAAAATCTTTGAAGACCCACTGATAGGCACAGGGGGACAGTATGAATTTAAACAAAAGGGAATCATACAGGTGTCAAAGAGGGTCATATAGGTGTCACTGTGGGAAGAAACTGGCCTGCATATTAAACGCACTGGGATTAGGTTTCAAAACTCAGATTGAATTCCCAGTTTCCCCAGGGACCATATTTCTACACCAAGCCAAGTTTCTGCCTTTATTTCAATGGGCCACACTTGTGTGGAAGGCTCACCTGGAGCTGCTCCAAAGCACCAAAAGTATATCTTGAAACCGTACAGCCAACCTGACCAACAACTGCACCAGCAAAGCCAGGAGATTCTTACACAGTTCAAAACGTGCAGTCAGGAAGAGCTCACAAGTGGTCCCACTTGACAGTGAATATAGGGACGACATTTTCAGGCTTCCCATTCTTCAAAGAGGTACACACAACCGTACAACACACATTTTCACATTGAATTCATGAACCTTAGTAGAACCCTCAATTCTTACTTTATACACAATTATCCTGTTTCTCACAAACAATTTTTAGACACAGAATGTCATGCTGATGCTTTTATCCTTGGATACTGACATTGCTGGACACTGATGGATGCTACTCAACAGTGTCTGCCAAGCACATCTGTGTCAGAGGAAATCTGAAGGACACATATACTCTGTGGCACATTGAGCAGTTGTGGTTTCCACCTATTTATCCTGTGCCCAGGCTGATCCTCCGCTAAGACATCTGTGTGCTCCTGATCCTCTTGTGCAGCCTTGTCCTCCTCCAGAGAAAAGCCCACGCAATATAATCAGAAATGGAACCACTGGGGCCTTCTGTGGGACTGCAGGAACACTCCAAAGCACATCTAATACAATAAATTACAAATCAATGTCTACCAGGATATACATGGTAACTTTGTCCTACTTCAGCATTAGGCCTCATACACTTTGACTTTGCCACAGAAAGTTCTTTCTATTACAGAAAAAGCTCCCTGCTTAAGCAGAGACTGATTCATTTGCTCCACCTTCAACTTGCTAAAGTACACAACTTTTCTTCAGTCTCCCAGAATAAAGCAACATTTCTGGCATTCTTCTGTCTTTTTAATGAAACATTTTTAATTTATTAGCATCTTTTTAAAGGCATTATTAATGAAATCAAGTACTATGTTGTAGAAATTATCTTATTAGTTCTCAGCATAGTCACAACAATTCCCACTTTTGTCAGATAGACTGCTACTCACCCAAAAATTGGTGCTAGCTCTGATGACTAAAGGCTTTTACTAAATATTCATATAAATTTGGCAATGTGTTACAGCTCCAGCACCTTTTTCCACTCCCTGATTTCCAGGAAGCAACACCTGTATTTTTATTGAACTCAACCTTCTCTGTTGAACTGCAGCATGTCTGTATTCTAAACCATAAAAATTACCTTTGAAGTTTACCTTTGGCTCTAGAAACTGGTAGAAAACTGTGCCAAAGATCAGATTGACAAAATAAAAAGTAGTCTTCATTAAATGCATACAACTACATTAGGAGATTCTTTAATAAGAAGGGTCTCTCCAGCCCTATCATAAGTATGAAAAAACCCCTGCTACCAACAACAGTTAAGGATGCTTTAGCACAAAGATATCTATTGGCGTAGACAGTTCTCGTGGAAAGTAGCAAGAGCTAATTCTAAGAACAGTTATTAAGACAACATCAATCTCTGAAGGAAAAATCAACTTGAAGAGCAAGAAACTAAAAATTTTTGTCAACTTTGAATTTATTTTACTGTTTATGCTGCTGACAGCATTGTAAACCGCATGAGGAAACAATACAAACATGAGTTTTGTAAAATTCTTTCTCTTTGAACAATTATATAAAACTTTGTATTTTCTACTCAGGACACTATCTTGCTTTTTCTAATGATGGGGGAACTTAGAACAGAAATTAAAGAAACAAATGAGTTTTAAAGAAGCAGAAAGGAATTAACTTTAGATTGCATGAAGGTAAACCCTTTAAAGTCCATTATTTTCTAAATATGATATGAAATGTTCTTAATTGATAGACTTATGAAATAATTCATGGAAGGAAAAGATAGAAATTCATGTGGTATTATTTCCTATTGAAAGGGTTCAAAGAGATGAAAAAATAGATGAAGTGTCATATTGTTTGAAAGCATAGCTGTAAAGAAAAAATAGGCAAGACAAGCAGAAGACTCTATATGACATTAGACATGAATGTTGTAATACACAGAGGTTTAAACCTTTATTATATTTATTCAAAATAATTCATAAGAAATACTAAAATTTTTTTTTCCACAGTAGATTTACCTGGCAAACAAACAAACCTCACTACTTCTCTTGCAAATTTCATTTATTTAAAGCTTCTGAGAGTTCAGTATGAAAGAATTTATTCCCCAGTAGATCTCAGTTTCTCAAATTCTGTGTGCAACTTCAAATGGGTGAACATAATGACAGCCACGAGAATCCTGGTAAACCTAACTGTAGAAACTGGATGCTGCTGGGCTTCACAGGTTTTTAGTTTTTATGAACTTGGACCTATGGAACCAATTCAACTTGTTGGCAAGTACTTTATATATCACTGCCAAAATGAGCATGGAGTTAAAGGCATTGCAATAGAACTAACTAAAAGAAAACTAAACCCCAAGCATTTTATACACATTTAAAAGGATCATTAAAATTTATTTACAAATTAAGGCAACAGCTGAATTGAGATGCCTCAAAAGTCACTTGAAAGATGATGCCCTTGGCAAGAGGAAAACCAAATAGTGAGTGGAATATTGGTAGTGATTAATTATGAACTGATATCAATATCATCCACTGAGAATATAAAGTCTCAGCAGCAGACAATCCATGGCAGTGCTCCCTAGCTTTTTTAAAGCTAATAAAATATCTTAGACCTCCTGAAAACAGGTATCAATGGCCTCCTGGAAAGGGTATCAAATGGCAGGTGAATAGAGAAAGCATTTCTCCTTAATTGCAAGTTATTAGAACAAGGATTGTGAAAACATGTGCAAGAAGAGGGTGGTGGGATTCTTGAGGTTTGTTAATTAAAAATGTTAAAATGAAAGCAGTGAATGAATGGCTAACAAATGCTATATTTTGGAGTATTGGAATATTTTGACTGTTGTTGGTTTGATGGCTAATATTCTGGCAAATTCTGGCAGGACATATTGCTACCTGCTGTGTATGTCAAACATGCAAACTAGCCTCAACCACTTTTACTTTTTTTTTTTCCTGCATATTGCAAACACTTAAGAGTCCACTGCTACAAGGAGAAGAGAACTGCCCTATCATTAATTGAGTGGGCTAACAAGATTGAGCACTGTCAAGGGAAATTACCTGAAAATCTGGTCAAATTGTACCTTTGGCTAGTTTAGATCAGTGCACAGCCCGAAGGAAACAAAAAAAAAAAGCAAGCTCAAAACCTGGGGTCTCTGAGATGCTCTGAGAGAAATGCTGATGAGTTTGAACTACTTTAACTTCAGTATATTTAAAATTTCCTAACTCAACGTAGAAATCAGCAGTATAAAACCAATATGTCAGAAGGCAGGAAAATAATCTGCTCAGTGTGTAGAGATAAAACAGTTCAGTAGAGAGACTGTATCAAAGAAGGATAAATGAATATATCACTATGACGTTTAAGTGGCTAAGTGTGACAGTTAAGACATTGTGCAAACGCTGATGTATGACTACACACAGGAGTTTTCAATGGACCTGATTTGAGACCCAGAGCACCTGGGACATATTCTTGGGTCTGGCTGAGCTGAGAGATGGGCTTATGGGAAGAGAAAGATGGACACAGAGACCCACAGTTACTTCTGTGGTGCAGGCACGCACTGACCACGTATTCCCCATAGCTGCAGCAGAGCTAGAGATGAAATCCAGAATCCTTATGCCACATAAAAATGCAACAGGGAACATAGTACAGTGTTGTTGTGGAGATGCTAACATTGCTAGAGTGAATAGCTCTCTTGGCAGCTCATCTTTCTCTCAGGGCAATGAAGCTCAATAGACATCAGAGTGGTGGGGCCCTGAGCAATCCTAGATGGCCAATAACCACTTAAATAACCTTGGGAAATCATGCCACTTTCCCGTGCTTTTGTCTCTTGTTTGTCTTGTCTGTCTGGAATGGCAAGTTTTTACATAATTAAAGTAGAGAGCGATTATCTCTTGATCTGTGTGTGTAATATTAGAATTCCATGCTGGAATTCCCAGCGTTCTCAGCCAAGGCCACTAGGTGCTGCTGTAATATGAGTAATTAAAATAATAACTATTATTAAGGAAATTACATATATTCTTTCTATGGACTGTTTCTAAAAGCCTGAAAGTCAGAGAATAAACTTATCCTAAACGTGCACATTTTTTTAACATTAAGAACCAAAAGACCCCATTATTGACTTCCCTAGTACTCAAAAATTTTCCCCTTACCTTTTGAAGCTTTGCAGAAAAAAGCTGCAAACACCTTACACCTTTAAAAAATGCACTGAACAAATGCACTTTTTTTTCTATTCCGTTTCCAGTTTTAAACCCCATTTCAGCAGCTTGCCATTATGCAAGCTCATCCAAATCATTATACCCCAAAATCCTTGCCAGCTACACAACCATGCAACTTATTTATATATTATATGAATGTGAACAGAAAGGCAAAGACCTCAGCATGGGGGAATATAACTGGAATTGAAAATTATTCAAAAAATGCATGGTGATGTTACTGAGGCCCAGATTTTGTATCTGTCACTTTCACAGTCTTCTGAGGAGTTTTCATCTTATTAAAAGTAGTTGACTAGCCATAAACACAGTAAAAGATTAATAAGGCTCCATATGAATCACAGTCACTAAATGCTTCTTGTCTGAGAGTACTAAAAAGTCTTTAGACAGCTGCCAGCCATAGCTCTGAGAGCTATATGACTAAAGTGCTATTTCTGAAAGTCTTGGAATCAGTTCATCTAACTGGACTTCACAGTGGACAATCCAAAAGGCTATTTATATTTAAAAACAATTTGGCAAGTGTTGTTCATCAAACCAGTTTTCCAGACACAAAGACTCCACTTAATAATTTATTCTTGGATTTACTGCCCTTAAAAATTAAGTTAAATGAAATTATTTGGACCATCAGAAGACCAGGTCTGATAAGGCAGTTCTGGATTAATTAGAAGTGATGAAGTTTTGCTGCCAGGTTATCTCAAGTTCCACAGTTAGCATAGAAACGAAGTGACAAACACTAAGCATGTGTGGAGAAAAAATACCAGGAACACAATAAGAGAATTAGGACTTTATGGTAAAAATGGGACAGAATATTCATTGTTTAAATAAATCCTTATTAAAAAGCATTTTAGTAAAGTGCAGTGGTGCCAACACAAACTAAAAATATATTATATTCTTACCATTTGAGACTGGCTCCGTGGACAGCCATTGATATCTTCAACTTTTTCATTTGCTAAACAAAAACAGTAAGGGGAAAAGCAAAAGTAAACAATGAGATAAAACTTTCCTTTCCAACCCCTGGTAAAAAAAAAGAAATAAATAAAATTAAAAAAAAAAAAACCCAAACCCAAAAACCTAAAAATCAAAACAAGAAAAAAAAACCCCAACATAAGAAAAACAGAAAAAGGCACAGCAATAAAAATGCAGAGGGTTTTGTTGACAGAGAGCTCCGCTCTAAGTAAAGCTCAGTTGTACAGTAACAACACTCTTGTTAGCAGCAGTTGCTTCCATATGCCAAATCATGCAAAGGGGGAAGTGCGAAGGAGGTCGCTGCTAATTCTTCAGCCCCTGCAAAATAACTGCTGACATGAAATCTTCCACAATTGTCTTTGCAGGGTCAGGATACAGTTTCAAGGCATCCCAGAAAGTATGAGCCACTCCAACTAACGAAATGCACACATGGGAGACATATGGTTTAATGGAGCATTCATTTCTGACAATTCAAAGTGTGTAAGATACAGTTCTGGCCATTTAGAGTATGGTTAAACAGCAACTTCCAAACATGCTCACATAAACATATTTTTTAATTAAGACAAGGATGAACCACACAAATATCAGAGACATATGGACCCAGTCAAATTGCATTATTCAGAGTTCATCTTATTGTTAAATACATTCAACTTGAATTATATATTCCCCCATGCAAGGAGTAAGCTCGCAGTGCTTCCCTCAGCCTTGGTCTTACCGATGATCTGGATGATTTCTGCTAGCAGAACTCCATCTGCAATGTCCTGTTGCAAATCCTTGATCAACCGCTTGTGGCCAGATTTTGCTAGGTAGTGGTTAGCCCAGTCAGTGTAAATCTGCAGAGCAGAGTGGGAGGGCAAGGGGAAGAAGGGGAAGAGAGGAAAAAAGACAATAAAAAGTCTTAAAACAAATGTTGGCTTGCATAGCAGAACTATTCTGGAACACATTCCCATTAAAGAAGTCAGCACCAAGGGAAAAAATTTTAATGTGCTTTTTCACTTTTTTCTTTCCTTTTTTTTTTTTTTTTTTTTAACGGGCATGCCCCTCCCCCTGCCATCCTCTGTTTTATTTTAGCTTCAGATGATTCAGGCTGTTTCATGAGGGTTCAAAGTTGCTGTGACCAAGCAAAATTCCCCTTATGACTCTAAAGGAAACTCCTGTCATAAATCAATCACATCTACTGCAATTCCACCTCCCATCACATTTCTACCTCCACTCATGACCTGCCAACAGTGTTCACGCTCTGGGGCTGCCCAAGAGAAAGTGATAGCAGAGACATGAGCCTGTGTTTGGGTAAGGATTAATTGGGTTGTAGCTGGTGTTCCTGCACCTGGTGATGCCTCTGTAACACTTTATGCAGCAAACACTGTGTCCCAGTGCACAGGGACAGGTCATTTGTGCCCTTGCCTGCAGTTCAGAGTGCTCTAATGTGCACAGAGGAGACTGAGAGCACCAGATGCACAGTGGTCTTATTGCTGGAATTAGAGTATATATATTCTGGAAATATACTGTGCCCTTTCTCTGCCTAAAGAGGAGTGAGGCAAAAGGGTGAGACTGAGCAGCACCAAATACTTAGCAACAGGCAGCACAAAAATGGCAGTTATCAACAAAAGGTCGAAAAGGACTAGCTGAATGACATCCTACAAAATAAGGGGTGAGTGGTGGGGTGAAGAGAGAGGTTGAAGGCATTCCATAAGGCCTGTATGTACACAGAGCCTTTGGTAACACCCACAGCACACACACAAACAGAACCAGGCTCACTTAGGGTGAGATAAGAGTAAGAGACACCTTCACCTCTACACTGAAGGAAGAATGCACCCCAAGAGGTGCTCACACCATCCCGGGGTGTCCCAGCATGCACAGAGCCCAGAGTAGCAGAGATTGGCAGCGGGTGTCACACAGCAGGAGGGTGTCCGTGGCCCTTGGCTGCCAGCCCTGGCTCCCTTTTGCAGGATGTCTGTGACCTCTTTCCTCACTCCAGAAAAGAGGACTAGAACCTCCTGAACCTCCCACAACCATGGGAGGTTACCACTGAGAGAAAGTACGTATGTATGACAGAACCATTGTGTAAGTAAATATAATAACTAAGAGTCTTACTCTGCTGAGAATATTGTTTGACAAATTTGAAACTGCACCTTTTCGCATTAAAAAAAAAAAAGCGTTTACCTAATAAATATCTTTTTATTTAACTTCATAGACCCTTTGGAAGAAGGGGTCAGAATCCCATTTTGTGAAGAGAAAAACAGAGGCCAAAGCCATTAACTACTTGCTTCTTTCACCAAGGAAATCTGTGGCAGATCCAGCATGGGAAAATGGATGCACTTCCAATTTCAGAGTCTTACCCAAACAACCATCATCTCCTTTCCATCCCACAAAAGTGTCACCACTTAGTCCACGTTCACCTGCTAAGGACTCCTTCACTACCTGAGTACCTTCATCACAGATTGTCTCCCTCTTTATTAAAAGAGAGAAAAATACAACTTTTTTGCTCTACTCGATTTCTTCCATTGTTTTCTTGACAGCTTTAGAACTTTAGATAACTCCACAGAATTAAACTGTCAAGTGAATTCAGTTCTCCCACAGTTAAAGGATGCTGTTGTTAAATGGAGCCCTTAATTTCCCTGCTGCACCCCGAAGCCCACTTGAGTCCCCTGTGTTTTCACTGATTGATATTCTTTTTTCACTCTTACAGCTGAGTAACATGAAAGACTCCATTAAAATATTTTTTTAAAGCAAACTGTAGCTAAGAAAGTGTTTCCTCAATTGTATAACCATACAGAGTGAATGCAGGGTCTCTAAAGATTCTATGAACACATCTTTAGAATAATATGAAACCATGATGATAAAAGACACATACCACACCCATAGCATCATATATTCTCTACTACTAGTATTTCAATCTCAGTAATTCATTTAAAGTAATGTTTCAGAAATACTCCCTATTACTATAAGCAGGACTATTTTCTGTATTCCAGTGAAACTGATCCACTGGAACGTACAGACTATAATACCAGTAATATTATTTTAGGTTAGTTTCACATTACAAATAAAAATACTTCACCAGGCATTTCCTTTTTTCATTTACCACACCCTCACATAATCGAGTGTATCAGTCCTAATTCTGACTACAATTTGAACTATCCTCCCACTAAGCAGACAAGGAAATTTCAGTATACCAGCTGCTTTGCAAGTGTCTAGTATTCCAAGAATGAACTTCATAGACTCATCCACCCACTTCATAATTTTCTTTTTGCATTAATTTAAAAATGATAAGCATAAAGAATGCAAACAGCATTGTGTGAGCAAAGGCTGATTATTCCTATCATATCAAAATTTTTCTGATGGTCAGCATTTGATAGTCATGCGGTGATACAAAAACAGTACTGAGTGGAGGCAGTGTTATAAGAGGAGTTTTTTCACTTCAGAAGTATTGTAAAAAAATCAGAAAGGTAAAGAATTGTTGAAGGAGACAGTATAGCAAACCAACACCCAGTTGGCAGTGGAATGTCACATTTTATTTCCTCTCTTTCTGCAGGAAGTACCACTTGCTTTTATTTCCCCCCCCTTCCCCATAGGATGCCTTTCTCATTCATCTCATTCTTCAGGGGACCCAACTGCTCAGGAGTCTAGTAAAAAAATGAAAAGCATGTAGATAGACACATGAAATTATAAGAATCCACACATGCTACTATAATCTTTTTTCATTAAATTCTCTGATGCAAATATAATGAGAAATGAAGACTCCCCCCTTCACAATTTTTAAGTATAAATGTACCATGCACCTCATAAATTTTATCTTTATCTCCCTGGGAAAATATAAAGCCCCAGTATCCATCATCATGGGCAATACCCAGTTATAAAAGGAGAAAACTCACACAGAACAGAAGACAAAATATCAGTAACTTCATGCAAGTCTGCTTTTTATGAGTGCTCCCCTTCCACCGGGTGCAGAGCAGCTCTAAGGAGGAGCTGTGCATGCTCCTCCTCTTCTCAGAACTAGCAAGCGATCGTGTCGTCTTGCATTAATTGTACAGCAATGTTATCTTAGATGTTTCTCTAATGAGGCTATTTCAGAGAAGAACACAGACATGAGAGTGACTTGTTGCAACACTTCCTCCCCTCTTCACTGCTCCAGTAACCCTGCGTTACAGTCACACACTGGGCTGGGCTGACTTACTCATTTCCTCCCCGAGCTTCCTCTCCTACCAGCCTGCTTTACAGGCACGTCTGACCCGGGAGGATTCCTCTCCAACGCCAGATCCGACTGCTGGCAACGTACGGGACAGCCACTGTTATCTGCGATGTGGAAGTCCAGCCTCAGCAACGCGATAATGGAACAGACCTGATTCTGTGTTTGTGTGGTCCGAGTCCCATCCCGGAGCCTGGTGACTGAACCGCTTGCAGCACAGGACAGGATTCAGCAGGGCAGCCCGAGCCCAGCACAGCCTGCTGAGTTAACGACGGTTTCCCCTAGCATTCCTCAACTGCCGGTCATGCTAACCTTCAAGGGAGTAGCGGAAATATACTCTGATACCCAAATATAGTTATGAACTTCACCTCAATACTTCACATGTAGCTACAAGGAGCGTAGTAGAGCTGCTTGGCAGGATCCGTAATGAAGCAAAGCGCTTCGTAACGCAGTAGCTTAATGAAGTGAGAATGAGAGCGGATCTCACAGGTTACTGCCTTTCTTAGAAAATGCTTTAATCATAAACCATGTAATATACATCAGGCAGTGCTATAAAGCATCCTCTTAAAAATTAATACAGAAATGTTACCAGCCACGATCAATGCCAAGTGGGAAATGTCAGACAGATTTCAGAAGTGCAGTCAGCCTAATGCAATAATAATGCATGACACTTTGTCAGTGTCTTCCTCTAGATCAGCTCAACATGCTTTCCAGGCATAAATGAGATCACCCCTTCTATTTATTATTTCTGTAGATGTGAGGAAACTGAGGCATAAAGGCTGCTTTTTGATGTGGCTCACTCAAGGACAAACAGAACTGGGAATACAAGCCAGATATTCTGAAATGAAATAATTTCTTATTTCTATAAGCTTTTCTATCAGGTAGTTTTGTAAAAAAGGCTTGGCAGGAAAATGTGTATTCCAAGAATTTGGATCCTTCCTGATATTTTTGTTTGTTTGCTACAAAATATATAATATCAGCTCTGAAAAATTTCTTCTGTTTCTATCAAGAAGACAGCTTTCCATATGCCTCTGTCACTCCTTTATGCACCAGTGGTGCTGCTTAGGGAAAACAGCAGTTGCTGCCAATTGAGTTATGATAAGACCTTGTGACACATTTCTGTGCTATTTAGGAGCATAGAGGTTAAATTTGAAAAATATTTAAATATTTGTCAACTATATGAAAAAGTGTCCTTCCTAGATACGTGCAATAAACAGATAACATCCAGTTCTCATCATCTGTCCTTTAAAGTACTCTGTAGGAGACAACGGTTTCCTCATTCATTAGCATGACAGAATTGAAATGCTCTCCACCAGTGCTCACTATCATGCTCTCTTCTGTGCACAGTATCTAATACCTTCGGGGGTGAGGAGGATTTTTAAGAACTCCACTTCCCAACAGGAATCTCTAGGCAACAGCAAGCTTCCCACAGGTTTTCTTTAGTCTTTATCTTGTGGCAAACAAGAAGTGGAGAAATTGAAGGAAAAGTTATCTATTACCAAAAAAATTAATTGCTAACGAGGTTGCAATATTTCACAGCAATACACAGTACTACTTTCTGGCATAGTAGGAGTCTGTCTTTTAATCCATGCTTGGATTATATCAATACATTTCATAATTCTTTTTTTTTCTTTATGAAAAATGGAATAAGGGAAAATGAAACTATTAAATAGCCCCGAGACTAGAATTTTAACAGTCAGCCAAAGTGGAAATATGGCACTGTTAATAAAAGGGCTATGTGACTTTCTAGTGCAATGTATTTACTCTGCTTAAAATGTTGCCAATGGAGACAAGTGATAGTTGATAGCACTTAGAGCTTTGCACCCATGGACACTTGTTCAAACTGAGCTTGAAAAAGAAGAGACTGATGACTTGTTGCTGTTGTTCTCCTGTAGGCTACAAAATGGGCCATAAAGGCTGTATATCTATTTCCTGGGAGTTTTCCAATGTGTGGCCTACCCTGGATGCTGAATATCCAACAGAGCCTACATAACAATCCCAGAGTCCCCGATGAAGTGGATTTGCCAGAGGAGAGGGCATGACCACAACTCTGTATCAACTTAGCTATTCTTGGCTAATAAATTGTGGGTAGCAAAGCACGTGTTGGAGTGTCCCTGAAGCAGTTTGTATTTATAAAGAGAAGCTGGGCAACACATTGCCTAGCATTAAAATAGGGTGAGAAAATTAGATTGCAATGTGATGCCTCTCTCCTTCCCACTGCATATACATTAAGAAAAACTCAACTGCAAGGCAGGATCTGACCTTTTAAATATTTTCTGATTGAAGGTTATGTCTCTGGGATGCAAAAGAATAATTTATTAGTCTCAGTACTCCACTAAGCAAGGAAAAAGGCTAACTTTGAAAACAATAGTTCACATTTAGACTGCCATAAGAGACCGATCACGCATTCAATTTATGTCTTGATTTAATTGACTGATAGAAAATACCCTGCAACTCCTTTGCTATGAAGTAAATCTCGGATCTGGGCAGAGACACTTCTTGTAACATTAAACAAATTACATGAGAAACACAAATATTTACACAATTAAAAATATATAGCCAGAAAATGAAAGTAGAATGAGTTAATTTATAGTCAAGATGGAAGCCACTGCACTTTATTTAACAAAATTAAATGAGTATTAAATGACATTCCACAAACACTGTTTCTGAATCCCACTGAGCAAATGAGAACAATTATGAGTTAAGGAATAGCAACCACTTACAGGGATACATGCCAATTAACCAAAATGTCAGAATCCCTGTAGTACAATTCTATTTTGTAAATAGCAGCATGTATCCATCAACACTACTCAACAATTTACAGATAAAATTACAATTAAATAAAACTCCACTAATCCCAGATAAGAAAATTAGTAGAAACAATACTCTTCAACTATCACTGGCAAGCTTTAGATGACTTACCCAACTTTAAGGGGGCTGTTTTATATTTCCAAGTTTCACTTAGTTTGTGATCTAATCACTGAAGCAACATTAGTACTGGCTTACAGTGCTCCCTTTCTACTCATTTCTTCCCAAATTCTAACCCAGAATTAATTTAACATGTGTGTTTGAGGTCAATATTCACCAATGGCACAGGGGCAAGACTTTTGATGCTTCTGTGCCAGATGGAAGGAGCAGTATAAGCTTCTTTGTGTGTAGATTTGCGTGTAAGGTTCACTGAATAATTTGTGTATTGCCCCAGATAAAAATCCACCTTTTTATAGAATTCCCTTGTTCGTTCTTTGAAAAGAATCATACTGATTTGCTTTACAGTTTAATCATATCATTCTGTTTATTGGCTTCCTACAGCTACTCTTCAGTCTTGTGCAATAGCAATTAAACACCACAGGAAGGAGCCAGATATTCGTCCTGCAGCTGCAGGGACCACGAACAGACAGCTGCTTCTCTACAGGCTTATGCTGTGGGGGAGTGATACTTGTAAAGGTGATGCCTTAGGGTTTTAGCTTCTATATTTTCCCGTATCTGTATTCTTGTATTTTTCTAGTGTATACCACTAAGCTACTGTTCTCCCATTTTTAGACAAAACGATTCCTCTCTAGGCCCGAAGCTCAAGGACACCTTACTACCTCAGGGCCCCAAAATATGTAAACAACAGAGAATTGGGGGGAACAAGCTTGGGGGGGATTGACATCATCACCTGAAGGTGTAATTGGAGAATTGGGGCCTGATATGCTAATTAGACAGAACTTATAAAAGGTGAAGATCTCATGACTCGGCGTCCCTTTTGGGTGAAGTCTCATGGAGAGGCTTTTGTCTGCCCTCAATGTACCAGTAGGCTCTTATTAAATTTGTCTGCTTCTATTCTCTTAATTTTGTCTGGCCTCTGTTTCAGATGGAACTGTTTAGGCAACAAAGGGAGCAACACCTCCACAGTTATTAACATTGGCCTCAAGCTTCCTGAATTACCAGGAGACAATATTAAGTGCCACCCACACAAGCAAACCTCCAAAGCAGTCAACCTTGAGACGTTCTGTTATAAACACACCATATATTTGTTCATATAACTTTGGAACTATTTCTTGGTTATATACATATATATCTTTAAAGTATATAAAATCTTTAAAGTATATTTCAGCTTTCATTTAGTGAAAGTACAATAAAATACGGGACCTATTATTCAATGCAGCTTTTACAAAAAACATTGATTAAAATGAATATCTTAGTTAATTTTATTGCAGTTAGGAAGACCAGTATTCCCTAGTGGGCATAAGTGTTACACCTAGAGACACCACTCAGAGGGTGTCAGCATTTTAGTTCAGATAAGGAGGATGATTTTAAAGGCAGTCTTCTATCACTTGGACTCTCTCAAAGATCCCCTTCAAGAGGAAAGAAACGGGTGTGCTTCAAGAACACACTGAATGCACCTCATTCACTCAACAGCATGTAGTCCATGCTGACTACTGAGAACTAATGAGAACTAATCTAAGTAACCCTCCATCCCCAAAACAGGTACCTTAGATGTTGGCTCTTTAGTACCAAAGTGGGTTTCTTTACAGAGCATCCCTTCCTGCCAATGTTGACATAGGCGTGTCCCAGAAGTGATGAGGGAGGGAGTCTGTGACAGAAAGAGCAAGATGACTGTCCTGTGTGGTGAGACATGCAAAGAGCTGCCTCTGTAAGATGGTGTGTTGCTATAGTAGTGGCACATGCAAGAGGAAGACGTGCTTTGTTGATAGCAGTGATGTGTGAAGGAAGCAATTCGATCAAAAGCACAGTGCTAGAATTCTCTAATGCAAATAAGTGAACTGAAAGATATGAAAATTCCTCTATTGTGTGTGCACCCAGACTCGAACATCATCTAAACCTGCCCAAAGCTTGAGACATGGCTCTGTGTGACAGTTCCTGGCTAAGAGATCTCCCTTGGAAGAAACAACTGATTTAGGAAGGAGCACCAGTGCCTATCTAAAGGAAGGGTAAAAAGAAAGCTGTGCTTCTACTTTTCTGGGCATCCAGGAGAGCAAGTGACGCTCCATAGCAGAGACCCCATTTCTATGAATCTTACAAATGTCTTGTTACTGCCAGGATAAGTGTCATTACCAGTCCTGCAGAGGAAGAAACCCACAGTAAGCAGAGTTAAGTTTCCTATAAAGGCAAAAATTAATGAATTTGAACAGGTTTCCTTTGTGGCTCACCAGTATCACAACAACACAGACGAGTGGAGAAGATTTCTACAACCTCAGACCTGACTAGAAAGCATGAAATAATTTTGAGAACAAAACCATTATTGTTTTGTTGATTCATTTTTTGTTAACAAGCAAAAAGCCACTCTTGGTATCAAACAGACCATTCCTGGATGGAGTGAACACCTGCCTCTGCAAATCAGCAATGCAGCTCTTCATATGGAACTGAGAAGATTCCACTGTGAAACTACTCCAGATTTTCCATCAAAGCTCATTTTAAGGATTTATAACTTGGACAGAGAGATTCTTTCCACACTGCAATTTCACATTAAAGAACTTGGCCCAGGGATCAAAACAACCCTCTTTGCCAGCACTTTTTTTTTAAGTGTGGAAAGTCAAATTTCTGATTTATAAAATTGCAAAAATATTGAGACATACATTTCTTTTCTTGTGAGAAAACAGTAGCAAATAAGACTGCAACTAGCTTTAAATATAAAGTCTTCAGCACTTTTTGAGACTTAGAAAACTAATTTGAATTGTCTGGTTTCCTCTCCTGTGAAAGAACAGCCTTGCAAATCAAACTAAACAAAATGTACTACTTTATGAGCTACATATTTTGAAACAAGACATTTTAACTCCTGCTTAATTTTTCTCTGTGCTTTGATGTTTAAAAGTTGTTTGTCACAAGCTCTATGATTTTAATATCAATAAATGCCTTGCACATATTCAGCACACCACTGAGGTACTAAAGGTAACACAATAATATTAAGTAAATAAGTTAATAATTTCAAGTGTTGTGATCTGAAACTCTTCTTATGGTTTTTAATCTCTGTTAAAACAGGTCTTGGTGGTGAATGTAAGAGTAGTAATGGCCATGTGTGCAACCACTTTGTCTTTTGCTACCTATCTGAAGCTTAGGAAAATGAAATTATGCTTACACAGATGACAGCCTATATGTATACTTCTTCAGATGAAGAAATGTAAAACAGTGTTTCAGGATTTGAAAGGCTAAGGACGCAGCTCAGTACAATAGGTATTTAGCTTTAGCTAAATATTTCCTTTTATTCCTTTTATAATTATTTCCTTTCCTCCATTCCCACTTTAGCATATTTCCTTTGATCACCATTGAAAGCACTGCCCATAATAAATACATGCCCATTCTGATTATAATAATACTTAAATTTACTATCATCCAGCACAATAAATGTTATGTATGAAGTAAATTCTGTCAATTAATATTCTTAAACAGCAAAGAGGAGACAATAATCTTCTCATAGGTATGGCAAAAGAAGACTTTTCATCCAAAATGAGATTCAGTATTATAATCTTTCTTGTTTCTTAATGAAAGATGTATCTGATATTCACCGTCTGTAACACAAACAGATTTGGAAGAATCCTAAAATGGAAAGAAAAAGGTTCTAGATTCCTACTAAAAATGTTCTGAACACCCTTCCTTTCTATTGTAAAAGGCGCCCAAACACCTCTAGTGAGTGCTTTTGCTACACGTCACATGAGAAGAGGCAGTGTCTCAAGGAGAGAGGGCTTTATGACTTGGGGGCTTTCCTTCACTCTTCAATCTGCAGTCTTTCATGCATACCTTCTACCAGATATCCAAAGTTTTGATTCTTCTACAGGACTACAGCACCCCCCAAAGGTATGTGATTCATGACTCAAAATCTTTTCACCCATGATTTACCTCTGAAGACAATGAAAATCCCGTATTTTATAACACAGTAACGGTGTTTTTGTGTTTGAGGTCTATTCTCCGGGTCCTCACAACTATCTGCACACTGGGCACCCACTGCCCTCTTCCTTAAGGGACTGCTTTCCACATCTGCAACTCTTCACCCTCTGTCCTATATTTTCTTTTAAAATACACATTCTGTGATAGCCTGCCTCTTGGATGACAGACTAGAAATGAAGGATTGACTAACTCACTTTAAAGGTCCTCTGCCTTTAAATTTAATTAAATCCATATCTTCTACCTCCCACACAATCACCCCTTGGGACTAAAGGCTTCTGTAAAGGATTAGGAAGGGGATACTCTCATTGCAGCCACCCCAGTATACAGAAAACAATTCAAGATTTGGGAAGTTGTGAGCAGGAAGCAGATGAGGAAGAAAGGGACTCACTGAAAACACAAACAAATAACTTTTCTGGCTAGAGATTACAGCATTCATTTTGGACAGAGGCGATTGTGCTCCAGCCTTTCCTTCCAAGAGCCTTTCTGTATTTTATCCTACTAATTTAAGTAAGAAACAGAAATGATCCAGTAAAGGAGAATCATGTATCCTGTCAAATGAGTCCCTAACCCAGCTGTCTACCACCTTGTGTCCCATCCCATGTTAGACTCAGTTGTTTTCTTGGACTGTGGTGCTGTACAACACTAATGGCACCAGTAGCTCCTCAGGTAGCTCTGTGAAGGCTGGCAGTCCAGGAGAGCCCACACAGCTGTCCAATCATTCAGAGGCATATGGAGTATTACTCTGGAGACTTCTGTTGACAACTCTCCATTTAGGCTACTTTTTTAGAACAAGAAAAACTGCTTTTTTCTGACCTTTCCCATTAACCTCCTAACTCCCTGATAAAATAAGAATAAAGGTAAATTAAACATGCTAATTTTTTTTTAAACAGGAAATACTTATTGCTCATGAAAAATAAATATTTTATTCTGAAACACTGGCTAGGGTTGGGGTTTTTATTTCCCAGCTCTAAGTTTTGTTAGAGTAGGCAGGTGCTTATTTCACCTGCCCTTTAAATAAACCTTGCTGGGAAGGTACTTGTCTCTGTGAAGCCAACACAGATTCTGAGCATTCTCAGAGGTACAATTTCATGTCTGTACAGATCCTTAATGTAAAAACCTGGAATGGCTATGGACGGAATATAAGTGCTGCCAAAATAGACAGCTGCTGAGTGGGAGTTCTGAGGATGAGAATGATGGATATAGACACCTAAAATGCAAGTGAGATAGGTCATAGGAACATAAATTCTTTGGGGGAGGAGGGAAGGTCATATTTCAGGAATTACTGTACAAAGGATATCCTTTGTTAAAAGTCCAACCATTTCCTACGTTATTTAGTACATAAGTATGGAACAGAATAGTCCTTAAAACAAGTTTTTCCTTAAATTCTTACAGTTGTTCTTGAAGGTCTCTGATAATAGAGGATTGCATTTTTTTAATAGCACTTGCTGAATGTCTCTCATTTTGATGTAAATGTAAGGAGAAATGCTTTGGAGGAACTTCCTGAGAACATAAAGAATCCTAAAGCTTTTTTCTTTTTTTTTTCCTTTTTTTGTTTTTTAAGAATTTATGCCTTTGGGAACTTCAAATTGGAATGAAAAGTGAAGTTTGAAATTTTATGAAACTGGTGTAACTCTCGAGTTGTTCGGTTCTCAAACATTGCACCAGATGGCTATGTTCTCACCTTCCCTGGGCAGTTTAATGTTACTTCACTATCAGGAATAAAATCCCATACTTACATAAATGCTTCATTTTATGTTACTGTTATTATCTTGTTACAGGTTATAATGGTATTGGCATTATCTGCCTAATAATTATTCTTGAGTCACAGCAGTAAAACTCCTTTAAGTCGCAAGCTCTGACCTAGAGTCTGCTGAACTGTTTAAGATTCATCTGTGTCTCTTTGACTGAAAAAAGATTGCATACATTAAAGAACAATGAAAGGGGGCAAATGGATTCTCTAGTCTGTGGTTTTACAGTAAAACAATCTCATCTCAGCTGGATAGATCAAATGTGCCTCTCCAAAACTTATATATATTATCTATTGCGTAGATGAATGTACTGTATTCCTTCAACTTCAAATCCACAGAATTATCTTATAAGCAGTTGTTTATACCACAGTGTAAAAAGGTGACTTTGTTACATATCAAACAAGCTTGCAGGACTTGGATCCCCAAGGAACACTTTAAAATGTCTGAAAATACTGCAGTAAGATACATATTTTAGCATACAAAGTATTACGAGTCTTGTATTGTAAGCCCTTAAAAAGTATTACATCCTAAAAAAGGTATTGAAAATGCTGACAATGATATTCCGTGGTACAACACAGTTCTCTTAAGAACAACATATTTCCATTAATTGTGTTAGCATGCTCCAAATTCCAATCACACAACAGCCGCAGTGGTACAGAGGGCACAAGACAATCCTGCATAATCAGCCTTTGTGATGATGTTCAACCAACAAACTGCCCCTAGCACATGGAACCCAACTGAATGTCCCTGATGTGAAGCAAAGATTATTTAAAAACAATAGCAGGCACATGAATTTGCATATTGTCCATTCTTTGCCAAACAAATATTTGCAAGTTTATTGGGCATTCAAGTTTACATGAGATGTTCACACATGTCCATCAGCAGTTACTAGGTAAAACTCTTTTTAAAAAAACACAAAACCAGAAAACTTACAGTTTGCATTTGGATGGATTGACCCTAAAGACATAAGAAGAAAGCCAAGAATTGAGAAAATTTCTTAAATTCACAGGTAGTGTGATTATCATCAAATTACTTTATCTATATATATTCCAGTCATTGAATATACTCTATATAAGCAGAGTTCATGAAGAATCTAACAACTAAATGAATAGAAAAACCATGTGAAGAGAGGCAACAAAAATTAGGGAAGGCATGATATTGAAGCACAACTTGCAGAGTTGTGCAAATCCTCTGCTATATACACATACCCCTCTTGGTGCCCTTCATGGGAACAGTCAGTGCAAATACCTCAAACTAACTACGGCTGGTTCAATTTTTTACATTTTTTTTTAACTGATCAGACCATCTGACTTTGACACAAACAAACTTTTTTTGTGGAAAGCTGTCAGGATCAGTATTTGCAGGAAAAACCAAATACTTCTAAACAAAATTCATGTATTTATTCACTTAAAGTTAGGAGGCAGAACAAAGGCTTAAAGTAACAAACAGTTTTCTTTTTTCCATTGCCTATTTTCAATGTTCCTTGAAAGCATTTATAAAGTCACTTTGGTCTGTTCTCTGCTCCTGGCTGGAAGAAGCTGGCTTCTTATCTCCTATCATTGTGATTGTGGAGTTTTTAGAGAGCCGTGACTGACACAACATGGCCTAGACCACTCCAAGCCTGCTCCCATGCCCCTTGAAGTAGAAGGGATCTCTTACACATTGAAACAATCTATGTCGACCCAGGAAATGCAGGGCCTCTGTATTCACCTCTGCTGTGTCAGCTGATTGGAAGTGTTCCGTCCCTTAAAACAACAACCTTTCAAATACAGAATTTTTCCCATTTTTGTCTTTCTGTACCTACGAGCTTTTACTGATGCTTCTGCTTTCTAGTGCTATCACCTTTAAGCTTTAAAACACCCTTTAATCTTACTCTCTACACTTGTCTTTGGGAAGAGTAAATTCTCCTCAGCCTGAAGTGGGCAAAGACAGAAAATATTTCCGTATAATTATTTCTCCTCTTTTTGCATGAAAGATCATTTTTGCCATCACTTCTTGTCATACTCTTGACAGACCTTATATATGGTTTTACCTTGAAGCTAGAATATGAGTGGCTGTCAAAAACTTTGATAGCCTCAAAACATCTTCCTGCAGAACTATTTTGTCTTCTGTATAGTAATGTAAGCCTACTTACAGTAAGCATTTTTACAACTATTTTTCACAGATGCCTTTAAAAACAGTCCACTGATTCATGTAGGTCTGCTGTATGATGTGTTGTAAATCTTAGCATAAGGAGGGTGTATTTCACATGATATCAAATACTGGGAACTAAGGAAGAAAACAATTAGGAAAGAAGATATCCTTTCATCAAAGATCTTTATATTGTAACTTTCATCACTGTTTTTTTCCTTAAGAGAGAAGGTTGATATCTTTTATGCTGTCTCTCTGAAGATATATCTAAATTACGAGGTAAGGAATATCTCTAAGAGACAGCAAGGCATAGAGTTTTCCTAGGAGCAAAGACAATTGAAAGGTTTTCAGACACTCAAATAAATTTGGCAGAATGGCTGTGAAAATTGTTCTTGTTGAGATGATGGACAAAGAAAAATGGGCTGACTAGAAAAAGAGACAAAACTCAGAAAAATCACTGTAAAATCCCTCCTGCCCCCAAAATCACCGAATAACCTGAAGAGTATCAATGTGCAGAATAAATAAACATTTCATGTTAAGATTGTGACTGAAATAATCTTGGGATATGGGCAAGGAGAATGGCCCAGATTATTTGCGTATTTCACTATATCATTATTTGGGTTTTTTAAGATGAAAGAAAGGTGTCCTAAATTCATTGAAGGCAGAAAATGGGATTTTAAAATTTCTCATTTTTTCCTTTTGCTGGAAATAACCAACTAAAATCTGCATTTTTTTACTAGCTTATCAGGCTAAAGAGTTAACAATGTGCTTCAGTAAATCTGTTTACCAGCAGGACACCCAATGTCATGACATCAAGTACAGGCAAGATCCTCTTTATTTCCATCAAGAACATCCAACTGCAGCATATACTCATGCAAAAAATAAATAACATTCCTCTCCTCACAAAGGAGTTAAAACACATTCATCTGTTTTCAGTTGGATCATTCATTACAATTTCTGGGGTTTGGCCTCCCCCTACCTGTACCACAAGAAAGCACAAACAGAGAACACAAGAAGACAACACACAAACAGAGGAATTGTTGCATTTAGGGTAAGAAGTAGGGCCTGGAGCTAAACAAACAAACAAACCAACCAACCACATCCCCCCTTGGCACTGCGGAGCAAATTGAAATGTTCATCACAGCTTATTGTAAACTTATGGTACTAATGACTATCTGATGCTCCGTCTTGTTTGCAGATACGTAGAAAGCTGGCTTGTTTCTACAATGGATCAATTGCTTCACTAATGCCCTTCAAAACTTTATTCTGCCCTAATCCATTTTCGTGTGGAATTAGGTGGAATGAACTGCTTTCTCTAACGTTGTCATCTTTGCCAGCCATCAAAAGCAGTCAAGGCAGGCAGGCGCAGCCCAACACCCCCAGGAGCACAGCAGCAGCCGAGAAGGGAGCTCTCGGGACAGGGGGTGGCCCTGCGGCCACGCGGTGAGGCGGGGGCAGCGCTCAGGTGCAGGACGTGACTAACCCTGCTGGGGAAAGAATGTCACCTCCCGCCCCCACATCACGCGAGTCACTCCTCCCACAGCTTAATGACACGGAGGATGCAGCAGAGCACTAACAGCGACTATTTAGGCAGGAAGAGACCCGTGGATAAGCAGGGCTTGCATCCAGCAATGGCACATGCTCCCTGCTCAGTTCTGTGACCTCTGCTGCTCCCATACCTGAGTGGCTCAGAGCCATCAATACACCAACTAATCTCCGTGGAAGATATCAAACAATGCACACCCTGCATAACTCTGCTGCAATATTTCTGATTTTTGCATATTTTATTATGTATGCATATTTAATTTATTTACGCTTATATGCATTTTCCATACCAGTTTGTCTGATATGGAAATAAATATGGTTGATCACTTAAAGCTGGTAGTATTTAGAAACCAGATCTTTTCCTCCAAAATGCAGGCATCTAGGCTCCATCAACAGTCTGTACCAAGAGAAATAGGAAACAATGAAGCAGTTTAACCCAAGCAGGAGCCTAATACAAGAAGAATGAATTCCTTTCAGAATTTAAATTCCTATTTTTTAGAGGACAAAAACTAGTGAGACTAATCCCACCTGTAGTGCATGACTATCTTTAAACTCAAATTTTGCAGTTGACTCTGAACCATGTGGTTAAATACATGGAATAGGAGGATCTACAGAAAAGATGCACAGCAGATAACGTTCCTCACAGTTTTACTTTTAGTGAAATCTATGCTAATTTATCTGTTGATTTCTACTGGTGCAAGACTGAATGGAGTACATCTGTTCTATATTGAATTGTTCCTGCAGAGGGACAGCAGGAATTTGCAAAGCAGGAGCTTGTAGAGATGCAAGTATTCCAGGAGGGCCACACTCCTGAAGTATGGATATGGATGAATATGTCTATCTCACTATCTCACTGTCTCCTTTTCTGCTTTTCTACCTGCACAATCAAAAGTATCCCAGGCCTGGCACATATATTGCTACAAACAAACAGATTCAAATAAGTGTACACATATATAGTTGGAAGTGAAGGCTAGAAATAAAAAGTGAATACAGAAAGAGTTGCTGAGAACAGGATTTCATAACGTGGCAAGACCTGTGTTTGGGGGTTTATCACACTGAAGGAGGTGATATGAGGAGAGAAGTGAGAATGTTTATCTAAGTAGATGCCTAATAAATTGATAGAGCACAGAAATGCAGTCAACAACTTCTAACAAATTCAGTTTATTCCATCTATGGAAATAGAAAGCTAAATATGAGAAATAAAGTAACAGCAGTAACTTACTCTAGAGCTATCCATCCTTTCAATATAAAAGTATAAACATGTCAAGCACTATTAATACATTTATATGACATACACAGAGCACATACAGATGAACAAAATAAATTGCTTTCATTCTCCTCTGATCCTGAGCCAGCTCTGTATCAGGCCAATATTTTGGCATTAATTAATGTAGCCTTAAAAATGCTTCACCTTGTGCCAGCTGACTAAAGTGTCCTGTAGTTCTCACGAATGAAGGGGTTGAAGCTACCCCCAGCTACAGCTGCTCTCCCTCACCTACCCAGCACTCATGGCTCTTGATGTCCTCCCCAGGGCCGGCACTGAATGACAACCATCTTATCTGGTGACAGTGCTGCTCTGAATCCTGCCAAGTCTGACCTAAGCTGTATGTATCATTACTCATCCGGCTTTACAATAATGCAACCTTAAGAGTGCAGCGCTGGGGGAAAATATTGAGGGAAAGAGCCATAATTTGATGTGGCGTTTTCTGTTCCATTTAAACAGTCCACACATACGGAACTAAAGTTACTGGTAAGCTTTATTTTAATGTAAATCCTTGATGACAGAAAGGGAAGAGAATTGTTAGTGTGATAAGCTGTGATCAGTTCAAATATCAATGCCAACTTTTTGAACAAATCAGTAATTTAGTGAAAGAAATGTTCCCAGCCTGGTTGCCTAGAACATTTGTTTCTAGGCACACATTTTATTTACACAAGGAAACGTTGCAATGATCATTTTAAAATTACTACTTTTGTAGAAAAACAGGAAATGTAGGATTCTTGCTGTGTGTTTGTTTGTTGCATTGTGTAAAAGAAAACTGCATGCAATTTGTGGTTGTTTCTTGTAAAAGTCACTTGAATGTCTAAGTGAGAGAGTAAACTGGAAGTATGATAAAAGACACTGTTAAGCAGCATCTTAGAGTATCATGGAAGTGGTGCATTTTCTTGACTTAGAGTTTTGGCAGAAAGAATCTGGAATGGTTTATTTGGTAAAATCTGGACTCCATAGATAATTTCAATTGCAGGGTGTTCACATGGGATAAGAACTACATTGGACTGCTTACAGCCAAGGATAAGTAGGCTATGTCGACATCCACTTACACTGACCACTAAAGCGTTTCAGATTGCGGGAAAGAATGGCACTGTTATCCCAAGACATATCATGAAGTAACTTTCTGCTGACTTTTGTTGATGTGCAGCTGTAACCCTTTTCCTACCCTCAATTTTCTTTTAAAAACAGTAGCATCCTCTGTACAGCAGTGATTCCACTTGCTGCTACACTCTCATTCTCATGACTGTCCCCACATTCTCATTCACTATTTCTTCAAGGACACTTTTGGTCAAATCATTTTGCACTTCAAAGTCACAGCTGCTTACAAAATTTATTAACTCTAAAGGGACTCTTTAAAGAGAAGCTTTATGTAAGAAAAATATGTGACATTCACAAGCAGTCCAGAGCCACAGCGTATTTTAAACAGGTGCCTTAAGCCAACAGCATGTATTTGCCCTTGTAGTTAAACAATCCAGAGTATAATTCATGGCATCTTATTAAAAAAAAATCTATTTTATTTTTAATATGAAACATTCCTTTTTGCATCACATCAAAACAAGTATAAAATAAGATAAGCAACTTTGTTCCACAAGGCTAAAAGAATGAATACAAGTACCTAAATGGCATACGAATAAATCTATTACAAACCTCCCAGGACATACTGCAAGTCAGAATCTCATTAAAGATGATGTTAAAATTTAGCAGAGCATCTGATTCTCTGCTTGGAAAAAGTCAATATGAATATAGAGCAACCAGAGAAAGAAAAATTGTTCCAAACCAGATCAGAATGTGAAGCAAGAAATTACTCCCACATCATGAAAGGATCGCTGTAAGATCACCTGATCTCTGATTCTGAAGTATCACATAAGAATGTATATAATAGGAAACATATTTTATATTTGCATATTGGCAATAAGAATTCAACAGTCTTGCCTTTTTACATTTAAACAGCAAAACAAGTAAAACCACTCTGATCATAAATACAAGCTTTTTAAAGTTTTCAGTTTCAATATCACTCCTGGCTTACATGTGTATTTCCTATCAACTAACAGGGAATAATGTTTTGCCATTAGGCAAAGGCAGACCCCAGTCTGCTTTGCCTTATTACCGTGATGCTATTCCATCTGGTAATGTGAAAATCAGCAAGTACCTGCAGATATGTATGACACTGTTCTGCTAGACAGTGATCTTCTATAAATTAATTTTAGGTTAATATTTTCCTATGCCAGAAATAATTGTTAATGATAGAAATTTAATGTTTAATGCATTGGAACGCATAGTCCGCTACCAATTCAGTTCTCTGTTCCTACATATTGAGTACTCCATAAAAGGACTTTTACATTGATTATGCAAATGGTACAATACTAGGAAATGATGAAAATTTCCAAATTCTAAAGGGAAGTGCTGCAGACAAATCAAAACAAGCAAAAATTTTAATGTTGACAATAAAACAAACAAGAAAGAAACACCTGTGGACAGAGTGAAAGATAGGCATAAGTGTTGTGAAATGTTTTCCAAGGAAAATTCTGGAACAAAAATTTGAGAAAACTACAAACTGGATGGCTGGTCTATCAACTAAAAATCCCTCCTCAGTCTTTGAACATGTTCACAGGTCTGCCTCTTTAACTTGCTACCAAAGTGGACAGAGCATGGTGCCTGAGGGTCTCAAACACCATGGCATATTCAAATGCAGAAAAAATATAATTTTATTTTAATTGGTTATGTGCTGTACAGGTAATAACAAATGAATATGTTATTTTAATTCTGTCAAATGTGTTGAACATCCAAAGAACTGGAGCAAAGACTGAGCTGAAAATCCTGCTCTAGAAATACCAGAAATGTAGTATATTTTCAACGCTCACTTAACTTAGACTCATGAAACTGTAATATCATCAAAATACCCATCAATTAAGGGGAAAAAAACCCTCAAACCTTTTACAAAATACATTAACCAGAACTGAAAAAAAAAAAAATTCAAAATAGGATACATGGGTAAGAAAAGCAACATCTTGTCCCACCCACACCACCAGCTTCACAGTTCAGTAAGAAAACAAATCAGAACAGGGGGAGGAAACTAGGCCACTATGCCAGGAATGTGTTTTTGATGAAAAAATTAGTCCTGTTTTATACAATGGCTGCATTCAAACACCTCTCAAAGCAGGCCAGATGTTGGCTGGAGCAAACTAACAACACTGTATGTGCTTTTAGTCCACTCTGTGTCTCATCCTATCAGCCATTTGTCCCAAAAGCCTCCACACTGCATCAATCAACTCCTGACTGGAAGAGATTTCTCACACAGCTGAAAGACACATCTCCTTAAGCAGCTGCTGCTGCTACAAAATCTCCTGAGCCTTTCTCATCACTAACAGCACTTTGCATTGGCAGCAGAACAGCTTCAATTTAAGGGCAGAATCCATGTCCTCGGCTTGCAAACCTGTGGAACCATCTGACTGTACTCAGCCCGTCCATGCTTTCCCAAGAACAGCCTGCAGCTTTTAAGCATCGAGGTGTATCATTCATTTTAATGGTGCAGAAGTTGAAGGCAAAGGAAAACCTGAGCCCTAATGAGAGGAGCTTCCCAGCTCAACTCAGGCTGCCCCTCAGATGCACTGAGGCAAGGCTAACTGAGTATGGAGTGGTGCTGGGGAGGGAGCAAAATGCCAGACAGAGCCTGGGGAAAGCTCACAGTATTTGGGTAACAGTAGCACCCTATTTTGAAGGTAAATCTTCAGGAATCTATGCTAGAATCAGTGTAAAAATAACTATCATGGGAGAAAACCCAGGTGGTGCTGATTACACTATTTATCTTCTGCCAGCTTATACAATGTTACATGAATTTCAAATTCTGTTCTCAGCATATTGTAGTGCAAATCAATATTTTTAAAATGCTGACAAAAAAACCCCTTGGTATTTTGTCTCCTGAAGAACAAGTAACAGCCCAAGGCATCTCAGCTTAGTAAGGAGAAGGAAAATTGTTAATGAAATTAAATCCTCTTCTAACATGTGAAATTTACACCCAAAAAAAATTACCTCTGCCTCCCAGTAGCCTGCCCAATCTCTGCAATTCCACCAGCAAGTCCTTTCCTTTTGGCACCTGTTACGTTTCCCAAATGGTTCTCAGAGCCAGTGCAGCACCACTAATGAGGAGGATCATCTAGAGAGTTTCAACTACTGCACTGCCGCTGAAATGCATTTCAGAAATAACAGCAGCTGTAATGATTTAAACTATAGCACTCCCCCATCGCAGAGATTCAAAAATATTCTAGAAGCAGCTAAACAAAGTACTATGTATGTTACTAATTAAAGTACTACAGCATCAAGAAGCCCTCCTACACTCCAGGATCTTCAATGCAACCATATAAATAAGGAATGAAAAGAATTTCTTGCTTCATATAGTATAAGATCCAGCTAGAAGACATTGTAGATTGATTAAAAAAGACATATTTAGGAGAATGCCACACACTCTTACTTTGTAAATGCAGGTACACTCTAATAAACTGCATTTCCTTGGAAATACTCTTGAGGGGTACATGTTCTGTCCCTCAGGGAGTGAGTCCTAGCCTCCAGATGTCAGGTCACTGGAATGGGCTATCTGCCTTGCCAAGGGCAGCACTGTTTTGGCACGCGTGGGGCACTAATAAAGGTCACTAGAGTAGACAACGTTCCCTGCACCTCACCAGCACAGTGAACATCAGGTTTACTTTAGGCAATACACTCATGTTTTAAGACTCAAGTCATACAGGCTTAATCAAGGCCCTATAGCTTATTTGGCCTGCTTAGGAGACAGTTTTCCATGCCAATATGATAAATATATGAAAACGCCAAATGGTTTACATCTTATTTTCTGCACAGTCCAACAAGTCCTCCTCTTGGTCTCTTTTGTATTGAAAGGAGGCGAGTTCATACCTATTTTGTTGGAACTTAAGTACATATTATATTTCTACCTAAGCGGCTTCTACTTACCTTTTATTTCTATTTCTCACAGGAATAATCACCATGTATTCTTTAGTACATTAATCTTCTCAAATCATCTCCCCAGTCTAATTCATGTTTTTCCTTACTGCTTTTGGATTCATTTTCAAGTGTATTTAAATGCTAGTTTGCCCTCTTGAGAAAGACTGACCAGAGTTTTTCCAACAGTGCTCCTCATCTTTTGAAATTTCACTTTTCAAATCCTCACATCATAAGTGGCTTGGCACTGAAAGTAGTTTAAATATTATTTGAAAATATTGGCAATTGAAGCCAGAAGGGGATTTGATAAACATCAGTATGTCATCCAATTAAAAATATATCTTATTTTACAGTCTGTCACCAAAAAGTAACACACTAGAATTCTGCTGAACACTCTACTGAGCCAATGCCACAAAGGCAAGGGAGAAAAGGCACAAGAACAATAACTGCACTTCTTAAACAGCAAGCCTTCTGAAAAAGAAACTTCTGAAGCTGCTGCACTCTGAGAAAATCCTTCTCTTCCATAGCAGTGGCTGCCTGGCCTAGGTTTAAAACACCAGCTGGTATACCATCTGAGAAATCACCACTGAAGCTGTTTATCAACAATGTGAAAAAAAAAGAAAGCCCTGCTCTTTCTTTCATAAATGAATTATCAGGATGGATTATTTTGTGAAGGAAAGAGCTCCAATTGCCTGGAGAATAGCTGCCTGAAATTAACTGCTTCAGAAAGACGTACATTCTTTCACCAATTTTTCTTTTAAAGCATCTCCCTTCCTTCAATGCAGCTGTTCATCCTTATAGCTGTTCCATATTTTTGAATTAAGAGACATGATGTGACTGGTATACTTTTGACTTTCTGCTAATAGACAGAAAACTGTGAAAACTGGATCCTTTTTTCCTCCAGCAGGTAGGAGATGGGAAGTGGCGTTGGGGCCCTGGGCAACAAAGTAAGAGAAATATGTGTAAAGAGCAGAGGAGAAAGAAAAAGGCAAAGCAACAAGAAAAATGAATCACAATCACTCTTCAGCAAGTGTTAGGCACCAGAGAGTAGAAAAGGACATTTAGGAAACGCAGTTAGAATAGGGCAAAAACTGTCATTTAAATAGCCACATGGGAGCTTTTATATGTCTGCAACTCCTCCTCTTTCCTTACAAGACACAATTCCAGTGGTGTTTTATGCAGAGACAGCTCTATGAGCTACCCTATTTTTACACTCTTCTGAATTACTACTATCTACATGCAGATCCAAATGAATCCCAAGAGGGGCCTCAAAATCCTCTTGCAAATGCAGTTTACAAAAGAAAATGTTTGCAATATTCACACAGTGAATGAGCTTAACTGAAAGGCAAATTTTTCATGACTTATGCACAAACTTAAACCTAGTGGTCAAAACACTCTGCTGTGTAAAATCAACATCTACCTTTTCTGAGGGAAAAATAAACTCCCTCTGAAATACAGCAAGGTAGTAAAAAAAGTGTGCATGTTCTGCTCTCAGTATTTGCCATTAGAGGTTGTTCTCTACAGCCAAATGTACTGACCATTCACAAGTGAAGGTAATTATTTGCAAACGGGAAGATTTTATGAGGTTTTGAGTTCTGTGGATATGTGGCCAAATTGAAGCACTGGATTATTTAGTGTGTTAGTAGATAAATAGCTGGGTGAACCAGACTTATATTTAATTAGGAAATAGTGTCAAGACTATGCTTGAAGCCTCTGAAAAATTATCTTCATTGTTTTCCCTCAAAAATTTTAAAAGCAACTTGTCTAAGAAGAATCCTAAAAAGCTTAGCAAGGACTTCAATCTGATGTTCAGAAAAATCTGCTTGTCCTTTTTTGTTTGATTGCAGAACACCTTAGCAGAGGAACTCAAGTGACAGTATGAGGAACGGTCCTGTGCTTGACGGGTGAGGAGGAGCAACCCCTAGGAGCAGGGACAGAGGCACTTCCCAGAGCAGCTGTGCCAGTTCACCAAACTGGATGGCTTCTGAGTCCTATGTTTCTCGGGCAGCAGTGGCCAGGTACCAAGGGGAGCCATAGTTAATGCCTTCCCAGTGTTTTATGCCTCAGGCAGCCTTCATGTTATTTACTGTTCAGTCTCTAGTTCAATAATAAGGATTCTTAGCAATTTCTTAATTTACCCAAATATCAAGGGCTTAGAGGACATTTGTTCTGCCAAATTACAGTTCCCAAAACTTAGTTTTGTCTGCTTGCTTTTCCACTCCTAGTATGGTCCTACTGTAAAGGGCTAAGATCTACTTAATTCTCACCTGTTGCCCTTTTGACTTCTCATCCAAGTTTCAAGAGCCTACCTGTTTCTTTTCGCTTACCCATTTTTTTAGCCCCACATTTCTCCCAGACTCAGTTCCCCTTCTCAGCAGAGCTCTAAATTACAACTCCTTTAATTTTTCTTTGATGTCATTTCCCTCAAAAGCCACCCAGGACTGAGGAAGATAAATCCTGTTGCTCAGGGCAGAGCTTTAAATTTCTCATTGCCCATGTCCAGTGTTACAGTGACCTCTGATTGCTGGGAAAAGCAAGCCCAAGGACTGGAGAGTGTTCAGTGCAAGTATAATTATGAGTGGTTTATTTTCTAATCTCCAAGTTTAGAAAGCTTGTGTGAACTGAGACTTTCCAACACTCACATCCTGTTCGAATTTCAGAAGATTTTTCACAGGGAAGGAGTGAAAAGCACTTTGCTGACCCTCCAGCATTGCCTTGCCAAATTTGAAGAATCCACTCCAAAACAGAGTTATCATAGCTTCATAGTGAAATAGTCATAAGACTCTCCTCATTTTATCCAGCACCATAATGCCTGTCCATCTCCACTTCATCTTCACTCTTTGAAGTAAATGAAATTAAATATAATTTGATTGCTATCCTTCTAAAACTTCTGCTTAAAGCAAATATTTGCCTTAAAAGTATTAGCCCATATATTTAAAGTTGTCAGACGTATAAACAGCTGAAAACAAGGCCATGTGATGGAGAGAGACGATCCATCATCTTTGCATTCTATAATATATCTGGGAGATTGGCACTGAATTTCATTGAACCCTAGATGCTAGGTCCCTAAATCACTCTGAAAATTTGCTCACAAGCTTTGCTTCAGCTTTATTTCTCTTTGGAGGTTTTATGGCTTGTATGGGGGAGGTTGACTATCTCCTTCCTGAAAATAAAGAGACAGATTACAGAGTTCTTGTCTCCTTTCTGCAGTCTACTTCAAAGGGTGGATATCACTAAACTGTAAAGTCAGTGAGAGACTTTAGTCTCTCAGAAAGTCTCTCAGAAACCCGTCGTCCCACCCTCGGACAGCTGTGTGCAGAACCTCAGGGAGCCTACATGATCAGATGCCTCACCTCCAGGACCTGACTATTAACTGCATCATCTGTTTCCAGTTATAAAACCTCTGCCAGAAAACAACATGGAATCAGAATTAAAATCCACAATATATGAATGGTCCAGTGTGCTAATTAGCTGTCTGGGAGGAAGAACAATAACAAATAAGCCCTTGAGTCAGGAGCCAGATGTGGCAGAAGCGCCCTGCAGCTGCTGGGCAGGCTCAGCAGAGGCCCCAGCCCAGGCCTTCGAGCTGAAGGTGGCTGCACCCTCCTTTGCTGTGGGGTCTCTGGCTTGGACATTATGGCACTCAGAAATGGAGTAACATAGTCCCAAAGTATAATCCGTAGTTCAGCAAGATTATTTTATTAATTGTTTTAAGTATATAACACGTAGAGTGTGCTGGTTTTTCCATCCAAAACACAAGTTATAATTTTCTCTCAGTCCCAGCAGACCACAACACATATTCTAAAAAGATAATTTCTTCAAGTTTCTCAAACAACTATAATGCAGGCCTATAAATGAAACAATCGCCTAAGTGAAGTAGCCTTCTCAGAAAGTCTCCTTTTCTCAAAAGTATTTATGGTTTTCTTAAAAAACCACCCACGTGAAAGGTGTTCTCTGGTTATATGAAAGGCACCACAATTTCTGATTTTCCTCTGAATGTAGATTACCTGCAGCATCAACCACCACCTGGAGTCAAAAAACATATTATGGGCAAATAAACTGTTGTAAAGGGCAGTGTGGAAACTTCAGATGAACAAATTGGCCTGAGGGGATAAAAGTCACCCGTTAGGAGAACGAATGAAGACGGGAAAAGAAAGTAGAACTGGGCAAGCATACACTTTAAACTCTTAAAAGCACAAGAGGTCAAAAATAACAGTTTGCAAAAGCCCAATAAATATACTAGAGGAATTTGCTTATTACTGGAGAAGTCACTAAAGCCATTTGTCTTCTGATGTGAAGCCTGCTAGGATCGTAATGCACTGTTAGCTACTCTGTGCCATTAACTGACTGAAAAGAGGTGGGAAGATTCTAACAACAGTGAGGAGTAATTTTTTTTCAGAGAAATATATCCTGTCATTTCATTGGTATCATTTGTTTTACAGGACTCACAGTAACTTTGGAGTTTAAACAATGCTCAACCAAAAGCAGGCATGAGACTGTGGCCACAGGAAGGTTTGGGGTTTGTTTTTATACAAATAGAGCCACCAGCACTCGGGCTCAGAGTATACGGAGCTGTTTTCCTGTTACGCTTTTCCTTCGTAATAATTGCTTTTCATTTTTTAAAAATACAGCAATAAACCCGGAAATTCCATAAAAGCCGTCTGCTTTTATATGAGAGTAAGGGGGGAAGGGGAACCACAAAACCATATGGAAGTCAATGAAATGTTTTATTTTTTCAGCAAGAAAAGGGGACTGTGCATTTCCTGAATTAAATTTGTTTTCATTGTCCTTTTGTGGCCAACTAGTTTAGGAAGATTATATACAAAGTCAGTCCTCATCTGTAAGTGGACAGTTTTGGGCAGCATTAGATATAGGGCTCTGATGAAGAAAATATATCAAGAAAACATTATGTACAGCCTGATCCATTATCGGAAATTGCAGATGATACTGTGATGACAATTGAAAAAATCTCAATGCCCTACATTTTTTCCTTTAATTATTATTCACTGAATGCTGGGCATGCAGTGTTACAATATTTTATTCAATATTTTTCATTTTAAGGTGATTTAAGAAAAATGAATCACCAAAATAATTCTTTATTATAGTTTTACCACTCCAAACCATTACCCTTTCTGCTGCTCATTAAGATTTTTAGAATTGCATGTAAGACAATTTGTTTGTCCTTTGGGTCTCAAAAACTAAAATTTCACGTATAGTCACCAAGTACATTGTTAATTGTTATAAGAATAATATGAAAATTAACTAATACTTGCTGATATTTAGATATTCATTAGAAAGTTCTCTCACAAATGAATATATACCTTAGAAAGTGCAATATATACAGTAATTATATCATACTGTCTATAAAAAATATCTGGGAGAAAAAGAATGACAAATCTTTTTCCCAAGGAAAACACAAAAGGGGAAGAAGAAAAGGTAGCAAGGAAGTTTTGACATGTGGTTTTAATTTACCTGTATGGGATTAAATTGGTATTTTGATGGCAGCACCTGTAGATAATATGTAAAAGCAGGAGAGGGACATAAAACATAGGAATATAATTGATGGAAAATTGGAGGAAGGATAAAATACTGTTTTGGAATAGAAAGTCTCATAGTCAGCTTTTTATACAGCATTTGAAGAGCTCAAGGACGTGGCTTTTTATTCCATACAAAAAGTAAAAGAAATCTGTGCTTTATTATTCTCTCTGAACAATACTCTGGCTTGGTTTTAAAATTCAGAAATAACTGCTCATTAGTAATTTCCAAAGTTGGATTACTTAGTCATTAAATTATCACTACATCCAAGGGAGCTCAGAGATAAGACTTGTGCATTGCTCTAGTTTCCATATGGAATGCAGAAAGAAATGTGAAAGCACAGAATCACCATGTTCTGTTAAACACAATATCCCAAGAATATCCCAAGAACATCCCAAGCCAAACAATTTAATTACAAACATTCAAAACAGATTTAAAAACCTGAGAGCAAATGATAAGAAAAAAGTTAATCTAGAGACAGTGGATTCACTTCACATATATACAAATATTTAAACTGATAACCTCTTACCTCACATTATCTATCTTTGGATACAATCAGAGAAAAACATAATAGGTTGCAAAGGAAAAGTTACAAAAGTAGAATATAAAGCTGGGGACTTCAGACAAGGAATATGATTTACTTATAACATGAAAGAATTTGAAAATTTAAATGTTTTAAATTCTTCGGAAATGTGGGGCAAGTGCGAAATTTTAAGATAAATAAAAATCCAAACGGAACCATTTGCCAAGTTGAAGGGCTAATATTAAGGCATCACAAGGAAATGAATTCTAACAGCTGCTGTACATTTGCAGTATCTGGGTGCACTGATCACATAACATGAACTCTAGTATCAGCAATAGGACACTTATACTATGAGTCACACACTTGTTTGAAAAGTACTCCATTGCATAGGAAGATCAGCTGAGCAAGCAAGAGGAAAAGGAAAAGGAAGCACATTCAAAAGAATTTATGGTCACAGTGAAACTTGTCAATTCAGACCTGATTTAGGAGCACTTCTGGGCTCCTCGCTGGCGTTAAGCTTCCAGCAATATCAGTAGCTCCAGCTACGTGTTCCCTTTGTATCACCTCCAAGTGGTTAGCAAATCTACCCCAGCAGAAAATGGCTTACTCACAAATATTCTTACATCAGTTCCTTCTCAGCTGGGTCCTAGAAACACCGTACTTTGCATGAATTTTTCAACCATCATCAAACTCTACCTGGGAAAAAATACTGCAGCACACTCAGTACTCTCATCTACCTCTATGAGCTCATGCTGGCTAACGCTTAGACCCTGATTTTTGGTAGCAACTTTGACAAAAGCCACTATTTAAGACCTTATTGTCAAGATATTCCTGAGATCATTTTTATGAAAAGAATTTTTGTAAGATTTTGAATAGCAGTTAGGACACAACTAAAATCCTTTTAGGAATTTAGAAAAAATCACCTGTACAGAAAACAAAGTCTTTTTGGGAGCCGAGGCACCAGTGTACCGCTGCACTGTGCATACTACTGTTGGGAATCCCAGTTCTAAAGATTATGTTCTAACAGGAGTCAAGTGCTGCAGCAACACCAAGAAGTTTAAAGAAAGTTAAAACATCACATTAAAGCTCATAATACAGTCTCTGATTCCCCAATAAGTGAAATTTATTCCTACTACACTAATATTTTCTCTTTTTTTCATCAAGTTGAAAGCTTACAGTAAGTTGCTAAAATATCCATATTTTTCAATTTCTTTTTTTTCTCTTAGAAAGATAATTAGATTCAATACTGCTAAAATAAATTAATATTAAATTCCTATATTTATGTACATAAAAGCAGAAAATGAAAATAAGAATTACTAAAGAGATAGGTATCTGGATTCTCCATGTTTCTTTAGGTATCTGGATTCTCCATGTTTCTTTAGCTTATACAGTAAATAATGAACATTACACACAGGAAATTAAATTGTAGTTATTTAAATCACATAGATGCACTAGGAAACATCAAGACTTAAGTCACATGATGTGGTATAGAAGGATATCTTGTTCTATTGATCACTGTCACCTGCTTCTATATTTGCCACCACTAGTCTTCTCTAAAATCAGATAGCCATCACCCACCTTGCTGAACAAATGTAATTCAATATAGCAGAAGCCACTTTGACAACCAGAGGGAAATAATTATTGAAAAGGTAGGCAAGCTGAATCAGCCCAGGAGTCTGGTAAGCACAAGAGCTGGCCATAGGCAGGAGAAGAGAACATGTTGTCTTGAGCAGGAAGGGAGGCAGCAGATGAGGAGGGAGCAGGAAAATGTCCTCTTTATGTACAAACATTATTTCTGCTTAGCTTTATCATTAAACACTATTTCTGGACAATATTATCTAGTTACTGTAATTCTTCCTAGCTTCAGACTACCTCTTTTGTGTCAAGGGACACAAAAACAGAGTATAAATTGCTAGTGAATAAAAGCTCACATCTTCAAATAATATTCAGAAAAGCATCAGCAAAAATGTATTAACAAGGAAAATGAGACCACAGTAGACAGCATAAAATATTGTAAGTAGCAAAGAGTAGTCCTACAATTAAGATTTAAATTGTTGGGTTTATACATATGGTCTATCTTCATTGCTGCATATTTAAATACAGGTTATCATAATACAGTGACTATTACTTGTGTGTAAGCTTTAAGCCCACACCTTCTTTCCAGTTAAACTGGGTGAAAATATAAAACACTTGCTTTGCTCAGATGTTATATATTATTTTTTTTAAAGAGAGAAAGCTCAAGTTAAAACCAGCTAACAGTAGCAGTTAATGCAACTTCTGTAGCCAGATTAGCACCTGGAAGTGCCGGAGAGTGACAAGAATTTTACCTTTCCCGTCCTGACCCTTGCACTGTAACATGTAGTCAACACACTTGAGTAAATGATGTGAAGCTCAGCATAATGAATGCACGGAAGCAACAGGGAACAGCATCTATGTGTATCCAAAATGCACATGCCAATTAAATGGGGAAGCCTCAAGCCCATCTCTAACTCTTTTGTTTATATCTTTTCCACCCAATTGTTCTCTCTCTGGCTGCTCTGCTGGAAAGGACAGGATGCAACCCAACAGATGACTTACTATATACAATCAAACCCATTTTGCTGCTTAGCCCCAGCAACTGACATATGTTATTTCGGAATCTTAAGAACCTTTTAGCTATCTTACTGTGGTGACCCAGAGCATTAAAAAAAAGAAAAAAAATCTCCTCTCCCTAAGCTGAACAACAATTTGCAGTGAAGGGCATAACTGCCTTCCATATCACTGCTTGCAACAATCTGGATATCTCAGAAACATAATAGTAGAGCTTTGCTGAATATTTAGTTCAAAGTCACTATTTCCAAGCATGCTGAAGTCAATGAGAATTTTTTCAAGGATTTTAATGAGCTTTGGGTAAGACACAACTGGTTTAGGTTACCGACTTCTGTTGCTCCATGGGCTTCATATGATACTCAGAAAGAGACACCAAAAGTTAGTTAATAAACATATACCATGTAAACAGTGGTGGACCCTAAAACACAATAGTCAGCTGGTTTCCATCTCAAAATTCAGATTATAATAACGCAAAAGCCAGGTGTATGGCACTGACCCAGACATACAGTGTCAGATCTAACTTCAGTAAAACAGCCCAGCATGTATTTTATAACAAAGTTATAAAATATGATATGAGAAGTAGTAATGGCAATCTAAAAATCTAAAATGTATTTTGCAGGGTTTTGAAATTAATAACTTTTTCCATTAGATGGAAGAAACAGCATTCTTTTACTGTTATGTCCATTGTTATCAGTTTTTGGTAAAGCACACCATTGCCGTGTGAAATGAAAGATTATTTTTGCACTGTTATAGATGATACAATACTCTGACTATATGTTTATTATAGCACTGATTTCACACAAGGTTCATAATTTGACCAGCTTCCAGGGTTACAGATCTACTGAACTTGACTTCATCTTTATACACACACACTCTAAAAAAGGAGGTTTAGGTATCTGTGAAAGCTTTAGGCTTCTGACTTCCTGATAGCTTACAACACAAATAACAACTGAAAGCACCCATCTGCCTCGGATAGCTAAATCCATTTTAAAATTTGGTTGAACCTTTAAACACACAGAAAAGGTTATGCTTTTTTGCATATTACATCTTAAAATGCTTTTACTGCCGCGACTTACATCAAAGAATTGCTTGAGAATTCCTGTGGTTATGGTTCCCTGCTCTGTCTGAAAACTGAATTGGGTAAACAAAATGGTTCTAGGAAAGCAATACTAAAGATAAGGTTGCCCATTAATGACTCCAGTTCCTCCTGTTTGGCCATAAAGTATTTCCAGCAGTATTTTTAAATGGACCTGCACAGCAAATGTGGTTCAGGTCTCAACAAAGAAATTAACCACTCGAGAACTTTCATTTCCCACTTACAGAGCATTAAAAAGGTTACATGTATAACTGCTTGGCTATTTTTTGAAGTACTTTGTCACAGAACCCAAAAGCCACTGCTAATTACCAGCCAGCACTGCACAGATCATCAGGGCTTTACTTGGGGTGGTTCACCAGTGGCAGTGCTGGACTCAGACTGCGCTATAAACCTATTGCATTTCGACGTTTACATGTCACTCTCTGTGTGAAAGGGCAAGGCATGTTCACACACAGGTAAGTAAAGTTTCCCCAAACTGTACAATAATAAAATAATAATTAAAAAACCAGCATACATTAAGAAACACTCTTCCATGGCTAAAGGAAGGGACTGGAGGACCTACTGTGTCTCATTACTGTCATGACTGAAGAAACATTTCAAAGCAGAAGGAGATAAGGGTTTACATGTTTACAGATTAAATCAAATAATGGCAGAGATAGTAACTTTATAGTTTTTTAGCATCATTTACATGCAATGACCAGTATTTTCCAAACTGCTTTGAGAATCCTGTCCTCAAACTGAGTTTGTTCAAGGTTTCAGAAGGTCACATCATACTCCTAACTATTTCCAAAAATCTTCCACGGTTACTTTATACATGTGTATATCTGCTGTCTCACACTATTTAGAATTCCATACCTTATTCTGACAGCTCTGAGACAGGCAATTACTAATTATCTTTGCTTAAGACAGTCAATGGTCCAAGTGGGGAGAAGCCTGTAACTTCTAATCTAACACAGAAACTCAGTCCCTCTTTCATCACACATCTGCTTTCCACGGGCAGACAGCATCTCATTGCACAAATATAAAATTGATATAGACCTCCTAACCATCCTGAAAATTCACAAATTACCTCAAATTCCAATGAGCAAGCTGAAATTTAACACGCTGGCAGAACAATGAACTGCTATCTGTATGGTATCCTATACATCTATTGCTTTTTGAAATAAGTCCAAAATTTGGAAGTGGCTGTACGGAACTGTACGGAAATGATTCAGTCAAGCACCTTAATTTCTTCACATTAAAATCTTTCACAAGACTGTAAGCTTTTCCTAAAAGAGCAGGTATTCCAGCCATGTACATTCAACATTTCATTTCTCTGAGTATGAAGGAATCACTATTAAGATGCTGCAGATTCCACCTCTCTGTACAGATATGGGGTCTGAGAAAGTAGTATAAATTTAAAGTCAGGTAAAGTATCCATGGGACTTCCATTACAGTCATTACAAATAAGCATTTATAATTAATTGGTTTTGCAAGATCTGGCAACGCTAACTATATAAATCATTAACATCAATACTGTTGCATGAAAACAAGGCAAGGACACTGGAGTTAACATTTTTACGTATCTTATTTTTTACAAGTTTAACAATCATCAAAGGCCTCTGGAATCTAAAAATGTGCAATTTCTCTGTTTACCCAAAGCATGCATATGGTACAGAGGACAGCAAGTTTCTTAATGTTGACTATGTCAGCTGCCACAGGCAAAGTCATCTCTTGGGTCAGAGGACAGTTCAGTCTCTGAGTTTATCTCAGTTTCTGGCCTCTTGCTGTGATCTCCAGCATGGTATTAATTAGTTGCAGTTGTAGCGTAGACTTCTGAAATATCAGCATCTGTTCACATGCAAGACCACACACTTATCCTACACAGGCCATCACATAGCTAGTTATTACTGATCTAGACTTAAACTGAATCACAGACTCCTACAAGTAAAATCTCTATGCTGTTCTCATTAGTTTGACTTTCCATTAGTTACTGTTTCCCATTAAATCCATTTAAATTCATTATTTCAGTTTCTAGTTTTCCTTTTTAAGGCTTTTTTTTTTTCTTTAAGAAGTGCTTTTGGGGGAATTTTTCTTAACGTGTTCTCTGAGAATCTCTTCAAACACAGTTAGTAAGTTAAATTAAAGCATCAGACAAATAACTAAGCATTAAACTGAGGTTAGCCAGGAACGGTCAAATACCCGATAAATGCGGCATTACTTTAAACCTTAAGACATTTATGTGTAAGACAGCTTTTTTGACTAGGAACTAAGGGCTGTAGAAATCCAACTATATGCCCTTTTGTGCTGATTAAATGTCTGCAGACAAACATAAATGGATGGAGGTACAGTAGATGTACAAATGAATGCTATCCTCAGAAATATGAGTAGAAGGACTCAATAGCGAAGAAGTTCTAAAGGGGTGATTTGGAAGCTTCTGCAGGGGCACAGACCTCCTGAGTTAAGAATAAGTGGACTCCTCCCACAACTTCTCTTATTAGTCTTGTTTCACGGATGGCTTTTAGTAGGCTCTGGTTTAATGACTATATTTAGGGAGAGCTGAATTTAATTCAAAAAGACAAAATAAGGTTCACTGGTACAAAGGATATAACTTGAAACAGTGGGTTAAAGTATGTGATAATTTAGAATCTAAGTAATCTGCATTTTCTTTGTTTGAGGCTTTTAGAACGATGAACATTATCTTTTTCAAGAGCTTATCTTTACACCATGTAGGAATCCTTTTTTTTTTTTAATTAATTTGAAAAAACCTCACAACCAAACATTCTTATTAGAAATACTGTGTTCTTCCTCATTCTTCAGCAAAATTCATCATAGGCTCCAAGTGGAATTCCTACATTATGTGAAAACTCCCCTTTGTCTACAAACTATTAGAGCTCTATTCTAGTTGGCTTTTGCCATATTTAGGAAGGTCTGAGGACACTTAGCTTGATTACAGAAGCATGAAGTCATTAATATGCATTACCTGATATAACCTAGAACACTAGGCATCAAATCATCCTGTTTTTCACCCCTCAGTGATCACAGCAATTAAATTCAACCCTGATAAATTGGAGTGAGGAGAAAAGAGAACGTGATAGTTAAGACTCATTAGGAGATAAAATGCTTTATTAGAACAGCCTGGGATGTTTAGCTCACAAGATTTTTGATTCATTAAGGAAGTTGGGTGGCCTCTAGCTGAAATTGATGTAGAGTTTCCAGGAATCACCTTTACAGTTACAAAGGGAAAATCCACTGCACCTATTTTTCNTAATTAATTTGAAAAAACCTCACAACCAAACATTCTTATTAGAAATACTGTGTTCTTCCTCATTCTTCAGCAAAATTCATCATAGGCTCCAAGTGGAATTCCTACATTATGTGAAAACTCCCCTTTGTCTACAAACTATTAGAGCTCTATTCTAGTTGGCTTTTGCCATATTTAGGAAGGTCTGAGGACACTTAGCTTGATTACAGAAGCATGAAGTCATTAATATGCATTACCTGATATAACCTAGAACACTAGGCATCAAATCATCCTGTTTTTCACCCCTCAGTGATCACAGCAATTAAATTCAACCCTGATAAATTGGAGTGAGGAGAAAAGAGAACGTGATAGTTAAGACTCATTAGGAGATAAAATGCTTTATTAGAACAGCCTGGGATGTTTAGCTCACAAGATTTTTGATTCATTAAGGAAGTTGGGTGGCCTCTAGCTGAAATTGATGTAGAGTTTCCAGGAATCACCTTTACAGTTACAAAGGGAAAATCCACTGCACCTATTTTTCCACATCATGTCTTGCTATAGACATCTGCTGTACCGCTCTTTCCACACCATATCTAACTGTAAATATTTAATGTTTCTCAATTACCTAGTTTTCTGGATTAAGCTGAAGTATCATGTCTCCCAGTCTCTTAAGCAATTTTCATAGAGTCAGCAACATCAACTTATTTGTACTGGAAAGTTTAATTATTTGTCATCTATGGAGCACACCACATTCTGACATCCTCAAAAAAAAATATCTGGACAGATAATACCAAACCCAAAACTTGCTAAGCTAGTTGCTGAATTTTCCACTGTCAGTTTTGCTGAACAGTACATGTGACCCTGTTCACAGGTGTGAATACATTAGTCAATGCAGTCTCCCAGAGCTCTTATAAAAGAGCATATTTGAAATGATCAAGCTGAGATATCGAGCATCCCAACAAAGCAGCACAGTTCTGTTAAATGACAAAGGTACAAGAAATCAAGTACTAAATTGCCTAACTTTAAACCTTTTACTGCAAAGAAGAATCCATAAATCTTTCTGAGCTATCTAACCTACTTATATAGTGCTTGTGAAAAAATAGGTATCACCAAAAAGAAGTCTAAGCGACCCACATATTGGAATTACACATGCCTAAGGCTTGTCTAAAGAAATACTTCACAGCGTAGCATAATCAAAGGCTGAGACTCAGGTAAAAGGCTCAGAGAAGAGTCCATTTTCTTGAGGATTTCTCACGTAGGATTCCTGAGCTAAGCAAGGCTTACATTTCTGTGTCACAGCTGAGGTGGCAAAGGAAAGATGGTGTCTACTTGGTATGGTGAAATGACTGGCATGTTCCTTTTCCCAGTATTTCTTTAACTTGTACATTAAACAGACACCAAGTAAACAGAAAGAATCTGACTTTATTGCTCTTGTTTGTACACACTTTCAATTTTTTCTCTTAGTTGATTTTTCAAGCCAAATCAGCCTCAGAATATACTTATGAGTCTTGATTATGTGTTCAATATCAGCAAGGAATTAATATCTTACATAAGGGAGAGATAATATTTCAATGAAATATTGAATTCTGATAACCCACTTGTTCATATATAATGTATAAAAAACAATTATTGGGAACTTTTTCATCTTGTTCAGAGCAGAACTCACCTGTAATCCACAACATCCTAAGAATTACATAGAATTAATAAACAGAATTTCCTTACTCCAATTCACCTAGCCTAACTATAACAAAACATTTACTCAAATGAAATAAAAAATTTTACTTCCTTAAGCTAAAACTATTATTTATTTTAATCAGATTCACTAACCAACATGAAAGATGCCTTGAGAGACTGTTAGACAAAAACCTAGTACATTAAAAAAAAAAAAAAGAAGAAGAAGAAAAAAGAGAAGTAAACTATCTTTGCACTAGAAACCCCTTTGTAGCCCCAAAATAAGAACTCTATAGCTTGGTATGAAAATAATAATGGCCATATTTGGTAAGAGCAAAAGTTCTGTTCCACTAAGCTGTCCCTAACAGAAGCTAAAAAAAGAATGTTTAAGAAAGTATGTTAAAAGAAAGCAAGTATACATACCACCCCTTCCTTTTATCTGCAGTTGCCAGACATTCTCAGCTGAAGAACTTTAGCCAGATGCATTTTTTAGGTAGGTAATAAACTTCAGTGGATTTATCTTTTGTGAGCTTGTGCTGTCTCCTCTTGACCTCGTGTAAACTTTCAGCATCCACAACATCCTGTGGCTACTGGTTCAAAAACTCAAACACTTGTTGTGTAAAGAATTACCTTGTCTGTTTGTTCTGAGCTTGGCCTCTATAGCTTCACTTGTGGCCTTCTCATTTTTCTACCAGAAGAGAAAGAGTACGACTGTTCCCTCTCCCTAAGACATTGGCATTCCCTTCACAATGCTCTTGATTTTACAGATTATTTTCAGTCATTTGTTTTGCAGACTGAAATTCATTTAATCATTCCTTCTACACCAATACTTCCATATCTTTGATTATTCCTGCTCTGTTCACAGCAACCTTCCCATTTCTACTTTATCCTCTCTTAGATGGAAAGACCAGATACGTGAAAAGTAGTAAAGATGTGTATGTAAGACAGCATGAATTGTCACAATGGCATGGATGGTGAAATTACATTTGCTACTTCCTTATCTATTGCGTTTCCAAGAATTCCTAAAACTTAGCTTGCTTTTCTTACTGTACTGAACACTGGGCTGACATTGCTATAGAATTATTGATCATAGTCCAAAGACCTTACTTAGGAGCAGTAATGACAGACTCTATAATTCAATGTGTGAAGTAAGGATGATTCTTCACATGTGCCGTTTTAACACATTTGTCTGTGAATAATTTCCTCAACTATAGTTTTGCTCAGCTGCTCAGTTTCATAATGTTCCACAGATTCTTGAGCCATCCTCAGTCTGAATAACTTCATAACATACATAACTTTGTCAGGTAACTTCTCATCCCTGCTTTGAGCCTTTTATGCACGTGGTTCCAGAACCAACCCCTGCAGAACTTCACTGATAATGCCTATGCCTATTCACCACAGGAGGTAGCCATACATTCTTAACCCTTGTTATAACCAACTGCATGTCAAAAAATGTAAGTTGTGCTATAGCTACTTAGTTTCTACAATTATTTTTTTATTTAGGTAGCATATTGGAAGCATTTTGGAAGTGAGAGTGGACTGTATCAGTTAGGTCTACTTTCTTCTCATTCTTTTGAACCCCTGCAAAGAACTCCCAAAGGTTCAGAGAGGCTGATTCTTACAGCTGAGTCAGTCCAAAAGCATCATGTTTCTGCTAATCTTCCCAGTACCCATGTGGGAGCCTCAGCTCTTCCTGCAAACTTGTTTAGAAACTGGTGCCATACTTGGTGTCATGCAGTCCCTGGGTTCCCAAGCATGGTTAAGAACATTGCTACATACCATTGCAGATCTCTCTGCAACTCTGAAAATAAAAAAATCTAAACTTTTGAAGTTGTTATTGTTCATTTTATGCATTTCACTCATAATAATGTTTTCTAGAGTCATACCATGTTCAAACAGAAGTTCTTAGAGTTCCTTATAGAAGGGCTCTGGTGAAAGCATCTCCTACTATTTTCCAAAGTACACAGAAGATGAGACATATCAGTGTGCTTTTCTGCTACATTATCTTCTCTGAACACTTTTACAAGTTGTCCACTTGTTGGTCTTACAGACCAATAGAACTATTATCAGTAGCATTACTAGAACTCTAATTTGTCATGTAACTATTTAAATTTTACTTAAAACAATGTACGCATGTGTGACTCTGTGTGTGCATATAAGGTATTTGCCTGCCTTCTCAAGAAGGCAAATGCAAATTCACTTGGTAAACTGAAGGGAACTTCAGCATTATTTCCCAATTATGACAGCACACTCATAACTGCTATTTGAACTGCAAATTTTTTTTTTTTTTCAGCTGTTAGCACTTACAAATATTGCCTCATTTGAATAATTATCTAGCAGAATTCTACAAACAATTAACCTATTTTCAGTGTGAATAAGACCATAATTTTGCCTAGGATCAACTTCACCTCTGTGCAGTGGCTCAGACAAAGTTTTATGAACTGTTCTTACAATGCCTCGCTAGAGCTTACCTTTATTTTTATTTGTGTATCCTCTGCATGAGAATGAAGTACAACTCAAACTGCAGAAAGCCAACAAATGGTGAATATGTTTCAAAATTCCTTATATGTTAATAATTTGTATTACCACAATAAATTGAATTATTATTTGAGGAAAAAAATCACACTATATTAATATTTAATTTACATCAGGATAACATCAGATATATTGGCTGGGACCCAACATTTTTATTTCCTCAAAGAAAGAGGCTTTGCACAGTTTTTAACAGTACAAACATTCTTCAGAATTTTTGTGCTTAATTTTATTTGAAGAATTATTTTTACCTATTTTATTTGCAACACTGTGCTGTTGTAGTGAATGACCAAAAAAAAGTAAGCTTGACCCAAGGCAAGGCCAAGCCAGTGCATTTCTGCTGTACAAACAATCTAAAGAGCAGAACTACATCCCCAGCTATAGCAGACATTTCATCCAGGCATGGTACATTCACGCAACAATGCAAACCTTGGCTTTGGTGAATAGTATGTGAAGTAGTACATGCAGCTCAGACTCAAAACAGGGAGAAATAACAGTAATCTACATTGCTGTTTCTGTTGTATTGCAGTCATGCCGAGCTAGCCAACATTTATCCCTGGCACTGATAAAGAAAGAGAGTAAGCATGGACAGCAGAAAACTTACTCTTTGTAAAAACAATAAGCAATATGCTTGAAGAATATATATGCTTTTAGATTGGACATGAATTTCACATCAGTGTTGTCTTATTTCAAGCAAAATATTAATAACGGGCATGATCCAAGAAGGGGCATTCCATTAGGCATCCAAAGTTCAAACTTTTTTAAAATAGGGGGTTATTAGCAACTAGAGAGGTCTGTGAAATGAAGACTGCAGTTAGACATGTGTGGTTATTTGCTATCTGTATTCCAGTATCTTTGAAATGAATATTCAAAGGCTTTTCCGTTCCCAGCCTCTGATCTTCCTTTCAAGTCCTAGCAAGGGCTCTTGAAATCCTGAAAGAACAGTATGAATCACGTAGGATGATTCACTGACCTTTCCATTTTCTTGAATTCTGGAAACGTGCTCCCTTTTCTGTTCCACAAGTCAATATCAACTCTGACTTAAAGTGTGAAGTGAGATACATTGATTCAAGTCTCAGAAAATAAAATAACGTTAATCTGATAAATGGGACTGTAGTACTATAACCTATGAGAGAAAATAAAAGATGAAATGCTATGTTTTGCTAGTTATATATGCCTGACTTTTATAATAAAAAATATTCAGGAGTTCAGTGAACGCAACCAAGAAGAGGATTGATGTTTAGATCTACTGGGCACTGAGATGGACAGAAAATCAGCTTCTGGATAACCTTTCTCTCTAGTACAACTTTTTTTCAGTAAGAATTTAGTCCAATATATAGGTATAACCATCAGAATCAATTACTGTACTTTCACTGAAGGACTACAGAATATTTATGATTCAGATTTTATCTATGTTTTATGAAATGCATAATCTAAGTAGAATAAAACACAGAATGCTGGAAGATATGTATTTGTGACCAGTGAATCTTGATCATGTCTTTTAAATCTTGATTTCACTTTTTGGTGTTTTCAGAGTAAGGTAATATTAATATTGCTTGACAAGTCTGAAATTCTAAATTTACATATGCAGACAATTTTCACATAAATTTGCATCTTAAAGAAATCCAGGATTTATTGTAGAGCAAGACTAACTGTTGTATTAGAGTGGGAAAATCAAGAGATTACAAAACTTCACATTAGACTCATGGAAAAATCCAGCTTTGCATTTCTATTGGAAGCTCATTTAAACAGATGAGTCTGTGTTTTTAAACTAGAAAAGTATTGACTTTCACAAGAATTGTACAATATAATTTTTTATAATCTATCTGATTTTTTTTT